>ML677341.1:61863416-62063319 GCA_007922305.1 Dermatemys mawii
AGCATTTAGCTAGCTACTAAGAATAATATTCTACAATATGGGCAAAACTGGATTCTAGGGATTTTGAGGGAGCAATTTTGAGGGATAAATATTTATCCAGTAGAGTAAAAGATTTTTTTCCTCCAACCCTAGTACCATAAGCTGGAAAGAGACTTCTACTCAAAAAAATGTGTGGTACCTAGGAGACATACTTAAAATGCCATTTTCTGTCTCTGCCAGTAAGCACTATACCATCTTGGGAAATTATTCAACCAGGAGTTGCAAGCACCGTGTATTGTTAATATTTATTTTATAGTAGAGCTAGGGATAATTGAAAACTAGTATCTCAGAAAAATGACATGTTTCATTCTCCAATGAGAATGAAATGCATTCCGATTTCACCAAGTATTTTGTTATCTGTATTAAGTGCCATTGCAAAGTCAAGAAGGGCAGAAATAGATAAGAACTTTAAATGAGGGGTTTTTTTCTTCATTTTTATTTCTTCTCTTACCTCTCAGGAAGGTATTTAACAGGTCAGTATTCTTTTTTTAAAAGGAAGTGTGGTGACTGAAGTAGCTCCATTATTTCACAGATACACAATAGTGTAATTCTAATATGTTTACTTACAAATAATGAGACCAATTCTCACCATAAACCTTCCCAGGAACACTGAATATCCTTTAACAGATATAGAACCACTAGATGAAAATTTTTTAAAAAATATCTCCAGTTTTGCATGCCCAGACAGCTGTGTGTGCAGGAATTGGGCAAAATTGCAAGAGCTGTACAAAAGTGTTTGACTCAACCTGCAAAATTAATCAAAATCTGTTAATTTGTTTTGCATGTGACAAGCAGCCTAATTCACTGGTAAGTTGTTAGCGCCTAAAAACATCTGTAGAAGCTTTTTGCAAAGTTGTTTGTTCTGTCTATATATCTAAACTTTATCCAGTGTCCAGGATGCATCTCCAGTTTGCATCAATTTTATTAGGATAGGTCACATGGAGGAATGCTTCTATAACTGAGCCTATCCCATGTGATCAAACGGGTCACAGGAATGTATTTTACATTGTTTCACATATGAGAATATGCATAGGGATTTTTTTTTTCAATTATTAAATTCTCTCTAGAGAGCCTCCTTCTTGTCAGCTAAAATACAGGCAAAAATCTGAAAGATGTCCACTAACTCCACTTTAAGCTGGAAAGAGCTCTTATGAATTCACAGGCATGGAGTAGACATTTGTAATAACTCACAAAAACACAGGAGTTTGCCCATTCATGTGAGCATGAGATTTTTATATTTGTTTAGATGAAAAATATTTGGACATGTACAACTTTCTGTTTAAATGCAATCTGGACAAAGTGAAAAAAAGTCTGCAGGGTAGCTGCTATACAAAACCTGAATCTGGTGAGCTTACACAGTTCTTCTAGTAGTTAGGCTCGGTAAGTGTGCTCAATTTCCACCAATTTGCAAACAGTTGTGACTATAAAATGTTAGTGTACAAGTTGGATTGAGTTTTAATCAATTAATTTTCATAGATATTCTACCTAACTTTGTCTAATAGAATTACATGACATTGAAATGCTCTGAAGTACTCAGCCCTGCTGTTAGCAAAGGAATGGAAGAAAATCAGTTATTTACTATTTGTCTTCTGTTACAGCTAGAGGATTCTGAAAGTCCATTTGTATAGTCCATTTTCAATATGATGCATGTGAAACTCCTATAGGCATTAAATGCTAGTCCTTGAGCATTCCTTCCCTCTCCTAAACTAGTATCTATCTGGAAACATGATTATATTTTCACTGCAGCCAAAGAGGAAAAATTAATTGCATAATACTGATTATATTAACATAAAATTAAAAATGTGTATATATGGATTGATGATATGTAATTGGCCTGGAAATGGGTGAAAGAGGAGCTGGAGGAAGAAAAGGATAGTGCAAAAGTGTTCGAACAAGACGGCCTGTCCAAACACACAGAATCTTTATTCCTAAAGAGACATACCAAACCTGGTCAGTAATATTTAAAATAGTATGATTCTCTTGCCTCCCAGATTTTCACCATGATCTCCCTCCAATCAGTGCAAAAAGCAAAAGATAAATCCATCCTCCCTTGCTTGCCATTCAGAGAGCATCACCGTAACCGGGAGCCCAGTGGGGGCAATCTACGGTCACTCAGTGTAGTGCAAAGAATGGGGCAGACTATCCCCCAAAAGCTAGTAGATATTCCAATACTTAGATTTGCCAAGCCAGCATAAAACAGCTTCTTTCATACCTTACTGGTTATTCAGAAGTCCAGACAACACAATTCCCTTTGTATTGGGAAAGACCCAATACCCAGCCTCAGGCCTCCATCCAGGTGAAATATGATGCAGATTTCTGAAAATTTTATTTCATCATATAAAATAACAGGTTCTACCTATCCCAAAGGACCAGACACATTACCTCCCAGGTTATTTAATATTCCAGATCTTACCCAAATACACTCTATAGTCAATTCTTATTAACTAAACTACTTTTTTTAAAAAAATGAAGAGAATATAGTTAAAACATCAATATACGTACAGACATGAGTTCAATTCACTGAGATTCAGATTCATAACAGAGATGGTAAGCTTTGTAGTTGCAAAGAGTTCTTTCAGAAATAGTTCAATGTACAAATCTCATATTCAGGGCTTAGCCACATAACTGGGACCTCAGTCTTGTGACTCAAACTTCCCCCGATGAAGCTTAAACAGATCTGAGATGACAGAATCAGGACCCAAGGATCTTTTATAAACTTTCATGTCTTTTGACAAATTGGTGTTCCTCGGGGAACAAAACATAATTTAGGATGACTTTGAAGGAGGTCCATCACTGGTACTTAGCTATAGAATTAACATAAGGAAATTTGCTTTTTCCCCTTCTATTCACAGTACAGTACATTTAAAAGAGAAATGAATACAGTGATACCTCAGGTTTACAATTCATTTAAATGCTAGGATGTTCTTTTGATCTCTGACTTATCAAAACAACAGTCCCTGTCTATGCTGTCATTACATTGTTGATCCTACTCATACATATCTAAATATCCCAAAACACAACATTACCTACCCACACGTCTTTTGAGGGTTATTTATTTTGTAAGATGTTTAATCCTTTCCAGGATCTAGGATGAAGCCATGCGTCACTTCCTTCACTGTCTTCCATTTGCCTATTTATTCTGTAAGATGTTTAGCCCTTTCCAGCATGCAATCACTTCCTTCACTTTCTTCCATTCGCCTTTTATATCAAATTCAAAATTCTCATTGGATGCCCTAGGGCTCAGCATGACTTTGCTGCTCACCTATAATCACTGGTTTCATTTCTGATCCCTTAATGAGGAGCTACTGGGACCTTGGTGAGGCTGTTAATAAGACAGCTGACTTTTGGGCCCCAGGAAGGAAAATCTCAATTCGCATTTAAAACCAAAATTTTCCAGCCCTTTTCCTTTGCAAAATTAGTCTTAAAATGTAAAGAAACTGAGGAACCACCTGATCAGCATCCTGTACAGCACACAGGAAAACATCAAAAAAGAGCTTTCCAACCTGGAGACCTTCATAAACAACCAACCTTCCACACAAACGGACTTTACTAAAATAAGACAGGAGATCTATATGACACACGTCACCTCTCTACAAAGAAAAAAAGACTGCAAGCTATCTAAAATCCTACCTGCCACATGGGGCCAAAACAGTGGTACCCCTAACTCACCCAGCAATATTGTCAATCTATCCAGCTACACACTCAGCCCGGCAGAAGAGTCTCTCCTATCTCGAGGACTTTCATTCTGCCCCACCATCCCCACAAACATGATACAGTTCTGTGGTGATCTAGAAGTCTACTTTTGCCGTCTCCGACTCAAAGAATACTTTCAAGACAACTAGTATCAGAGGAGTAGCCGTGTTAGTCTGGATCTGCAAAAGCGACAAAGAGTCTTGTAGCACCTTATAGACTAACAGATTGTAGGGATCATGAGCTTTCGTGGGCTAAGACCCACTTCATCAGATGAATGTTGTGGAAATCTCCAGAGGCAGGTATAAATAGCAGGCAAGAAAGCAAGGTAAATTCAAGACAACATGGAACAGCGCACTGATACACAAACACCCTCCCATCAGCATCACAAAAAGAAGAACTCCACATGGACTCCTCCTGAGGGTCAAAATGACAGTCTGGACTTATACATAGAATGCTTCTGCCGACATGCACAGGCAGAAATCGTGGAAAAACAACATCACCTGCCTCACAACCTAAGTCATGCAGAACGCAATGCTACCCACAGCCTCAGAAACAACCCTGACATTATAATCAAAGAGGCTGATAAAGGATGTGCTGTTGTCATCATGGACAAGTTGAACTACCAAAAGGAGGCTACCAGACAACTCTCCAATACCAGTTTCTACAGGCCACTTCCCTCAGATCCCACTGAGGAATATATCAAGAAACTGTACCATCTTCTCAGGACACTCCCTACACCCACACAGGAACAAATTAACATATGCTTAGAGCCCCGACCAGGGTTATTCTATCTACTACCCAAGATCCACAAACCTGGAAATCCTGGACGCCCCATCATCTCGGGCATTGGCACTCACCCAGACAGTCTTTCAGTGAATGTGGACTCTCTACTCAGACCCTATGCCACCAGCACTCCCAGCTATCTCCGTGACACCACTGACTTCCTGAGAAAACTACAATGCATTGGTGACCTTCCAGAAAACACCATCCTAGCCACCATGGATATGGAGGCTCTCTACACAAACATCCCATACAGAGATGGAATACAAGCTGTCAGGAACAGTATCCCTGATGATGCCACAGCACAAATTGTTGCTGAGCTCTGACTTTTTCCTCACACATAATTATTTCAAATCTGGTGACAATATATACCTCCAGACCAATGGCACTGCTATGGGCACCCACATGGCCCCACAGTATGCCAACATTTTTATGGCTGACCTGGAACAATGCTTCCTCAGTTCTCGTCCACTCATGCCCCTCCTCTACCTATGCTACATTGATGACATATTCATCATCCGGATCCTTGGGAAGGAAACTCTGGAAGAATTCCACCATGATTTCAATAGCTTCCACCCCACCATCCGCCTCAGCCTGGACCAGTCTACATGGGAGGTCCACTTCCTAGACACCACGGTGCAAATTAATGATGGCCACATTAACACCACCCTATACCGAAAACCTACCAACAGCTATGCCTACCTCCATGCCTCCAGCTTCCACCCCAGACACACCACACGATCCATTGTCTACAGCCAAGGACTGAGGTACAATCATATTTGCTCCAACCCCTCAGACAGAGACCAACACCTACAAGATCTTCACCAAGCATTCTCAAAACTACAATACCCGCATGAGGAAATAAGAAAACAGATTAACAGAGCCAGATATACACCCAGAAGCCTCCTGCTGCAAGACAAGCCCAAGAAAGAAAACAACAGAACACCACTGGCCATCACCTACCGTCCTCAGTTAAAACCTCTCCAATGCATCATCAATGATTTACAACCCATCCTGGACAACAATCCCTCACTTTCACAGGCCTTGGTAAGCAGGCCAGTCCTCGCCCACAGACAACTCGCCAAGGTCAGGCATATTCTCACCAGCAACAGCACACCGCACCATAATAACTCTAACTCAGGAACCAATCCATGCAACAAACCTCGATGCCAACTCTGCCCACATATCTACACCACCAACACCATCACAGGACATAACCAGATCAGCCACACCATCACTGGTTCATTCACCTGCACATCTACCAATGTAATATATGCTATTATGTGCCAGCACTGTCCCTCTGCTATGTACATCGGCCAAACTGAACAGTCCCTACGCAAAAAGATAAATGGACACAAATCAGATATCAGGAATGGCAATATAGAAAAACCTGTAGGAGAACACTTCAACCTTGCTGGACACAAAATTACAGATTTAAAAGTCATCATCTTGCAGCAAAAAAACTTCAAGACCAGAATGCAAAGAGAAACTGCAGCACTGCAATTCATTTGCAAATTTGATATAATCAATCAAGGATTGAACAAAGATTACAAGTGGCTAGCTAACTACAAAAGCAGCTTCTCTTCTCTAGGTGTTCACACCTCCAGACCAGCTGCTAGAAGAGGTCCTCATCCTCCCTGATTAGAGATAACAAGCTGGTTCAGCCTGATTGGACTAACCTTGTAATCTCTAACCTGGCCCTCGCCTCTTATTTATACCTGCCCCTGGATACTTCCACTCCATGCATCCGACGAAGTGGGTATTAGCCCACGAAAGCTTATCTCTAATACTTTATTTAGCCTTTAAGGTGCCACAGGACTCTTTGTCACTCCTTAAAATGTAAGCACATTTAAAGCAGTGAGAACAGATGGTCAGAACAGAAGGACTAAATAGCTCCACTTTTGCATGAGCTGATGAGATATAATATGCTTTTTATGTATAATGAGTGCTTCCTGTTGTATCCATCTGTCTCATCTTACACTTAGGGTATGCCTATGGAATCTTTGGGTGGGCTACAGTTGACTTCACTGCTCCTCCCCCTAGTGCTTATAAACAACTGGTACAGAAAAGCACATGGAGACCCAGAATTCAGTCATTGAGGATTTTCAGCAAAGATTTCACTGGGTCCACCTCCCCACAATCAAGTCTGAACATAACAATAGAATTAAGTTAATTCCCTATGTACCAACTTTATTAAATCTTATGATAAACATAAATAAGTAATAATAATATTTTTTACTGCATATCAAAGCTACTTAACAATCAACATATATTATCTTTGGTTCTACAGAAACACAAGAGAAGTTAAATCTAAGCCAGTCACTCCTCACAGAAACAGTAAGAATTCCCCAAAGCTTAGGCTGAGTTCACCTAAGTCTCAGATACTTCTACACTGAGTGGTAATCATTCAATCACTGGAGCCCACCAGTATCAGCTTCTCCAGTCCCAGAATAAGATGCTGAAGAGTCAAAGCTGAGAGGGAACCCTCATTCCGAAATCCCCACATCCAGCCAGGGAAACTGTCTTTCACCTAGCCTCACCAGGGGAAGATCTACCTCAAGCACCAAATGATTTTATCATATGAATAATAATATTTATGAATATGACTCCACTATGTACATTCATTTTAATAGTGGAAATGATTAAAGGGGAAAGAATGTTTCTGATGAACAGTATGTTTTAGAGTCCTTGTCTGAGTTGTGTAATTTGCTGTGCAAAATCAGTAAAGATGTAATATGATCATGCCGTGTGACGTGCATAATACACACACTTAAATGGAGATCTTCTGGTTGCTTTCATGCTCAAATTGCATCTTTACTGATTTTGCACAGCAGATTAAACAACTCAGACCAAGACTCCATTGTATTTTACATTATATAAAATAGAATGCAGTCTGATAATGTTTGTTTTTCAGTCTCTGTTCTCTAATATTATTGGACCTATAGAGTTATTTACTGGCAGGACTACTGAGACATTGTTGGTATTCTAAGATCAGGGATTTTATGAAAGCCATTACTGACAATCTAACAGCAAAAACTGACCCTGTTTATCTTGCAATCTTTGCAGACAAGTAGAAAGCCTTCGGATGAAGGCCAAACAAAAAAATGTCAGCTTACCCAGTGCTAAAATGATGAATCTATTACGACACACAGTTTGGAGGAAATTTGCAGAATTGTATTTTCCAGGAAAGAATTTGTCCATCAAATCAAGTGTTATCTAAATAACTGCAATGTAAAATACAGGTCCATTGCATAGAAATTCTAAATACCTGAGCACAGCCCACAATGAAGTGTTCTCCCTGCTCAATTTTATTTTTTCTGTGTTCTAGTTAATAATGTAAAGCTGTTTCTAATAGGAGAACATTGCCTCATAAGGCAAATTCTGTCATACTTGTTTGGTACCATATTAGCAGCAGCTTTACAGAACTGGTGAACTAGCATTTTATTGAATCCATCCAGCCAGTTGTAAAGTATATTATATAGAATAAAATGATCTGTTGCAACATGCTCTGGTTCCAACATGAAACCTGGGATGGATTCTTAGTAGGTTCTCTCTACTTTTATTATTTCAAACTTGAGTCAGGAGTACCTATGCAATCTTAATTTAAAAATATGATACCAAAACCTCTGACAGTGTCAGTTGTGGATCCAGGCAAGCGAATCATTGAAGTGAGAATCAGTGAATTAGTTTATTCAGTCCCTCCCCCAACCAGGTAAGATTGTTCCCTGTTGTATTTTTGTCTGTTCTAGAGTTAGGACTGACCAAGTATTGAGCTTCCATTATTGGCTGAGACTGCTTCAGACTTAATACATATAAATGCCAGGAGATTTTCCTGATAGTCTGGGAAAGTTTTCCCTTTCTCAGCTTCAGATCAATATTCATGTATTCATATAAGATATCCTATCTGTGCTCGTCAGCACGGGCAACTGGAGGCTTTAGCCTCTCACCATCTCCACCCCGCAATTGCTAGGCTTGCATTATTTATAAGCAAATGAAATATTGTTTTGGAAAAGAAGTTTATCTCCATTAAGGGGACAAATTTAACTAGAGTTCAAAAGTACTAACTGAAGTGATATTTGGCAGCTATTTTAACTCTAAATCCACCCTCATTAAAATAAATTGTCTACACACCTGACCCTGACTGTCCTAAATAATTCTTCTGCCTACAAGATGTTTACAACCATAAAAATATCAAGAGATTTATCACATATGCCTCTTAGCTAAATAAGCAGCTCTGTATGTACTAAGCAGGGTTCTCATGGAGAAAAAGTAGCATACGATCATATATTTAAAGACTGTATCATAATGTGTAAGGATGCAAAATTAAGATTGCACAGGAAACCTTAATTCAGGCCTTTCCTAATTTTTGTCTGCTTGACTTTACAACTTTAGCAGTGTTCTTTTTAACATAGGATTATGGGGTGGTTGTCTTTTATTTTATTTTTGTAACCTGTCTGCAGATTATGTGGGTGTGTAAACACCTGACAGGGGTGTTATGAGAATAAAGATTTTGAGGCGCTCTGATACTATAGTAATGGGAGGCATAGTAGATTAAAAGTGCTGTGATACAGTACAAACAAAAATAGAGGGGCTGTATTTATGTCTGCTTGTTCAATATGGTCTTAATTTCAGACTCTCTTGGATTCACCTGGAGTTCAACAGTCATTACCATAACAGCTTGTTTAAATAAACTTCAGCATCCACAAAATTCATCAGAATTAGGTTAATTCTGTTTTTTTGAATTGTACATATCATGCAATTGCCTTACTCCCCATGGAGACTTTGAAGGGCACACGTTCTTTCTAAGTAGGAACTAAATCAGCAGTCCAAAGGTACCTTGCCTGCTCACAGAAGGGAAGTACTTTTGCAAACTTCTTTTCTGCCCTTCTTATCTGCTGTACTTATTTTGAATTAAATATTTAATATAATATTGCACACAGTATTGTTGATACAAAGTCTACAAACTGAGCATAGTATATTAATTTTGCTTCAGTGCAGAAAAGGATTGGGATTTAGTACTGCATTACATCACTGCTTTCCAGGATGCAGTCCCTGTTCTGTAGGCATGGACTGCATTATTCATTCCTAGATTAATAGCTTTGCATTTGTCTGTATTAAAATGTATTTTGATGAGTGAGCACAGCTTACCAAGAAATCCAGCTCCTTCTGTCTGACTGTCTGTCCCTCATTTCCCATTCCACCAATCTTTGTCCCATCTGCAAATTTGATCAGCAATGATTTTGTTTACTTTCAGAACATTCATGAAAATGCTGAACAGTGTTGGACCTAATACCCATCCCTGCAGAATTCCATAGACACATACCCATCCAATGGCAATTCCCCATTAACTACTTGTTGGGATCTGTCAGTTAGCCAGTTCTTCATCTATTTAAAATTAGCTTTATTGACTGTGCTGATTCTTAAATCAAAAGTTGTGTGGTAGTAAATCAAATGCCTTATAATAATCTAAATTAACCTATGCTGTGATCTTTATCAACCAAATTTGTAATCTCCTCAAAGAATGAGATCAAGTTTGACAAGCTCACTTGTGCAAAAACACAAAACACATACACCGCACAAGAACATTAATGCTAGTCATAGTTATATTCCTATCCTTTAATTCTTTATCAGTTTAATCCCAAACAAAATAATGGAAAACTGGTACAGGATTCAGGTCAGGCTTACTAGCCTAGGAGTTACCCTTTTTGAATATTGGCACAACATTTGCCCTGTCCCACTCTTCTCGAGTTTTCTTGGTATTCAGAGATTTATGAAAATTATCAGCAGTCCACAGATTGCCTCAGCTAGCTCTTTTAGGATTCTTGAAACAAGTAATCTGGGTCTGCTGATCTAAAAATGCTTATCCTTAGTAGACATTGTTTAACATCCTTGTTGGTTATTAATGGACTGTAAAATACTTCATCATCTTCCTTCTTTGCAAATACAGAACAGCAATATTTATTGAATATTTCATCTTTTCTACATTGTTGAAGTGAATCACTATTGAATAATGCTGCAGGTCTCACATTTCTATGTATGTTATTTTAAATCTGAAGTGGTGTTGTAGCCATGTTGGTCCCAGGATACTAAAAAGACAAGGTAGGTGAGGTAATCTCTTTTATTGGACTGACTTCTGTTGGTGAAATAGGATTGACCTGTCAAGCTATACAGAGCTCTTCTTCAGGTCCATCCCTGTTCATTAAACTTGGGCTGTGTTAGCAATTTCCAGATATAACTATAGCCGTGATTTTTCCCTTATAACATTTTAATGCCGATGAACCTGAACAAGGTTTTCATGAATACACAAGCCAAAATAAGTCTTTTCCTGAGCCAGTCCATCACCCACTGTGACTATTGCTGTGCATCTGAATCAGCCATGAGACAATATCTAGCTGAATTGTTTAGAGGGGGATAAAACGGCATAACAAAGTAAAGCTTATTGTTTTCGGTAACTGGAGAATGAAAATCCAGTATTTAAGATCCTGCTTCATTGCCTTTTCTCTCTGTTATGTCTCCAGAGGCTGGGGGAGGATCAGATGTCCATGAAGATTATTTTTTATTCCTATCTGTAGTCTTTCATTCCATTGACCCTGGGGTTTTGTTGACTCAACTGCAGGCCCAGGCAGATATTGACTGGATTACTCAAGTACTTCTGTTCTTACCCTTCCAAAAAAATCCCAGCAGGTGGCATTGGGCAGCTGCTCAAACTTTATTTGCAGGGCTCGACAAGAGCTCTGTTCCATCCTCCTCACCTGTTCAAAGTGGATTTGAGGCCTCTAGGAGAGACAATGAGATTTCTGGGTTGTAATGTACTCAATATGTAGATGACATACTGCTTTGTTTCACCATTCCTGTCTATGCTTTGACCAGTGCCTAGCTAAGAAAGGAGCTTGGGGAAAGCAAACAGATTGAGAGTCAGTCCAGAAGAGATACTGAGGCAGGGAAGAGGGAGGAATAACAACAACAACCACCACCACCAGAGAATGGGGCAGGTTGGTGTCCACCTTTGGCTAAAGAGCTCTGTCCGCTCTAGAAGAGTTTGAAAACCTGAGAGCAGCATGCTATCCTCCCCTTTCTTCTATAGGGACAGAAAGCTTGGCTTCGTTTTGAACCAAAACCAGGAAGTCCAGTAAGATTTTGCTCATTATTTTCCTTTAAATTAACTTGAATCACCACCATTACATCACAAGGCCACTGCTAGCATTGACATTCACATGTTGAGTCAATACCTATACATTAAAGATAAAAATCAAATGTGAAATCAGTACTTTTCTGCAATTCATCTTAATGTAACAATAACTACCACAGAGCTGGGCATCTGAGATACTATCAATTTCTTTGATTTAAAGCCCTGTTATCTACCTTAATTGTTGTGGCCTAAATTTGAGACACCACCATTTTTTGACCACATTATTATGTTGCCCATCATTCAGTATGCTAACCATGTAACAGTTTGTGTATTTGTCCATACCTCTTAATCTTGGAAATTAGATGCACAGTTTTACAAAAACAGACTCAGTCTGACCCAGTCCCGTTTATGAGGCTGCACTAAATCGCACCAGTGCCAAAACAGCCTCCAGGGCCATCTCCACACCCATTCTTTGGGTGTGGCACTGTTTAGTTAAGCTGGATCCTAGTATTTGGTCACTAGGATTCCAGTATTTCCTGTTCAGATGGGTCAAAAATAAAGGCCACTCTTGATATTTTGGAACTGTCTCCAGGAAAAGACTAGAAAGCACAAGGGTATTTGAAGACAAAAACGAAAACATTAATTGAACTATTTGAGTCTTAGGGTTAATAAAAAGCTTTGCTGTATTCCAAGAGGTAAACATCCAGCTCTGTTATTGCATTGGAACTGGCTTGCCAGTCACTCTCCTCAATACCGACCATTACTGCCAAAGTTTTCAGATGAGGCCTATGACTTTGGGTGCCTCCATTTCTGTGTTTGACTTTTGAGCCCTTGGACTTAATGTTCAGAGGAGTGCACTCACAACTCCAGCAGAAGTCAATGGGAGACTCAAGCTCTAGGTGCCTTGATAAAGAGGCAATACAATATTCTACAAGAATAGTCCTGCACATTACAGGTCAGATTCTCCTCTACTCAGTGCAGTAGAGAAAGGTGGCTGTCAGCAAGCTGGTTACAGCTCCCTAATTCTCTTGCTGACTCCAGGCTGGTTAGAAAAGCTCAGGGGCCACACTAGCCATTCTTCTTTCTATCGTCTCTATCAGACCTTTTGCACTAGCAGGTTATGGGGATGGAGGCATTGACCCTGTACCTGCTGGAGATTCCACTATTCAGGAGAATCCTCACAAAAGGTCTGTTGATGGTTTTTGTTCTCTAAACATTAGCAACACACAGGGGACAATTGTGAAAGAATGTGATACAACAGACACCCTGCATTAGTATGACATTACTGTAGTATTTTTGTAAGGGCAATGGGAGCATAATTGCCAAGTTTAGTGAGGCTTCACTTGAGTTATGCAAGTTATTTTATGAGCTATTTGCATGTTTATAAGTAGCAATAACTTCCATTTGTGGTCAATATATTCTGTCTGTTCTGGACTAGTCAAGGCAATACAGGAGATATCAATTGGTGTGCATGGGGCTGCTGACGTGTTATTGGTGGGTGACTACTGGAGCATGCCTAGGGCTACATGGAGATAAGAAACTAAGAGAACCAGGGGTCATTACTAGGCCTCTCTCACCTTTCATCCCAGTTACTGCTCCACCCACTTCAGCAGCAGGTCTTTCTGTACTGGAATATAGCTGAGGGAGCAGTGCAGCAGGAGACGGAGTGGTTGCATTCAGTGGATAAAAAGGGACTAAAACTGGGAGGAAGGGAGGAATGAGAACTGGAAAACTTGTGAAAGTTTTCATTTTTGAAAAAGAGCATTTTTAAACAAAAGGCTTCACATTAAAAATGATGAACAGCTCTAATATTTTCTCGATTTTATTTTTAAAAAAGAGAAATCTGAAAGGATCCCCTTTAATTGTGGCATCCTTCTGGTCTTAATATATTGTTGTTTTACCCGGATCTCTCAAAGCACTTTCTAAACTGGTGTTCAGCCCCAACATGCCAGTGAGGCAAGACAGTATATGTTAATTATATCAGTTTTACTAAGGATTAAACTGGAGCAGAGAGGTTAAGTAACTTTGCCAATGTTGGGCAATTAGTCAGTGTTATACTCAGGAATAGAAAACAACAGCCCTGATTCTAGGTTTTTCGCTCCAGCCACCAAAAATTGTCCTTATAATGAGTAATTTGCCATTCTGAATAAATGCTAGGAGAAATAAGGAGGAAGGAAGGAAGACATGGTGGAAGTTAAGTAATGGATCATTCAAGAGTGACAAGACTTAATACAGCAGGAAACAAGTTATATATTGTTTTCTACATAACCTGACAAGATTCCCACAGTCTGGAGATTTGACAGGAATTCTATAAGTACAGATTAAAAGAATTTACTAGTAGACAAGGAGGATTACAACAGAAATGTTATACCTGGACTCCATCATAATCCATCTTCTTTTAGAAGTCCTTGGAAAATGTAGGAGTAACAAAAATACCAAGAGAGAATCTTGTGGGATTATCAGACAGTGCCTTTATCTGGTACAGAATAGGCCTTCCCACAATAAGGTATTGTAAAATTCTTTGCAGATACAAGCAAGAATGGAAAATGCACTTTACCAGATGCTACAGGCATCTAACTAGTTCATCATCTATACCACCTCATTAGTCTGCTCCCACCTTCTACTGCCATCATGCGCGCACACACACACACAAGCAAAACCCACTGTAATTCATGAAGGAACCAGACTGTACAGCAAAAGCAGCATGTTCAGTCCCCTGAGGCATGGAGCACCTCATATTTTTCTGGAGTGATGCTGGCCAGCATTCAGTGCAGTGTTAACTGGCTTAAAGGAAGATGGACAGTTTCCCCAACTTGAGAGGATGTTACTATTTGGTGCAAATGGGCCACATGACAGGGGTTTCTGAAGACCCTTTCCCAACACAAAGAGAAAGAGAAAAAAGCTATTTTTAACTGGTGAAAATAGAGCATGCTAATTCTAACAGATGAACAAATAATGCATAAATTGTCAGGATCCCAACAAGGGAAGTCAGGGTCAAGGGTTAAAGCAGGGGCAAACCTGAGGTTAGCCGCAGCCAAGGAGTTTGCAGTGAGTTCCAGGCCAGGGTTGATAGCCAGGGTCCAAGTCAGAAGGCAAAGGCCAAAACAAGCCAAGGTCTAAGACCAGGAACAATTAGAGCAGTTACAGAAAATCCACATTCTCACCTAGACACTTTCTGGAATTCCCCTTTGAGTTTATCTAGGGCAGGGAGCCACTGGGATGCTGCCTGTCAAATTCTTGTCATGGAACCTCCCCTAGTCTGTGTCTATAGTGGGTCATGAGAAGTGGAGTGCAAGCTGGTGACAGTTGATGCTAGGTGGCAGTCTGGAGCTGCTAACTACCTGATAGCACTACAGGTCTAGGGTCTAGATCAATGAAGTGACACGTATCAGAACAATGCCTACAAACTTGCACTGAGGAAATATTTCAGTGAACCACTGGGGACAAATAGCATGAGCAGTGGTACACACAATTTGCTACGACTAGGTTTCTTTTTCAAAGCTCATGACAGGAGTAAGATATTGTAGCTGTTATTCAGAAACTGATAATCACTTAGCAATACATGTCCCCTAAAATATATGTCATGGTTGGAAATTCCTTCTAAAAATGAATAACTTTCTATGCATACCCATCAACCTCAACTACAAAGGATTCAAAACTCTACTTTTCCATTGAAGGGAAAATGGAAATGGGGAAGATAAGCACACAGCCCATGCATTAATTGCCCCTATTGTTACCCAGGGGTTTCAGACCCCAAAGCAGTGGTAACTTCATTGTTTCTCTCTCAGGAATAAATCAAGGGGAACACAGCACTTCCATCTGATAAATGATTGATACAAACAAGTGTGCGCTTATCTAAAACAACTATTTGTTAGATATTAAACGCATATGTACACACACACACGAGTTTAGGACATCTCAGATACAGTTATCCACAGTCTGAGGTGATTTCAAGTGATCACCAGCCAGGCTTCCAGGGACCTTCTTTCTGTGTGGCTGATGGGGATTTTAGATGTCTGCTCCTTGCCCAAAGAAAAGCTTCCTGGGACTGCTCTGAAGTATTTACTTTTACCTGATCTTTTATAGCTAACTCTAAGAAAGCACATAACCTATAGTGACTCCTAGTGGGTCGGAATAGTAACCTCTACTGGACCACCAATTTTCCTAATTTTAACAAACTACTGATTATCTCAAAAGATTTCTAGTATTTCTAGCCACAACAACACTATATTAGGGGCACCTGAAACCAACGTTCCCATTCACTCACTCACTTCCATAACTTTCTGTCCTATTTTCCCATTCTGATCAACAAACTGCAAGTATGCAGCTGTCTGAACTTCTCTCACAAAGGCTTAAAATAATTCCTAGTTATGTGATATTTGGTTTTCACCTGGCAGTGGTGAACATATGAAATGGCTGACTGAAGTACTGTCAAGTTCTGGGATACAGTCAGGAATGTCAAATTATGGGGGAACACTATTTGCCATGGAGATAAGCTCTGCTGGAACATTGTTTGGTAGCAAAAGTCAGGATCCTTCTTCACATAGCCCTGTGCATTTCTTTCTGGCAAAGCCTTTTGATTGAGGCGGTACATGTGGCCCAGATAACAGAATATTTGAGGGTGGGGATTGGCCTAACTCAACTCTTGATGAAATCATGCCATTGACTTCAGGCCAACTTTGGACACTTTTGAAAATCCTACCCTGAGATTCTATATAAAGTGTCAAGCTTTCATTCTAAGCAAAATCTTCATGACTGGATAGCCTGTAATGGAAGCGCTAAGAGAAATGCCAGGCATTAGAATCCTTCTGGAAAGAAAGTATACCTTCTGCAATCAAGTGCCTCACAAACTCTAGAAAAGTAGATCACAAGCCCTTGGATTTACTTGACTATTTAGTTTAAATAAGGTTAAGTGTTGTTTTCTGGGGTTTCTGAACAACATGCTGTATAATCTACCTATTTAAGTTTCCATTGTGCTGCAATATAGCTTCTAAGCAATGCATAAATGGCTACCTATGCTTTATTGCCTCTGTATCAGCTTTCATTGTACAGAAGGATTCTTCCAAATCTATTTTTATTATATTTGCTGATTGATTAATATCTCACTTCTCAGCAGCAAATGAAGGCAAATATGGGATGTTTAAACAATTTACAGTGAGTCTGTAGCACACTTGGATAAATGCCAAAGGCTTATATAAGAACAACAAATAATCGACATTTCTGACATGGACTTTAGCCACACAATTTTGCTAGGAAGCTCTACTGCTGACAGAATGGAACTTCAAAACATTGTAGGGTTTTATTTAATAAGCGCACAAAAAATCCAACAATGTTCTCAGGTTTTGGAAATGTTTAATATCTATATTAATGATCAAACATATAATATTTAGTTCACTAAGAGGAAACTCTTAATTAAAATATAGATGTTCTATGTATTTTCTATTGCAACAAAATTAAGGCTCACAATGAACTTTACAAGTATCAGCCATTCAGAACTTCATGTCAGAAGGGACCAAATTTAGAGCCTCCTGCTCCAAAATCTTAGAGTCCTACCACTTGAATAAAAGAATCTCCTTTGAGTGAATGAAGTATAGGGCATATCAGACATTGAGTAGTTATTCTTCCATTCATTAGAGGGCAGTGGCCCAGTTCAAAACAACATGGTGGAATGGTGCCAAACTCTTTTCCATAATTGGAGGCATTAAACCACACTGAAAATTAACTTTACAAAAGGTTAAATAATAGAATATATATTAAAAGGGATCAAAATGTAAATACTTTCTAACAGTAACCTTTCTCACATCTCACATCCCTCTCATATCAACAAAAGCCTATTTTCACAGGAAGAACAAAAGAGATATTGGAGTATATGTAGGGCATATTGTGTTGTACCACGTGCTGTTTATGTCATCACAATTGGCCTATTTTGTAAGATTGTAAATGCAATATATATCAGTATTTTCACAAATATTTTACATAGACAATAGGCCAGATTCCACACTGGAGTACCTGTTTCTCAGTGTGTTAGATGCAAGATATTCTAAACTGGTGTAAATTCTAAGAGAACTAAGTTAGATGCTATTAGACTCACATCTACTACCCAGTAAGCAACTTACTTAAAGAAGGATGTGTCAGGTAAAACAACTAACACAAGATCATAAGAAGGTGTAAAATAAAGTAAATGGTGGCATTTAAATAATGGAAGAGACCTGTCTCTGTCATCCTGCCAATGTGAGACTGAACCCAGCAGCGTTCAACCAAATGATTTCACCATTTCTCTTGGGAGACAATTTCATAGTCTAATATACCTCACCAGCTAGATTTTTTCCATTATTTTCCATTATGTCCCAAAAATGGACCTTGAATCGATGACATTCTGACTCTGAAGAGGAATAGTGCTACTCATTGAGCAATATGATATTCTGAACTGTGCTAAAATGGATGGCTAATAAATTATAGAATAGAAAATCCTGTCCAGTTTGATTTATTAGGAAGTTGGTGTATTCTGACTAGACAGGTTTTAGGAACAGTTATGGAAAGATAACATGACCATGCTGGACAGCATTGCTTATGCTAGCTTTAAATTTGATCCTCACAAGGCAGAGCAGCTGCCGAAATGTTAGAGGTTGATTCTTGACTCTGTCAGACAGACTGAAACTGGGATTTGCAATTATCCAGATTTTGGGGTGTTATTCTGTGCCTCAGGGTCCTTCAGCAGAAGTACATGCCCTCAGTGAGCACAAAATAAATGAGGAGTGATATTCTTAGTGACTGAACACCTCTGAGGCAGCACACTAATTAATGATAATGATAGGCACCAACAGGGCTCAACTCTACGGAACACCCACCACTAGCTAGACACATCCGGAAGAGAGAATTGAATGAAAATACAGGAGGATTAAATTGACAAAAACCTACTTCATTAAAATTCTGTTTAATAAAAATATAATTTTATATAAATGATTGTAAAATCTACACAGAATTTTTGGGAAAAAAAGAAATCATTTATTTGCAGCCATCGAACACCCTTACCAGAAGCTTACATTTTTTGTATATGTTTTAGGTTAACTTTGTTTCAAGATGAAATGGGTTCCTTGGAAGTCAATGGGAATTTTGTCTGAGTGAGCAGTAAAAGAACAGGCTACAAATAAGCCTGGACTGGAAACTCAGCTGAGGCAAACTGCCCTACTTTTTAGATTTCAATATATCAGTTTAGGATTATGTGTACAGAATTGTACTAATGATCTTTTATTATAGCCTTGCATTTTCAGGGTTAAATCCACTCCATCTATTGAATCAAACCTCAGTAAGAAAAAAAGTAGAGAAGGAGGAAGTCTTCCTTTTTTGCTGTTTCTATGTCAGTATTAAGATTACTGCTGCTGCACCCATGTTTCGGGGGAGGTAACGACCCATAGTTTTAGAGATCCATAGATTTTGAGGCAGAAATGACCATTATGATCATCTAGTCTGACCTTCCATATAACACAGGCCACAGAATTATACCAAGTGAAATGTAATGATGGAGCCCTTGGCCTGCCCTGTTCACATAAAGCTTAATGCACCAGAACCCTCCGCATGCTGACCCCAAGGGCAGAGATGGGGTGCAGATGCTTTGTGTGGTTTGTCTGAATCTTGTCCTTCTACCACCACTGCATAGCAGAATTGCAGTGGTTCCACTGCTGGCAGGACTTTCCATGGGCCCAGAGAAGGCATGCTTTCCCAAGAATTTTTATTAAGAACAGTATTTGTAAAGTGTTGCATTATGAAAGGATACATAATGGTGGAAGAGTTTCAAACATTAATTTTATTATCCTAATATCATGGATGGCTTTATATTGTCTTAGTCACTCTTTATGGTCTTGTTTTGTCATTTTACATACTTATATGGGAGTGACAGTGTTTCTCTTTGGAGAGATTTTGACAAGTTACTGAAAAAACATTTGTTAATACAGAGCTACTGTGTGGGGATTCAGAAAAGTGATGATGTGTTTTTGAAGCTTGAACCAAGATTCCCTTCCTCCTCAGGAGACTGAGCCTGCGTATGTTGTACAATGGCAAAGCTAATAGATGGACAGCATGGTGTATGCCCTCCAGCAGCCTTTAGGGGTATGTGTGGTGTCTTTTCAAGCACCCACCAACTGCAGCAGCACCCTTCACCTCGCACTGCAACTCCAATCCCAGCCCAGCATTGCGGCATGACAAACAGGATCACATAGTCAGAATACACAAGCATGATAATGTGTGAAATTAGCAAACCAATAGGTATAATTGGCACCATAAATGACCCATTGCCCCCATCTCCAAATTCAAAATCCACCGGTGCTGAAGGCTTATATGTAATTCTAACTTTCTGCTTTGTGTCATGCTGCCAGTGGAATCGGGCCATAGAATTGGCTTAACCTCTGGAGATCACTCCAAAGTAGGGTATGGAGAAGGGAAAGGGTGCATGGCCAGATCTGTGCTTTACTGAACTGATGAATAACTGCAGTTCCTACCCCTTGATCTCATTGCCAGCTAGGGTAATTTACAGCATCTTTGGTGCAGTCTTGCATATATCAGGCAGTATTTGGTGATGGGGGGTTGGCTGCAAAGGTGAGTGTTACGACACTTTTGCATTGCTGACCTTTGCTGCATGCTCCTCTCTCATAGCTGAGGCTCTAGCTCTTTACTTGTAAATGTGAGGCCTAAAATCAGACTAGAAACGAGTTCTGCTTCAAAATGATTTATTTACAAAAGAGCCAATACATAAAAGAACATTTTCAAACATACTGTACCACATCAGAACATCCCAGGCAGTGCAAACTCAACCTTAGGTGTTCTACTGCTGCAACAAACCTTCTAATCTTCAGTCCTTATCTTCCTGCAGGTGGGCTTACCTCTTCTCGCTTTAATAAGCTAATTCCTAATTGATCTCCAGGGGGACAGCGTTTGCCTCTGTGGTACAAATTCTCGCCTAATACTTCCATACATCATACTCTTAAGTTTCTTGGATAAAAGACATCTCAGCACATAATGGCCATTGGATTTCAATAAGATTTTGCATATTGTTGTTATGATGGTTCTGTAGTAAACTCATACATGAATAGCATAAAAGGAATTATGGTGTATGCCATCAATGAGTAGAGTAGCAAGGAAAACCCAGATGACATTTAACATTTTCATTAATTCTTTGGAAAAACTCTGTTGAGCTAAATAAGACGAGGAAGACTTGTGGCACCTTAGAGACTAACCAGTTTATTTCAGCATAAGCTTTCGTGGGTTATAGCCCACTTCATCGGATGCATAGAATGGAACAGAAGTAAGATGTATTTATGTACACAGAAAGAAAAAAAAAGTTGTACATTAGCATACCAATTCTAAGAGGCTGTTTTATTTGGATGGGCCATTAATTTACCTTCAATAGTTCTTATCTCCTGTCAGACACAGAGATCCACTTCAAAAGGGTTTTTTTTCTCCTGCTGATAATGACCCATCCAAATTAAACAGCTTCTCAGAATTGGTATGGTAATGTACAACCTTTTTTTTTCTTTCTGTGTACATAAATACATCTTACTTGTATTCCGTTCTGCGCATCTGATGAAGTGGGCTATAGCCCACAAAAGCTCATGCTGAAATAAACTGATTAGTCTCTATGGTGCCACAAGTCTTCCTTGTCTTATTTACGGATACAGACTAACACGGCTGCTAATCTTAAATCTGTTGAGCTAGTACATCTGCTTCTAAGATGCCTAATGCTGCTTATACATCTCAGTAAAAGGAAAAATTGGGATGAAGCCTATCAACACTAGTGCAAATTAAAATCCAAAATCCATGATCAGAGCTGGCCGAGAAGTTTGCTGTACCAATAATGTTGATTTTCAGTAAGTCTTGGCATGCCGGGGAAGTTCTAGAAAAAGGAAAGAAAGCTATTGTTGTGCCAATATTTAGTAAGGATAAACGGGGTGACCCAAACAATAATAGGCATGTCAGTCTTATACCGATCCTGGGCAAGATAATGGACCAACTGATATAGGACATAATTCATAAAGAATTAAAGGAGGGAAATATAATTAATGCCAATCAACATGGGTTTATGGAAAATAGATCCTGTCAAAGTAACTTGATATTTTTGTTGAGATTATAAATTTGGTAGATATTGATGTAATATACCTATCTGTCTGAACTGCATTTGAGTTAATACTGCATGAAATGTAGAAAAATATAAAATTAACATGGCACAGTTTATGTCTGTCCCTCCACACAAACACACAGCATTATCAACTTTTTTAAATAGAAACCACTGTGACATTTTTGACATGGACTGTGACTGTATAGGTCATTGTTGCAACCAGAGTTAAATCAAAGAGGCTGTTAGGAATAGCAAAGGAATAACAAAGTGGAAATAAAACCATAGTAGAGATCAGACACCTGGAATCAACAGCTCTGAAGAGGTTAAGATAAAATGGCTAGGCTACTAACTTGGAAGAAACTGTTTTCCAGGCACCAACAAAGTTATACATAAGTTTTGACAGGGTCTTTAGACAAGGCCAGAACCTAGAGATGAAAAAGGTACCATAAACAATTAAGAACCTTGGCCTAGAGAGAAGTGCTGGGGGTAAGTGGGCACTAGCTACTGGGGGAAAGTCTGACAGTGGGACACAGGCACTGATCCATGGGTGCTTCAGGGCTCAAACTTCCCTCCCCCGCCCTCTGGAGGGTGGCCGGGGGGGATAGTGGGTTTTTAGAACCCAGGAGTTAGAGCTTGAGTGTGCAATGTGATGAGTTCTTTGCTGCTAACAACTTCTGCCCTTGGGGCAGGGAGTTTGTTTATAAACGGAGCCAGGGTAATTAAGATAACAAAAAGCATGTCATTAAATTAAATTAAGGATGGTTAGATGATCCTGAAAGCATTCCCAGGCAGTCCAGTTAAAAGATATAGAAGTAAATAGGGGTATCCCTTGAAGGGCTGGTACTGGTCTGGAACCAGTGCTCTTCAACATATTCATAAATGATCGGCAACAAGGGGTAAACAGTGAGGTGGCAAATTTGACGTTGCACCCCACAATGCTTTATAGAAATATGCCTATGAATGTAAATATGAAAAACTGGAATATGTTTTATGCTAAATATGCCATGTAACATATCTATGCAAAGGTTATGTTCTTCTGCATGTATTCATCCTGTTTGTATGAATGTATTATTCTTGTATCTGAAACTAGAAATATGAAATATAACTTTGAGGTCAATTGTAATTATGCAAAGTGTGGGCTATTAATGGTGGTTTGGAATCTTGATGGCTCCCATTAACCAGAACAACTGACTGTAGATGGCTCTGTTTACTTGTAAGTCTTCCTGTACACCTGTGTGCTGGCAAGTGGGTAATGAAGTCTTACAGTGACATGTGATCATGTCACCTGAACTGGAATCCATCTTTAACCTGGTGCTTTTCCATTTAGAAGGAAGGGTGGGAACCCAGAGAAGGACAAAGGATTCCTGCCTTGCCTTGTGCAAAAACTATATAAGGGGGTGGAACAGAACAAAGGGGGGCTGCAGTCATGAGAAATCCCCTAGCTACCACTTGAGCCAGAAGAAGGGCTGTACCAGGGGAAAGGATTAGGCCCAGACTAGGAAGGCATCCAGTCTGTGAAAAAAAAAAAAAGCCTATTGAAACATCTCTGAGGGTGAAATTTACCCATATTCAGGTTTCTTATTGTATTAGGCTTAGACTTGCCTGTTTTAATTTTTTTTCCATGGTACTTAATTTTGTTCTGTCTGTTATTACTTGGAACCACTTAAATTCTACTCTTTGTATTTAATAAAATCGCCTTTTACTTATTTAATAACCCAGAGTATGTATTAGTACCTGGGGGAGGGGCAAACAGCTGTGCATATCTTTCTCAGTGTTATAGAGGGCGAACAATTTATGAGTTTACCCTGTACAAGCCTTAAACAGGTAAAAAACGGATTTATTTGGGGTTTGAGTCTCATTGAGAGTTGGGTATCTGAGTGCTGTCATCAGGAGCACTTCTTAAGTTGCTTTCAGTTAAGCCTGCAGCTTGTGTGGGGCATGGCTCAGACTTGGATCTGTGTTTGCAGCAGGCAAGCATGTCTGGCTCAAACCAGGCAAGGGACTGAGGTCCCAAGCTGTCAGGGAAAACAAGCTCAGAAGTAGTCTAGGCACATCAGGTGAAACTCCCAAAGGGGTTTCTGTGATCCAACCCATCACAGCAAAGTTTCCATATGACACAAAATTATTCAAGTTACTTAAGTCTCAAGTAGACTGAAAAGGGTTACAAAGGGATATCACAAAGCTGGGTGACTTGGCAACAAAATGGCAGATGAAATTCAATGCTAAATGCAAAGTAATGCACATGGCAAAATATAATCCCAACTATACATACAAAATGATGGTGCCTAAATTAGCTATTACACTGCTCTACAGCCAAAATGCTTCTGAAATAAATGTAGTCAAACTTTACTAATTCTGGGTCACTGAGAACGAAAATGATGCTTAAAATTGTTGATTGGCTCTAGTTTTCAAAATATGCTATTGGGTCAGTATATACGACCCTTGACATGGGAATGGCGGAGGACAAGTGAGTTATAAAGGGAAGGGATCTCAATTTAAACCAGAAATGACTAAAAGACATCTTTGACTGGATCTATGAATAAATCTATGACTGGGTTTGGACAGTACTTGCTTTTTAGGCAAAACAATGAATGATGCAATCTGAAGCTGGTATTGCGTCATACATGATATGAATTGCATCATGTTATTCCTAGAAGTCATGGATGATGCAATCCTAACAAAGCTTACATCACTCTGCTGAACAAATTGCCCTATATCAGCTCTAGAAATCCTACAGTGTCGTGCGTTCTTATTTGTCAGTGTTTGATTTTGCAAAGAGACACATTTCTGTTTAGCCAAAGTGAGCAGAGATGCCTCGTACTTGTGTGAACAGTGCAGATAACTTCTGCTATGTTTGTGGTGAAGTGACTTTTGCATCACAAAAGCGCAGTCTAACCACTATGGTTAAGAAAGCCTCTCACCTTTATTTTGGCTGCAAAATTGGAGATGAGGACAAGAGGTGGGCCCCACACATATGCTGCAACACTTGTGCAACAAATCTTCACCAGTGGTTGAACAGGAAAAGGAAATCTATGCCTTTTGCAGTGCCAATGATTTGGAGAGAGCCAACAGATCATACCAGCAATTGTTACTTCTGCATGGTGCCTCCAGTTGGGAAAGGTGTGTCAAAGAAGAAAAAGTGGACTGTGCATTATCCAAACATTCCATCAGCTATATGCCCAATACCCCACGGAGAAGGACTGCTGGTTCCTGATGCACCAGAATCATTCTCACTTGAGTCAGACGAGGAAGAGGAAGAGGATGAAACTTCTGGTCCTGAACCATCAATGTCACAGGACCCACATTTTCTCCCATCCTCCTCCTCTGAACCACACCTCATAACACAAGCTGAACTGAATGACCTTGTCAGGGATTTGGAACTACCCAAGAGTAAGGCAGAGCTGTTGGGCTCCAGACTACAGCAGTGGAATCTCCTGGCAGGTGATCTTAGGATTTCCATGTTCCGTGACCGTCAAAAGGATCTTGTCCCATTCTTCTTCATGGAAGGTGATCTTGTAGCTTGCAACAACATCGATGGTGTGATGGCAGTCCTCAACATCATTCACGATCCAGATGAGTGCAGACTCTTCATTGATTCATCGAAGACGAGTCTTAAAGCTCTTTTGCTGCATAATGGCAATGTTTTGCCATCAATTTCCAGTTGGTCATGCAGTCCATATGAAGGAAACCTATGACAACATGAAACAACTTTTGAGGTGCATAAACTATGACCAACATCAGTGGCAGCTCTGTGGCGATTTGAAGGTTGTTGCTCTCTTGCTTGGTCTGCAGACTGGATACACAAAGTACTGCTGTTTTCTCTGCCAATGGGATAGTCGTGCAAGAGATTCCCACTACATCAAGAAAAACTGGCCACTCTGACAGTCATTGGAGCCTGGGAGGAAAAGTGTTCAGCATCCACCACTTGTTGAATCAAGGAAGATTTTGTTACCACCCTTACACATCAAGCTGGGTCTGATGAAGAACTTTGTCAAGGCCATTGACAAAACACAAGCAGCTTTCAAGTACCTCCGTGGAAAATTTCCAAGGTTAAGGGAAGCTAAGATAAAGGAAGGTGTCTTTGTTGGTCCTCAGATTCGTGAACTTCTTCGAGATGATGCATTTGACCATGCACTGCGTGGCAAGGAAAAGACGGCATGGAAAGCCTTCCAGTCAGTGGCAATACATTTTCTCCGAAACAACAAGGCAGACAACTATAGGTTGTTGGTGGAAAACCTCCTCAAGGCATACAAAAGCCTTGGTTGCAACATGTCACTAAAGATACATATTTTGCACTCTCATCTAGATTTTTTTCGCTCGAACTGTGGAACAGTGAGCGACGAGCACGGCGAGCGATTTCACCAGGACATTGCAACAATGGAGAAATGCTATCAGGGCAAATGGAGCCCATCAATGCTTGCAGACTATTGCTGGACAGTGACAAGAGATGCTCCATTTAATGAATACAAGAGACTAGCCAAGAAGCGCCGACTAGACACTGAATAGGACTAAACTATGTACATAATAGTTTTTTGCCTTTTGTTTCATAATACATTTTATTTATATAACCCTTTTGCTGATTTTCAAAGTGTTACATAAACAGGACAGGTGAACTATTATCATGTAAAGCAACCATAAACACATGAAAAGATCTAGGTTTACAATTTATGATTAAAACTCTACTATCTACACAATATACATAGACATAAAATGTAAAAACTTAAATATCTTAGACACAGTAGCCAATCAGTTGTTTTAATTGTCATATTTGAATTCAGCACATCAAAATACATAATAAATATCACATTTTATCTCTGAAGCAGATGACTTCTAAAAATTGTAGACCCGTGTTATCTATCAAGAAATAAATCTTGGATCTTGAAACAGTACTATGTTTCCAGAGTACTACGGATTCATAAGATTCCTTCTCACCATACCTGTATCATCCTGAACTCATTCTCCAGCTTCAGAAGACTTAAAAATTATCTCTCGTCATTAATAGGTCAGATGCAACTGAACTGTAGATGTCCTTAACATGCATCAAAACAATACCAGAGAACTGAGATGTAAATAAGATTGCTGATAGTTTCATCCAGAAAGCTACAATGAGACATAATGTCTTTAAACTGGAATATTAGTGAAAACAGCTTGTAGATGATTGCGATGATTTTAATATATTTTAATTCATGCTAATGTAATTATGTAGTTCATAACAATTGAATCATTATTAAAATAGTAAAGATACCAATGATATACACATTCAATAATTAGAATACCTGGCATGTGGATGAGGGGAAAGCAGTGTACCTGTTATTCATTGACTTTAGCAAAGCTTTTCATACAGTCTCCCACAGTATTCTTGCCAGCAAGTTAAAGAACTATGGGCTGGGTGAATGGATTATAAGGTGGATAGAAAGTTGGCTAGATTGTTGGGCTCAACGAGTAGTGATCAATAGCTCCATGTCTAGTTGGCAGCTGGTATCAAGCAGAGTGCCCCAAGGGTTGGTCCTGGGACTGGTTTTGTTCAATATCTTAATTAATGATCTGGTGGATGACATGGATTGCACCCCCAGCAAGTTTGCTGATGACACTAAACTGGGAGGAGTGGTAGATATGCTGGAGGGTTGAGATAGGATACAGAGGGACCTAGACAAATTAGAGGAATTGGCCAAAAGAAATCTGATGAGGCTCAACAAAGGACAAGTGCAGAATCCTGCACTTAGGAAGGAAGAATCACATGCATTGCTAAAAACTAGGGACTTAATGGCTAGGCAGCAGAAAAGGACCTAGGTGTTACAGTGGAAGAGAAGCTGGATATGAGTCAACAGTGTGCCCTTGTTGCCAAGAAGGCTAATGGCATTTTGGGCTATATAAGTAGGAGCATTGCCAGCAGATAGAGGGACGTGATCATTTCCCTGTATTCGGCATTGGACAGGCCTCATCTGGGGCATTGTGTCCAGTTTTGGGCTCCATACTACAAGAAGGATGAGGAAAAATTATAAAGAGTCCAGCGAAGGGCAACAAAAATAATTAGGGGGCTAGAGCACATGACTTAGGAGGATAGGGTGAGGGAACTGGGATTGTTTAGTCTGCAGAAGAGAAGAATGAGGGGGGATTTGATACCTGCTTTCAACTACCTGAAAGAGGATGAATCTAGATTGTTCTCAGTGGTGCCAGGTGACAGAACAAGGAGTAATGGTCTCAAGTTGCAGTGGGGGCGAGGGTTTAGCTTGGATATTAGAAAAAACCTTTTTCACTAGGAGGGTGGTAAAGCACTGGAATGGGTTACCTAGAGACGTGGTGGAATCTCCTTCCTGAGAGCTTTTTAAGGTCAGGCTTGACAAAGCCCTGGCTGGGATGATTTAGTTAGGGATTGTCCTGCTTTGAATGAGGGGTTGGACTAGATGACCTCCTGAGGTCCCTTCTGACCATGATATTCTATGATTCTGTGAATATGAAAGAAGTATATAGATATATGAAAATAGCATCCCCCCAAAACTAGCAGAGTGCCCCCCTCAAACACACACACACACCTCTTCAAAAGCACCCACTTGCAAAAACAAAAGTCTATGCCTGTACAGGGAGACACAGAGGAGGCAGGAGCATGCTCTGTTACTCCCAGCCCAGAAGTTTCTCCCAACCTGGGCTGACTGGAACTTACGCAGACTGGCACAAAAAACGGCGGGGAAGGAGGCTGCTGTGGGGGTAAATTTATGTAAGACCAAGATGTGAAGGTCTTTTGTTGATTTATCCCTTGTCTCTGTTTGTTTTGATACAATCGGTTTGAATGGAAGTAGCCAGGGATTTTTTGACAAAATGTTCTTATTTCAGAAAATGCTGATTTGTCAAAACTGATTTTTTTTGTGGAAATGTATTGTTTTGGCAAATTTTTTATTGGGAAGGGTTCTCCGACCCAGGATGGAATTTATGGTCTAAACAAAAGAGAGATTACCTCTGTAGCTCAGGAGTCAGGGCACTCATCTGGGTGTGGAAGATGCAGGTTCCAATGCTTACACTGAAGGAGACAGAACAGGGAGTTGAGCCTGGTTTTCCCCAAATCCCAGATGAATGCTCTAACCACAGGGCTATTGGCTGTTCCAGGCCGGGTAAGTAGATATCACTCCAGTTTATCCTGAAAAATTTCAAAAAGGTCTCTGTTTTGTCCCAGTAAAGAACGAAAACAAATTCCTGTTTTCTGGTCAGTCCTGGCTTTGAGTTCCTTTACCTGGCCATTGATCATGGGCTCCCAACAGAGAAGTTTTTTTGCAGGTAATAAGAATGGTGGATCTGTTGTATTTATACAACTGGGAAATGGGGAGGGGAGTGAGGCTGCAATCCAGAGATCCAGCAAGAGTAATTGGACTGTGCAGTTCCACTCTGGAGAGAGGTGAAAGAAGCCAGGCCTGTCACCTGAAGAGAGCGTTCAAGAGAGCCCAAAGGTGTGCAAAATGCAGCTCTAACCATGACACTTGTGCAAGATTCTGATATAAAGGCCCTAACCAATGCAAGCTACTCATGAGTGCAAAACTTTGTGAATCTGGGACAATCCCTGATTCTCTCTCTCTCAGAACTGATGGTGAAGGATGTTATCCTGCCACTGTGTGATTTGGGCCATTGAAGGGGGAAATGAACACATTTTCTTCCAAGTAACACTATGAAGTTTCAAAAGATAAGAAGTTCCCAGCATGAGCTAACAAAAAAGTGTATTTTCCCATTAATAGTCTATCATGCCTTTTAAGCAACCCTTGAAATTTTTTTCTAAAGTTCTCTTTTATAACCATTTCCAGTGTATCTGAGAATAATGGCCTGAAATTAAGCAAAGATAATGTAGGCTGAGAATAAGGGCAAGTAAATGGACAGGTAGTATCTATTAGTTTGTGGAACATATTCACAAGGGAAGTGGTAATAGCACTTTTATTTGAGTAATTTGAAATTAGAAGACACAAATGCAGCAGTTTTCTCTATAATCTATATTCTCTTATTGATTCCATTGTTTATATGTAAGAGTATCCCTTGATCTACTTAATATTAAGATATCACAAAATAATAATAGAAACTAACAGCTGCAGAAGATGAAATTCTGTTACTACTATGCTGTTGCATAGAGAGGCAGCCAGGGACTGCATGGCTCTTATAAAAAGTTATACCAGATGAACAGAGAAAAGAACATAAGAAAGGCTGTATTGGGTCAGACCAAAGGTCCATCCAACCCAGTATCCTATCTACAGACAGTGGCCAATGCCACTGACATGTGCCCTGGAGTGAGTGAACCTAACAGATAGGATCAAGTGACGAACAGAGGCTAGGGGCACCATTCCTTACCCATCTTGGCTAATAGCCATTCATGGACTTAACCTCTGAATTTATCCAGTTCTCTTTCAAACCCTGTTATAGTCTTAGCCTTCACAGCCTCCTCAGGCAAGGAGTTCCACAGGTTGACTGTGCGCTTTGTGAAGAAGAACTTCTTTTTATTTGTTTTAAAACTGCTGCCCATTAATTTCATTTGGTGGCCCCTAGTTCTTATATTGTGGGAACAAGCAAATAACTTTTTCTTATTCACTTTCTCTACACCACTCATGATTTTATATATCTCTATTATATCCCCCCACCCCTGCTTTAGTCTCCTCTTTTCCAAGCTGAAAAGTCCTAGCCTATTTAATCTCTCCTCATGTGGGACCTGTTCAAAACCCCTAATCATTTTAGTTGCCCTTCTCTGAATCTTTTCTAATGCCAGTATATCCTTTTTTGAGATGAGGAGACCACATCTGTACGCAGTATTCAAGATGTGGGCGCACCATGGATTTATAAAAGGGCAATAAGATATTCTCCATCGTATTCTCTATCCCTTTTTTAATGATTCCTAACCTCCTCTTTCCTTTTTTGACTGCCGCTGTACACTGCGTGGATGTCTTCAGAGAACTATCCATGATGAGATCCACTAGAAGACCTGAATAGGGGCACAGGCACAGCGAGAGTGACATCTCCTCATGGATGCGTAGGCACCAGCTGAAGCTCAACAGAGCTTAATCCAGGGGTCGGCAGGCAACCTTTCAGATGTGGTGTGTCGAGTCTTCATTTATTCCCTCTAATTAAGGTTTCACGTGCCAGTAATATATTTTAACGTTTTTAGAAGGTCTCTTTCTATAAGTCTATAATACAGAACTAAACTATTATTTACTTTACATACAACAAGGATTTTAAAATGTTTAAGAAGCTTCATTTAAAATTACATTAAAATGCAGAGCCCCCAAGCCCAGTGTGCAGGACCCAGGCAGTGTGAGTGCCACTGAAAATCAGCATGTGTGTCACCTTTGGCATGCATGCCATAGGTTGTCTACCCCTGTTTTAATCTATTCTTTCCATCCCTAAGCATACACTATCTCACTGCTTGATCACTGTGAACATCACCACCATCCTGCCTGTCACTCATCCTGTAACCAGAGTGTCATCGTTGACTGTCCTCTCTGTAGAGCCTTACATCCAGGCTCTCTCTAAATCTTGCTAATTCTTTCTGCCTAATTTCTCTTTGACATTGTGTTTCCTATCCATCCACACAGGGTGTCATCTAACATCTCAATTATCCCCACATCCTTTCCTTTGGCAGTCTGGCCCATTCAGAAAGCTGCTGCAAAGATCATTGTCCTAGCCCATTACTTTCATCATGTCACCCCTCTCTTCGCAGCCCTCCATGGGTTCCTCCTTTTCTATGGTAGTGGCTCTCCACCTTTCCAGACTATTGTGCCCCTTCCAGGAGTCTGATTTGTCTTATGTACCCCCACATTTCACCTCACTTAAAAAACTACTTGTTTATAAAATCAGGCATAAAAATACAAGTGTCGCTGCACAGACTACTACTGAAAAATTGTTCACTTTCTCATTTTACCATATAATTATAAAATAAATCTATTGGAATATAAATATTGTACTTACATTTCAGTGTATAGTGTATATAGAGAAGTATAAACAACTAACTCATTGTCGGTATGAAATTTTAAATTGTAGTGACCTGTCTAGTGTTTATGTAGCCTGTTGTAAAACTAGGCAAATATCTAGATGAGCTGATGTACCCTCTGGAAAACCTCTGTTTACCCCCAAGTTGAGAATCACTGCTCTATGGCATCAAGCATAAATGACTTGCCTTCACTTTTAAGGCCTTTCATGGCTTATCCCTGCCCTGTCATTACTTACTCACTATCAAAAGTTTCACTCCTGCCTTCAGTCAGTCCATGTCACCAGCCCCCATCACCCACTTGGTAAATTTTCAAACAAGCACCATAAGAACGTAAGCACGGCCACACTGGGTCAGATCAACTGTCCATCTAGACCAGTATCCTCTCTTCTGAGAGTGACCAATTCCAGGTACTTCAGAAGGAACAAACAGAACAGGGCAATTATTGTGTGGAATAATTTAAATTAGAGGGGGTGTTCAAATTTATAGGGGGTGTTGGATAATGACTAAATTGGCAACACTGCTAACGTGTTGCCTTTTATTTATTTAAAATGAAATTAGTAATGTTATATTACACCGCCGTGGGTTCAGGTCTGCTGGCTATAGTTTCAAGCTTAACAGAGTGAAAGTGACCTCTGCTATCTGCTTCAGATTTAGAGCATCTAGGAACACAAAAAGACTAAGGATAGTGACCAAACATACATTCACAAGTACAAGGTCTAGTCTGTTTTACAAGTTTTGTTAAAGTTATAATTAAGGTTATGATTATCCATGCATATAGAAATCCTATAAAGACCTATGCTCAAGTTACATATATAGTCATACTCACATCCTTAATGATATTCTTAAGGTTTGATGAATGCCTTGCCAATTGATTATCAGTAGAGGGATGGTTCCTGCTGGAGTTTTCCTATGGGGAATTCATTTTACCCAATCTGGGAGCCCTATTTTATGTTGTGATTCTGACTTCGCCTAACCTTATTTCCTTATTTGTATTGTTTCCCCTAAGAATATTGGGGTACTCCATTTTCCATATATGGTGTATAGTTCCTTTTTATTCTCATTAGCATTGACACACAACCTGTACCCTGTGGTTAAGGCACATGTTAGAAGAAAGTGTGCCTCTAGGGCATTTTGTGACCTATTTTGTAATCTTGCTGTAATTTTTTGCACCACCCATTAGCACATCTTTTCCCCTAATCTTGTGGCATTGTGTTATTCTTTGGTCACTTACTTATGTCAAGCATTTCTTAAGCCTAAGGCCTAGTATAGCTATGCTAAAATCTTAAAGGCCTCAGCCTGTAGGCCTTGTGTTTCAGCCCTACTTACTTAGATACCTAATGTATATTAATCACTTCTAAAAACTTATCAATCTTATGCTTCTATAATTCTCTAACTTAAATCTGTTTAGCATACAATGATTATATGTGAAATAGCATATCAGTTCATTATAACATCACACAATAAATGAATGATAAAATGAAGTATTTGGCTAAAAACTAGTTTTCCACTAGAAGGAGAACAGGGGAATTCAGCAGGAGGGAGGGAGTTTCCATCTCCTGTTATCAAGTTGCAGTATCTGGGTGTCAGAGGCTTTATACTTTCACCCATGCTGCCCATCATGCCTGGGAGAAGTTCCTCCTGGACATCTGAAGAGCTATATTCATTATTCATTATCAGGCCATTGGGGGCTACAGGAAGTGGGGGCTGCAGGAAGCAGCGGCCAGCACATCCCTCGGCCAGCACCCCTTCCCGCAGTCCCCATTGCCCTGGAGTGACAAACTGCGGACAGTGGGAGCTGTGATTGGCTGAACCCGTGGATGCGGTAGGCAAACAAACCAGCCGGATCCACCAGCAGGCTTACTCTGGTGGGGCACGTGCAAAATGTTGCCGATCCCTGGACTAGTCAATGGGAGCTATCAATATTCCAAACCACCATTAATAACCCAAACTTTGCATAATTACAATAGGACCTCAGAGTTATACTTAATATTTCTAGCTTCAGATACAAGAATGATAAATGCCTACAAATAGGAGGAATATATTCAGTAATTTATAACCTTTGTAATGATGCCATACAAGAGATCTTTTGTATAAAGCATATTCCAGTTACATCATATTCACACTCATAAGCATATTTCTGAAACATATGGAGTGCTACATCACAAGTATATTAGCATATTCAAATGAGATTTTCTTTCTGTAGAATTTCCAACCAGGCACATGCATGCACATGCACCTATATCCCCTTTACTTTGTTTTCCTATTTGTTCTTCATGGTCTCTATTCTCACCACTGTCTGACTCACTACTTCTGCCACACTTACTAGAGTGGCTCACAGCCATGGGTGCCTATCTCAGCGCAGACTGTCAAAACCAAGGAAGACACCTCGAACTGGTGATGTGTTCTATAATTAGATTTCTCCAAGCCAGTAACAAATGCAAACTGGATCATTGTAACAGTATTACCATGGAATCAGACACAGTCTCCTGAGACTCTCCAGTCTATCTCACCACCCAGATAAACTGAACTTAGTGGTAAATAGTCACTTACAACAAAAATCACACAATATTCTGGTTGCTTCTATTACTAAGAGACTAGTCACTTACCCTAGACCAGTTGGTACTCTTGATCTTACACCAAAGATAGTACCTGTAGCCAATTCTGTAATAAGCTATCTAAAAGTTTATTAATTAGGAAAAAAGAATAAGAAAGTTACTTTCAGGTTAAATCAAGCAAAGATATATACATAAATGAATTACCATTGAGATCCTAAAAGGGACAGAGTTGTAATGATCTGTCAATTCAAATGTCTTTCAGGGCAGACCCAGGGGTAACCCTAGGAGTATCTCTGGCTTTAGTTTGAGGTCTCTAGTCCAGTCAGAGTTCAAGCAACAAAAAGAGCTGCAAAAGGGAACAGACTTTATAATTGAGATTAATACATGCATCAATTTACAAGAATTTCATAGAGTCTAAACACTAAATACATTCTTATAAAACTAATACTTCATTTGAGCTAAACTAACATACAGGTGAACTGGTCTCTAGCTATAAGTTTGTCACTTCTTACCTAATGCCTATGGCCTAGGCAAGAGCTGGCACCTGGTTTGCCAGGGTCACAGATTCTAAGGGGCAATAATATCAAGACTCAGGATTAGCTATTAGAGTAGGCTTTTTTATTTATTTTAAAAAATCACCTCTGGTGTCATTTATTGCTGACTGCCATTGTGAAGGAGTGATAGGGTGCAGCATTTCTTGCTCAGCAGTTTTATAGTGGTCTGAGCACATGACAGGAAGCCAGAAATTTCTGAGCTATAATCCCAGGTGTGACACTAACTCTGTAGATTTGGTGAAGTCACTTAATTTTTTTGTCTCAGTTTCCCCGTATGTAAATAGGGATAACCATACCTGACCATTGCAAGGAGTGGTGTGATGATTGATTAGATGTATTTTGAAGATTAAAATCATTCTCTGCTTAAAATATCATTCTTTATTATTATATTTAGAGATTTTCATTTTAACCCAATAATGATACAGCTGCTTGATTTTAATTAAAGTAGTCTATATGAAATGGGGGATTCTTCCAGACCACAGGTCTGCATGCACATCAGGTAAGTATTTAGTTATTACAAACATCTCAGTGGCTACCTAGCAATGTCGTGAGACTTATGATGAGCACTGAGGTTTCTTTCCACTTCTAATATAGATCCCAAGGCCAAGATTTGAAGCATGGGTGCTTTGGATAGTCTCAGGAATCTTTATTTAGTCAACTAGATAAATTATCTGATTGTTTAAGAGTGCTAATAACCAGTCACCTCCTATTCACATCAACCATATGCTGAGTTCTTTTCAAACCAAATCACTCATTTAGGTGCTTAAGCAGGGACTTAGAAGACTAACATTAGGCATCTATTTTTGAGAAAAAACAAACCTTGGGCTCAAGTGTTTAATCAATAGCCCTCAGAGTTTTAATAGAACAAATAGGTCACACACGAGTGGAAAAGTGCTCAAGGAACTAGAAAATTTTCAAGAGCAGCTGGAATGTGCATTTCATTCTATAACAAGCCCAAACGCAGCAAAGAGAATTTTGACACAGCTGCTTAAAATTGTAGGATCATTTTCAATCTCAAGAATTCCATTTCATCCAGGCTTATACCAAGCATTTATCAAATCCATTCCAACTTCTGACAAAATAGCTTTTTTTCAAATGTATCTGAGCTTTCAAGAAGCTCACCAGCCTAATGTAGTTGCCAAGCTAACATATGTAACAGAGAAATGAGCCACACTGTAATATGCCTGCCATTTCAATCTTCAGAATAGGAACATTTGAAAAGAAAAGATGGAAAGAATATGAGCTGGTTTGTAATTATATTGTAATTCAAGATACTGTATTTCATTTCCAAGAACAGTTGTTCAACTAGCAATTGCAGCCTTAATGTCTTAAGGATGAATTTTCAGTTATTAAAAATTTGTCCCCTAAATGGATAAATTAATGAAGAATCTGAAACATTGCAAAAGTATTCTCCAGCAATGGAGGGAAAGGAAGAGATCCCAGAAACTCAACAGTAAAAATAAACACATATGATGAAACTTGTGGGTTGACTGACTTCCATTGGCTAGAACATTATAGGAATGGAAATCTAATAGAAATAAACTCTTTTCAAAATGTATTCTATTCACAAACAGACAAGAGTATGACAATGTGATCTGTTGCTTTAGATCCTTCTACAACCCACATGAAGACAAGGGCAGTACATGTTCTCAGTTATACCAGACTGGGTAAGGATGGTTGTCAGGTCAAACGCCAATTATCTATACTTTGTGTGTATTAGTAAAGAAATCCACTGGAAAGAAAGTTATATTCAGATCTTATTTGCATGCTGCAATGAAGTCACACACAGTTAAATTTGTGCTAGAGCCCTTAGGTTCCCCTCTCTCTTTCTTCTCTCCCCACATTGCTAAGTTTTCTCCACACCCTTTCATGCTATGGCTTGACAACTGTGCTTAATACCATTGAGAAAATACTCTTAGATCAAGTAAGTTTCACTCATCTTAATTTTGATTACTGAACGGCTGACTCATACTTCTCAACATATCTACTACACTAGGGGATTACTAATGAGAATTTGTGGTTTAGCAGCAGTTTTTCATCTCTTGCCCATCATTCATACCAATTTAATCTCCCAGACATAATTTTCCAATTATCTCAGCATTACTGTTTAATCCTCATAATAGGAATATTAATATATTTACACTGATTTTCCAGTGCTATATTGCAGAGGTTTTTTTACCACTATCATATACTTTGTTAAAAATCTATAGTTAGAGGGCCACATTTATCCCCAGTGTAAATTCAGTTGAGTTAGACCACTACTGAACATAGTCTGACATGACGTGACATATTAGCCTCCCCATCAGAGCACTTTTTCTCCAGTAAAATATGAAGAAAAGAAGATGTAAAAAGAGAGAAGGAGGAGCTAGCAAAAGGGTGGTGGTGATGATGATGATGGAGTCTCGCATCAACATCAAGAGGATTCAGCAGAAAGTTTGGTGAACAGGTATATGTGAGGTCAGAGAAATACAAGAACTGCTAACACGGTTACATGTAGGATAAATAAGATTGACAGTGACCATTGCAAGCTGTTGTATCCTTGCTTTGCTCTGTTCATGTTTTCTTCATATAAGGTGTTAATGCTTTTTGCTTCAAAGGGGTTAATGGTGACATGACAAATCTGCTACCACCTTGTTCTGTCATGAGTTGTTGCTGGGGTCAACCTGACATGCTTTCAGTTTTGACTTCTGTGAGTCTTTATACTATTTGTACTGGCCACCATGAGAACAGGTGCACTGCTTTACTTGACTCTAAAATATGGGCTGAGTTACCCTCAACTCAGCCAGCCATAGAGATGAGATGTCCAGACCAAATGCAGCTGAGCTTTTTATGAACATGCTTTAAATGGCAGGCATCTCACAATGATTAAGGATTTCCGTACTGGAAATCTAGTTCCACCATTTCACCCTGCAAACAAACCAAAGACAGCACGTAGGAAACTAATCAATTTTCCTTATATGGCAGAGATACCTTTCCATGTCTAACATCCTACAGAAGCAGTCTAAGCATGACTGCCCAATAGACATTTAGTTTAATGACTATTTTCACACCCCTTTTTTACTTTGGTCTTGATCAGTTTTAGGCATCAGTGGAGAGTTAACAGTACCGACTGTAGCTTAATCGTTGGAGAAGACCACCATGGAGGATCTGGTTAGATACGCTTGGTGACACTTTACATGCTATAAGAAGTGTGTCTATAAAGTGAATTTGCTAAGATTGGAGAGGCAGTACACTGAGCAACAGGAAGAAGTTGAAGATGCTGGGACAAGTGCCAGTTGTAGAAAAGACTCACCTTTTGCTAGGCCTTATAGCATGTGTTTTGAGAAGAACACCTGCTTCTTCTGAGGTAAGCTGGAAGCTCAGATGCAACCATTAAGCACAGTTTCAACATGAAACAGCTGAAAAACTTTATGAAACAGTCATTCAGTGACAAAATTGCATGGAAAGTAAAGTTAGGTGGGTGCATTGATATGAAAGATATCCTCACATGCAACATTTCTTATTACATCTGTGGCTACACTAGGTGTTCTCAGGTATACTGGTGATCCCTTTCACACAGAAAGCCTCTGAGTGCACCCCCTCTTCAGAGCTAAGACCAAGTGTAGTCTCTATTTAACACCATTATAAATGCAGTAGGCAGTCTATTACAAACTTCAAAGAAACATATAGACAATGACATTGTTTTACCCAAGATTCATCCAAATGTTAATATTCCATTTTGATCTCTAAATCAATAGTTATAGTGACAGACTGGAACTGTCTGTTTATGGGTAGCATCTAAGGGCTTGGTTACACTTGCACTTTATAGTGCTATAAAGCCCCCACGAGCGCTATAACCTCCTCCCCATCCACACTGGCAAGTCACGTAGAGCGCTATAACCACTGAGTTATAGCGCTATTGTTAATCCACCTCTGCATGGGGAATAAGGGCTGTAGCGCAGCTGCTGTAGCACTACAGCAAGAATGTGGACACACACTGCACATTAATTGGCCCCCAGCCCATCCCATAATTCCCATTCGAGCCACTCTGGTCATCACTTGCAAACTCTTTTGTCCTGTCCTCAGGTGACCACACGTCAGACCCACCCTTTAAAGTTCCAGGGAAATTTGAAAATCCCTCTTCTGTTTGCTCCAGCCAAGCATGGCGTGCTCTCAGGGAATCGTTGCAGGTGATCATTCTGATTGATCATCATGACTCCACGTGCCATGCCTCCTCACAATAGGCGATCCCCAGCATAGAGCAATAGCGAGGTGCTAGACCTCATCAGCTGTTGGGGGGAAGAGGCTGTTCAGTCTCAGCTGCGGTCTAGCCGCAGGAATTTTGATACCTATGGGCAGATATCATGGGCGTTGGCGGAAAGAGGCCATGAGCGGGACACTCTGCAGTGCCGTGTTAAGGTAAAGGAGCTTAGGAATGCGTATCGCAAAGCCCGCGAGGCAAACGGCCGCTCAGGGGCAGCCCCGGTGACTTGCAGATTTTATAAGGAGCTGCACACGATACTTGGTGGTGATCCTACGGTCACTCCATCGATTACCATGGACACTTCCCAGCCCACCACTGAAGGAGCGGGTGAGGAGAAGGACGAAGACGAGGAGGAGGATGAGGACGAGGCAGCAGCGACCCAAGGTACGGAGGAGTCCCTGGACGCATGCAGCCAGGAGCTCTTCTCAACCCAGGAGGGCAGCCAGCCACAGTGTCCGGTGGTTGCAGGGGGCAGCTCAGCAGCGGATTGCGGAGGTAAAACTGCTTTTGTATTGGGAAGGCAGGCAGCTTGGGGTGGAAAGGGATGCAGGGGGCATTCCACCTGGAGCTCTTCTCAAGCCAGGAGGAGGGCAGGGGGCATGCAGCCAGGAGCTCTCCTCTAAAGCTCTCCTCTAAAGCCTTCTGTAATGCAAATGAGGCCAATGAAATCAAGGTGGCCCATTTCAAACAGTTGACAAGAAGGTGTGAGTATCATCGGGGGAAATTAGTTTTGGTAGTCACCCATTTACTCCCAGCCTTTATTCAGGCCTAATTTGATGGTGTCCAGTTTGCAAATTAATTCCAGTTCTGCAATTTCTCATTGGAGTCTGAAGTTTTTTTGTTGAAGAATTGCTACTTTTAACTCTGTTATTGAGTGTCCAGGGAGACTGAAGTGTTTTCCTACTGGTTTTTGAATATTAGAATTCTTGATATCTGATTTGTGTCCATTTATTCTTTTGCGTAGAGACTGTCTGGTTTGGCCAATATACATTGGAGAGGGGCATTGCTGGCATATGATGGCATATATCTCATTGGTAGACGTGCAGGTGAATGAGTCCCTGATGGTATGGCTGATGTAATTAAGTCCTATGATGGTGTTCCTTGAATAGATATGAGGATAGAGTTGGCAACGGGGTCTGTTGCAGGGATTGGTTCCTAGGTTAGTGGTTTTGTTCTGTGGTGTGTTGTTGCTGGTGAGTATTTGATTCAGGTTCAGGGGCTGTGTGTAAGCAAGGACTGGCCTGTCTCCCAAGGTCTGTGAAAGTGAGAGATCATCTTTCAAGATAAATTGTAGATCCTTGATGATGCACTCGAGAAGTTTTAATTGGGGACTGTAGGTGACGGGTAGTGGCATTCTGTTACTTTCTTTGTTGGGCCTGTACTGTAATAGGTGACTTCTGGGTACGCTTCTAGCTCTGTCAATCTGTTTCTTCACTTCAGCAGGTGGGTATTGTAGTTTTAAGAATGCTTGAAAGAGATCCTGTAGGTGTTTGTCTATGTCTGAGGGATTGGAGCAGATACGGTCTAATCTTAGAGTTTAGCTGTAGACAATGGATCGTATGATGTGGTCTGGATGAAAGCTGGAGGCATGTAAATAAGTATAGCACTCTTAAAACTACAATACCCACCTGGTAAAGTGAAGAAACAGATTGACAGAGCCAGAAGGGTAGCCAGAAATCATCTACTAAAAGTCAGGCCCAACAAAGAAAGTAACAGAATGCCATTAGCCATCACTTACAGCCCCCAATTAAAACACTGCAGGGTATCACCTTGCACAGTCTGTGGCACCTTCATCTTATCTCTCCTAGCTGTAGCATGGATGAGGGGAATGGGATGGGTCTCTGGTTTCAACTCAGGTGCTTGGACAGGCCTGAGGGTGAAGTGAGGCACGGCCTTCACAGTCATCCTCAGGTTTACAGGACAGTGAGGCCTTTGGTGTGGAGTTGAGAATCACACTGAACAATACTGCTAGTTAGTTTGGGATGATTATCTGGGACTATGTCTGAACTGCAAGGTAATGGGGGTGTGAATAACACTGTGTACTGAAGTGCTGCATTATAACTTCCCTGGGTAGCATTAATATAATCCTATTTGAGAAGGACTACGCTGATGCAAACTAGGAAGCTTTTAATTCATGTCTAGCCTACAGTGTGCACACTGAGCAGATGCAGCACAACTCTTTGGTGGGTATTGACATTCATATCCAGACAGGCTGAATTGCAGGGCAGTGTAGACAAGTCTTCCATGAGGAAAAATTGTTTTAAAGAAAGTTGCAGCCATAGTGTATTGTTAGTGTCTTATTAATTCTGGGACCACATCAATAGTTCTTTGTAACTCATTTGTCAGTTTGTTCCATAGAAAATCTACCAAGCAAATTCCATCTTTTTAAAAAATCTAAATCACTCCATTCTAGTTAAAACTTTAAATGAAGTTATTTCAATCTAGAATATTTCATTGTTCTCTCACCTCATATGTATTGGTTATAAAACTAATGTGCTTTTTGTTTTAGAGGTAAGATCACATTTGAAGAGTTGGAAATACACACAAAAATGGACTTACTTCCAAACACAGGAAGCACCTGCCTGCCCCTGATTAAGGCAGATTTTTGGCAACTTCTCATACTAGTTTTCTGCCAACTGATGTCATCTCTTCCACTGTGGAATTGATTTCTCAGTGTCAAAGTCATGTCACCTAAGAAACACAAACCTGCAGGAAAAGAGTGATAGCAGATAGTTTATTCCCACACTGTTCTAATTAGAGCTTGTCAGAACAATTTTGCCAAAATTTAATTTTGGAGAAATTTGCTGTTTCAAAGCAAATATTTCATTCCAATGCAGAAAGAAAACAAATTTTGAAGCCTCAGAAGTTGCCATGAAACGGAATTGTCATCCTCTGGTCATCAGTTTCTAAAACACATTTTGAGCATTTTAGAGGTCTCTAGCACTAAAGACACAGTCTTTTACATAGAAAAGTTATTCTGTAGTACGCTTAAAATTTAGGGATCCAGCCTTCCTTTGCTGCATATCTATAACGAGAGCTGTGCTGAGAAAGGTCATTCAGTTTCATGGAAGATTTCAACATTTAAAATCAACCCAAACATTTCAAAATACTCTGTGAAAGGGAAAGAAGCCCTCTTTGAAAGGCAGTACATTTGGTCAGCTGCCCCAGAGCCGTAGATCCGGCTCTCCAGCAGCCCTCCAAGCATGCTGCTGGGGATGCAGGGAGGTAAGCTGGCAGGAAACCAGGCAGGGTACAGATGGAAATCCTGCCTGGCAAGCAGGGTTCTGTCACAAGTTCATCAAAATAACAATAGTCACCACAAAACATTTGGTTTTCATGAATTGTCATTCTTCAAAGAAAAAAATGTTATATTGGACAACTTCTGACCAGCTCCATCTATAAATCACAATGATGTGAAATTGCTCTCAAGTTCAGGAAGATAGGTTTTTTTCATCAATTTACTTGGTGGAGGGCTTGTATATGTGGGAAAGTGATACCAGTATAAGCTAAGGTGTGCGTTTAAAGTGTGTAAACTCCGTTGCCTTTATAAAAATGCTTAAGTCATTCTGGATGAAACTGTAATTGAACTGAAAAAAAAAAGACACTCCAATTCCAGGATAAGAACGGTTGCATCAGGAATTATGCTGGTAGCAAAAAGCAGTTTATAGCACAATACCTGGGGAAACTTTCCCATGTAGACAAGCCTTGAGATTCTAGAGATTGATGTTCAGTCTGCAGCTCTGCCATGTTTTCCATGTATTACAAGGGCAAATAACTTAACTACTACAGTCTATTCATTCCCCATCTGTAAAGTGAGAATGATACATCTTTTCTGTCTTGTCTATTTATCTCTTAGAAGCAGGGACTTTTTCTCATTGTGTGCAACTCTAATGCCTAACATAATGCCCTAGCCTTGATGTCAGCTGGGTTTTTAGATGCTACTATAATATAAATACACAACAATGTGCCTTTTGAGGGGAAAACAAACAGATTATCATTGACGGCTACTTGGTAACCATCAGTCAGTCAATGAGACAACCACCCACTGTAATATGAAAATATCAAGACCTTCCCATTGTAAGGGGAGCAATGGAGGAGTAGAAGAAAGATAATCTAGAAGCATGACAATAAAGGTGAACATATATGATGAATATTTCTCTTCCCACATCGTGGTGTGAGCTAACTATGGGCTGGTCTTCACTGCGGGGTGGGAATCGACTGCAGATACGCAACTTCAGCTACGTGAATCACATAGCTGAAGTCTGCGTATCTGCAGCCGATTTACCTGTCGTCCTCATGACGGTGGCAGTCGGCAGCGCGCTCCCCCGTCGACTCCAGTTTACGCCTCGTGTCAAGCTGGAGTTACGGAGTCGACAGGGGCAGTGCTGGCGATCGATTTCTCGTGTCTTTACAAGATGCAAGAAATTGATCGCTAAAATATCAATGGCTACCCGCGGTAGTGAGGACGTACCCTATCATGCTTCTGTGTCACCCTAGACAGACATCTAGTCTCCTGCATTCTTCAGTGTTTTGGCAAGCAGAAGCACTGGGCATCTACCTACAGGGCCAGCCTTAGGGAAAATGGTGCTCTGGGTGAACTTTCTTTGGTGCCCTTTAATACTTCTCCATGAGCAGCAGGTGGGCGCTCAGTGAACATAGTAGCAACAAGTGGAGCAGTGGCGGCTCTGCAGGTGACAAGCTGCTGAGAGGACAAAGAGGGGACATGTGTGAGTACTTGGCTCCTGCCCCACCCCCTTTATGCCCTTCCCCCAATTCCTGGGTGGGCAGGGCCCTTCTGCAGCATCTCAATCATGGTACGCCCCTCTGACCGTGGCGCCAAGAGCACTTGCCCACATCAGTCACCCATAAGACTGGACTTGTCTACTAGCTACTGCAAAATGGGAACAATCTGAGAGAGCTCATGCTGTGCTACTCTTCTGCCAGTGATCACTGATGAACAATAACTTTCTACCTACATCAGTGGGCACTCCATCTACCAAGTGAACCCTCTATATTCACTGTATTTGTGGATCACAACCCGTGTATAAACTTAAAAAAGTACAAAAGAGACTAGACAATAAAACTATGCATTAAATAAAATTCTCAGCACTTGCAAAACAAAATAAAAAATATAATTTATGCTTCAACCAACAAGGTTTCATTTACAAGTAATGTTTCAAGGAAACTTACTTTGCAAAGAGGGTCCTATTTTAATTATGAAACGCTACATTTCCAAGGTGAGATTGTACAAGAAATAAAATAGAATATCCTTCAACTCCTGTTGCATTTTTGGTATTGAATGGTAATGTGCTCCCCTGGGGTTACATTTCCATTTTTGTATTTACGTTGCTGCCTGTTATTTTAGTAACTACTGGGCAGTCAATAGTTCAGGTGTTTTGGTTCAGATTCATGAATATTCAAAGACTGAGATTTTCAAAGTCAGCTAGGGGATTTAGACACACAACTTCCTTTAAAAAGAATGGCTTGGAAAGTCTCAGACAAAAGCTGTTGCTGCTGTTTAGTAATAATTTTAAGTTTATTCAGACGGTCTGTATACAGACTTTTTAATCCTCCCTTAAATGAAAACTGAAATGTTATCAAAACTCCAGAGATTTTGGTAAAGTATTTTTGATATATCCATGATTGCTGGTGTGATGGCACAGAGTGTAAGTCAGTGCATAATTTGGCACTTTGGTATCTGTTCTGAAGCATACATCTACCTCCAATAAGTTTAGTATTGCAGAAAAATAAAAAAATTAAAATAGACTATGGAAGACATTTGCCTCTCTTTTTGTTATGCTGGATGCCAGAGTTAAAGGTGAACTATTATTAATGTTAAAAAACAAGGGTTTTGCCAGAAAAGATTATAAATAGACTCATCATCATAGTGATTCAATGTTAAACAGGTTTAAGATTAGCAGCCGTGTTAGTCTGTATCTGTAAATAAGATGAGGAAGACTTTGTAGTACCTTAGAAACTAACCAGTTTATTAATGTTAAACAGTGGCTCAATGAGCAGAGGAGATGTTAAAAGTTCTACAGCAAGAATAGGTACTTTTTAGACAAAGAGAAAGGTACCACATGTGTCAGTTACTCTAGCCATTTCCCACATTCTATTTGACCCTGCAAGGTGCCAATCACTCACAATTTCTACACAGTTTAGTGGGAGTTGGGGGACACTCAGCACTTTGCAGGATCTAGCTCAGATACAGTCATCCAAATCCTGCTCGCAGCTACACAAGTACAAATCAAAGCAGGATTTGGCCTAATATAACCAAATTAGTAGTAACGCTTGAATATTGAGTAATATTTATAGACTTTAAGATCAGAAGGGACAATTATGATCACGGAAATGGACTTTCTACGTAGCACAGAGCATAGAATTTCACCCAATAATTCCTGCATCAAATCTGAAATAGTGATTCTGAAATAGTGATTCCCAGCCCTGGGACCAGCCCTGGCTGCGCTGCCAGCTCAGCCTGGCAGGCAAAGTTGCCTCCCAGAAGAGCCGGTGAGTGCAGCTGGAAGGCAGGGCATAGGGGAATGGGTTTCTTGCAGGCGAGGGGATGCTGGGCTGTGAGGGGGCAGGAAAGATGTGTTTGTTGGGGCACTAGGGAGTGAGGGTTCTGTGCAGGGTGCTGGGCAGTTGTGGTGAGGCTATGGGCGGGGAGCACTGGGTAGAGATGGTATTGTGGAGGATGCTATGCATTAGTGTGGGGGTGTCTGAGGGGGGGCTGGGCATAGTGGACCTAGGGGGCCGCTGGCCATAGGGAGTCAGGGGTGGTGGTGTTTGGTAAGGGGGCTGTGTGTCTGGCAACTGCTGGTGTGTAAATGTTGCATCCGACGAAGTGGGTATTAGCCCACAAAAGCTTATGCTCTAATACTTTAGTTAGTCTTTAAGGTGCCACAGGACTCTGTCACTTCTGCAATTCCAGACTAACATGGCTACCTCTCTGAGGTTTGTAAATAGTGCCCTCTCACTGGGCTGAGCGAAGTAGGGCTGCCCCTGCCATGCCATTCCCCATTGGCCCGGGCTGGCTTCTTGCTCTGGGGACTGACCTCATGTTCCATTGCCTCCATGGGGGCCCACAAATACATTTGGTGCTGGGCCTACAAATGTTTAATCCAGCCCTGGTCAAGAGACACTATTCTAGCTTGTGGACTTTCCTCAAGTCAATTAAATCATAATTGTATTAGTCTTTTGACTGTATGGAAATGTTCACATGTAGTTTGGAAACATGGAAGAACTCTGGTTCTTTAGTTTTTAATAAAGTGGAAATATTTTAGTGTAGTAGAAAAAGATACCTGGAAAGGACACATTCTGTAGCCAGCATCTGGTTCAGATAGGCACACAAAATAGGTCCAGATTTATGTGAGAGTTCCACAAGTACTGAAATCTCAATTAACTATGTCTCATGTTTCAGGATATGGGTTTTGTTTGGATAGGTTTCTTATTCTTCAAAAATGATTCACCCATCTATCCATGGTGTTCAGTATGCAACATGTGAGACTTCAGTGATACTAGTTGGTATGTTTATACATCATTGTAGTCCATACTTTCACATCTACACTTAAAGCAGAGTTCTTCCTTCAGATTCCATTTCTGTTTTGAACAACCTTTGATCAATAGTGCTGCCATCTGCAGCAGTATGTATTCTAGGAGTTGAAAGTATAAATTCAGTGATGGAGAAGTGAAATATAGTTACTCTGAAAAAGATGACAGAGAGTGCACAAAAATATTGCTGTATTTAAGTGCTTGTGTACATTATCATCTCCATGTTAATTACTTCTAATAAGTGTCAAGTATTATAGGGTATCAGAGTAACTCAATTAGTCACTTGGTTTGAATTGTAAAGAAGTCATTTAATTGTGCATTTGACTTTAGTTATCTGGATAGATTTTGAGTCATATGCTGAGCAGCGAAGAGTCAGAGATTTCTTTAAAGAAAACGAGGAATACTTGTAGCATCTTACAGACTAACCAGTTTATTTCAGCATAAGCTTTCGTGGGCTATAGCCCACTTCATCGGTTGCACAGAATGGAACAAACAGAAGATGCATTTATACACACAGAAAGCAAAAAAAAAAAAAGTTGTAAATTACCATACCAATTCTAAGAGGCTGTTTAATTTGGATGGGCCATTATCAGCAGGAGAAAAAAAACCTTTTGTAGTGAAAAGTTAGTGGCTATTTCTTTGCATTCCAGTCACTGCTTTGAGTATCTTCTATTGGCGTTTATCATATGTTGTCCATATAATTTTGGCAAATGAGAGTCCCCTCCTTCAATTGTTAAAAATTCTCTTCCTCAGTCATTCTTAGTTCTTTTATGTTCTCTTAGCTATTGCTTCTTCAATTCACTCTTTTCCTGTGTTTAAATCCAGCAAGTAATGGCCAATTTGGCACCAAATCCTACATTCTCTTCAATGGGGGTTGCTTGCATGTAACAGCTTCAGAACCAAAACCTAAATTTTATATCCTCAACAATGTTTTTAAATGTATTTTGATTTTTACCTTAGGTAATGTGCTCACAGTTATTACTGTATGTATCCTCATAACATTCCTAAGACAGGGAAGCACAATTCTCTCTGTTTTCCAGATAGGGAACTGAGGCACAGAGAGATTAAGAGAATTGCCAAAAGTCATCTATGAAGTCTGTGATGGAGAAAGGAATTTAACATGCATATCTCAAATTCCAGGCTAGTATCTTCATCCTGGATCAGTTTTACCCATGCTCTTCAGGGAAGAGCTTTATCCTGTAGAAAAAAAAATCTTTCCTGAGATTCTCATAAGCATTATGGTGCTTAGTTCTGTTAGCTTTCTGGATTCTGTCAGTCTTCAAAAACTGACATGCCATGCTAGGTGCAGCCCAACATAAGATTTTGAAGTTTCTAAGGGATTGTTTTTTGACACAATAAAAAATAATAATAATCAACCAAGCGTCTTTCTGCACTTCTAACTACTGCTTCCTCTAGTTCTATATGGGAATTTTTTTTGTGGTAATTCAGTTGTAATCATGTCTGCCTGGAACATCAAAATTGGAGAGGTAGCAAACACACAGGAGCACAGACCCAAACTGCAAAATCAGCTGAACAATGAGGACTACAGGCAATGATGGGAGATACAGTGCTAATAAACAAACAAAGAAGAGGAAATAAACAGCACAGACACAAAAGAAGGGCATAAGCGAGCAGCTACAGCCATCACATTACAAGTTTTTCTTCTTCTCTTACTCTCCTTAATATTGACCACAATTAGGGCTGGGCAAAAAAAAATGGTCAAAGCTTTTTTTCCTCTCAATTAAAAATTCAGATTTGGTTGGACAAAACTTTGTGTCAAGACATGTCAATTTCAGCAAATTTTTTTTTGAAGAAAAAAAAATTGAAATGTTGAAAGAGGTCACGTTTAAATTTCCAAACCAAAAATTTTTGATTGGATTTGGGGAAAGGGCTGGATTCACAAGGGGACTTAAGCACCTTTTACAAAATAGTGAAAGAAGAAGTGGTGCCCTCAGGCTATTAGACTTCATATAAATTAATATTCATTGGATCAGTGAACAACGACGACTCTAGTCTGGTGAATAAGACAGTCACCTGGGAAGGAGGACAGACAGGCTCCAGTCTCTTCAAATCCTCTCTTTTCAGTACTTTGGTCTCCCACATCCCAGGTGAGTGCCCTAACCATTAGGCTACAGGGCAAAAGTAGGGGGCTGGGGAGGAAAGAAGAAAATCATTTCCTCTTCTTTAATTTAAAAAAAAATAGTACCTAAGTTCTTATCCCTTGATTTCCCTTTTTTTTTTTTTTAAAGTGTTCAATGTGCCCCAAATTTAAACAAAATGTTTCCTTTTTTGGCTGAATCAAAATCTGACTTTTGATTAGCTCAAAATAAATACAATAAAATAAAATAAATGGTGTTTCTAGTTGACCCCAAAACAATTTTTTCCTCTCATTTTTTTGGAGAAGCTAGCATACAAAAAAATCAGTTATTTGCACAGGTCTATGGCTACTATTACTGAGACAGATTTTAACTTTATTTTGCTGGTAAAGTTACAGATCACTTTTTTTTATTCATTAGGACCCAGTGTCTGATATTTCAACCTTTCTCCTAAAATGGCCAGTGCTACAGATACTCAGCACTTCACTGGGATTTACATACACTGAACTGAAAACCTTGTCAAAGAAACTTTTCAGTATTTCTGTGAACTTCCATAAATAATAGATTTCAGTTTTACTGTTTCTTTACAATACTAGCTGAACGGTTGTTCAATTGATTGTGGTGTCCTTTCTTAATATCCAGCAACTTAGTGCAAAAAAGTAGAAAGAACTACATAATGCATAGCACAAAAAAATGCAGCAGTGATTTTTCATTTTTATCCTCTTCTAAGTACTTTTGGGAAACATTGGGTATAAAACAATACTATCAGTAATGAAATAGGTGGCCTGAGCAATTTTTTGAAAAACTGGGGAACTGGATAAATTTAGAACCTGGGGTATTTTAATGATTTATTAAAATAAATAGTGACAAGATATAATTAACATGGCACAGATTTTGAAGTGTTAAGCATGCAAGGATTTTATTAACAAACAACACTACCCAGCTAAAAACTGGTTTATAAAACCTTTTATCACGAAAGTAGAATATAACTTCCTATTCCTGTTTTAAATAGGAATCAAGCAATGTTAACATATGGTCTCCTTTCCCACTTATGTTCCACCATTGACAGAATTACTTAAGAACTATTATGCTGGAGACAGTTCTCCTTTGATTTTCATACTGGATTCAAACCTATTCCACAGAAGCTTAGTTACTTGGATTTCAGTATTCTGCTTATGTACATAGCAATCATACAGAACTGCATCAATTTCTCATTGTGGCTAACTCAAAAGGGCAGAAAAAAGCAGCCACACCAACAATATACCTGTTGCCTTTTTTGCATAATAGGTATTTTTACACATGCCAGTCTGTTCACATACATTTTTTTTTTTTGTCAGCAATGGTAGGCATTTTAAAGAGCTGCAGTATGATGAACTAGCTTATCTAAAAGGAAAAAATGACCAAAATTTTCATCCAATAAAACAAACACAAATTAAATCTTTTTGGAGGTTCTGAACAGTTAAACTTACTGGTTGACATACACACTGCTCTGCACTTTCCAACGCCACCCAGTGTGAGAAATTCCAACATACCTACCCACAATGCAATATAAGCTTGCTGCACTTCTCATCCATCTAGAATTAGAATGTACCAGAAATCTCATGTGCTATATCAGAAAGTTTCCCACCCAATTTACTAGCTCAGATTAGATGTTTAACCAAAATCTCCAAATAGACTTTAGAAAGCTTCTCAGAACATAGGTGTAACGCTGACAGACCCCGGTCATTGGCACACCACGTGAGCTAAAAGCCAACTTGCTGTTAGCTAACTCTGTAGAGAAAAGCCATTAATCTTTCTTTCTCTCTCTCTAAGTGGTCTCAGTGCCAGTAGATGGGACAGAACGCCACACCTAGGAGGTGTATAGGTTACATACTTCCCCTAGATGAGGAAGCGCATCCCAAGCTTCAGAGACTTCCCTGTTGAAATCCTGGACGAGCTCCCATTTGTAACGCCAACAGACCTTGATCATTGGCGGGCAGGATAGAACCTGTGGCCTCCGGAGCTTAGTACATCAGCCTCCACTTCATGATCTAAAAGCCAACTGGCTGTTAGCTAAGGTTGTAGAGCAGGCTCATTAATCTCTATCTCTCAGGGGTCTCTCAGCCACTAGATGGGACAGAACACCACAACCAGGTGGTGTGTGGGTTACCTAGGGACAGATTCTTTGTCCTGTTCCTGTAACTCCTCAGTGGGCATAAAGCAGAGGAGATGGCTCCGACATCTTCCTCACTAAAGCGGGGGGTGGAAAGGGACATGTCAGGAGCATTGCCAGTACCCATCATGTTTCTATTATACTCAACATACCTATGTTCCCTAAGGGATCATGCCAAACTGCTCTAAGTTAAAGCACCCATCTCTACCCTGCACCTGGGCTGAGAAGAAAGTCAGGGAGTGTTGCTAGCTCACTGACAACCCAACCCTTGCAGAGTTACATGAAACTGAGATGTTGCTCATGAACATCCATGTTTTCAATTCACCATTTAAAAATGACTATGAGATAGAGCTCACTGCTTTAGAAGACATTCAAAACACTTTAGGGTATTATAACCTCAGGAAAGATGTTGGTAACTCAAATTAAGGGCCCACCAATTGTATATACTCACCAAGGTATTTGTAATGCTGCAGTTAACACCACAGTAAATACATAAGCTATCAATGAAGACACAGCAAGTACAGCATTAGAGGAATTTAAAGTATACTATTCATTTGCAGCCTATTGGCTAGGTGAACCTCATCAGCAGGGGGAAGGAGCAAGTTATATGCACTACTATTGTGGGAGGCTTTATCACAAGGGAAATTCATCCATGGAAGAAGGCAGGCAGAATTTGCATCCCTGCCATATCTCTGTGATTGGTGAGGGCAGCTTTCATTTATGTCCAGGTCTGCATAGAAGTCATGTCCATTGAGGATACACTGACATTCTGAGCAACTTGAAAATGAGAATAGGTGTATTTTCAGGCAACTTACTGCAGAGGGTGATTGAGGTCTCTCTATTTAAGTACTTATTCCCTCTTAGCCTTTGTATTGTACAGAGATTACCATCTGTGCCCAATTGCTAGTTATGATTTTGTAACATCAGCATCTGCTGGGGAGGAAAATAAGGGAATGTATGCCCAGAATAGCTAAGGATTCATTTACCACACCAGAACTCACTTTCTAATTGTTCTTTTTTATTTATTTACTTTGATCAGAGTACAGGTGTACTGTGTTCCCTTTCCATCTGAAATTAGCTAAGTATCAAATTCACCTACGACAGTTTGTGTATATTCATATTCTCTGGATTTATGCAAAAGTAAAAAGGAGTGCCTAGTTTTAACTCTATGTCGGGGTGGGCAAACTACAGCCTGTGGGCCACATCTGGCCCTCGGCCTCTTCCCTGCCTTCCCCTCTACACCAGAGCCATGCTGCCCCGCAGGAGAACACAGCAGCGTGGCTCTGGGAGGAGGGGCAGAGTGTTTGGCTCCGCATGGAGCCAGACATGCTTCCCCTCCCCCAGAGCAACGCTGCTGCACGCTCCCGCGGAGCAGTGTGTTTGGCTGTGCGCAGAGCCAGACAGGCTCCCGCCATCTGCCATGACGCCACGCATGCAGTGCTCTGGGGGGCGCGGCTGCGTGCTCCTGCAGAGCGTCATGTCCAGCTCCACACAGAGTCAAACATGCTGCCAGAAGCCTCATGGTAAGGGGGCCAGGGGCCTCATGGTAAGGGGGCCAGGGCCAGGGGCAGGATAAGGGGTGGGGGCAGTCAGGGGACACGGAGCAAGTTGAGTTGGATAGGGGTTGGGGTCCCTGAGTGATGGGAGTCTCTGGAGCGGGCAGCCAGGTAGCAGGCAGGGGCTGGATTGGGTGTGGGAGTCCTGGGGGTCTGTCAGGGGGCGGGGGGTAGATAGGGGTCAGGGCAGTCAGGGGACAGGGAGCAAGGGGGATTGGGTGGGGAAGGCAGTTAGGATTGGGAGGGGGGTCGAGAAGTGGGAGGGGGTTGTATAGGGGGCAGGGCCAGGCTGTCTGGGGAGGTACAGCCTTCCCTACCCAGCCCTCCATACAGTTTTGAACCCCAGTGTGGACCCTTGGGCCAAAAAGTTTGCCCACTCCTGCCCTATTGGGTCATTATATGGGAGACTTACAAAATACTTAACTTTGGAGTTTCAGATGACCAGGATGGGGGTAGCAGAACTGCACCTTGCAGTCTTGCTATGGCTTTTAAGATCCTCCAGGTAAGCCAGTTTTTGCTCTATTACATATAATGCAATTTTATGCTTAATACAGACCTGTGGTTCTCCCCTCTCCAAAGCTTGACCATTCTCTATTTTGCATTTTATGCCTATATTTGTGGAAGTCTGTTCCTAAGATATAAAATCAAAATCCACAATTAAAAAAACCCTCTTTTTGTAATTGCACATGCACGATTTACAATATTTTTAATAAGAACAATTTAGCTATACATTAACCACAAGGACATAGAAATGGCAACAAACCTGAATGAAGATTACAAAAAATTAATCTTCTGAAATTTATATATGTTGACAGAGCTATTAAAAGACATCAGATCAGATCTGGCTCCTAATTTAGATACAAAACAAGGGCAACAGAAATATTTTCATGGTTTTTGCATTTAAAAAAAAATCCCAGTGGAAACATTTCTCAACACACAAACATTCCCTGGCTGCAACTACAATTAAAAAAAAAAATGTTTGGACTGTTACTGCATAAAAATCTGAAAATACAAAGGTTTAGAAAGTGATAATAAAGAAAAGAAACTGATAGTGAATTTATTTATTTAAACTTAGGAAAATGTAGCAAACAGCATAGTATCACTACTACAAAAACAGTGACACACAAGATAGCTCAAGGGAGGAGAGATAATTAGAATCCTATAAAAGCTATAATAATAGTACTTGGCTCTTACACAACAGTTTTCTTCAGTGAATCTCAAAGCATTTTACAAAGGATGTCGTCAACCCTATCCCCATTTTTCAGATAGAGAAACTGAAGCACAAAGAGGGGATGTGACTTAGCCCAAAGATCACTCAGAAGGCCAGTGGCAGATCCAGGAAGAGAAGCCAGCTTTTGAGAGTTGGAATGGGTTCATGGCAACAAGCGTTTAACTACATATTTGTAATGAGATCTACTGGGATAGAGCCACAGGTTTCCCATTAATATTAGTGGAGAACATGCAGATATATTATTTTTAAACCAGATTTAAACATTTAACTCTGCAAGTACAACAGAATACTTTGTCCAGAAACAGAGAGGAGGAGATTAGAGGATCATGCAGTTGGCAATGGGATATGGAACTTTTCACTTCTAGGTCACTGGTTCAAAACCAGACTGAAAGACATTACTGTCTGAAGGCTGTATGATGACATATGTGAAATGAGTTTGATGATGGTTGTTCACTTGTTCCTAATGAACAATTGTCTACATCACAGTTAATACTATTAGTCTCATTGGGAGTCTCAGCACATTAAAAAAAAAAAAGGATTAAATTGACCTGGTTGGCCTCCTACTTCTAAAGACGGTTCTTCTAGGACAAGGTGGAGACGCCATGACAGCACCACATAGGAAGACTTACACTTCCTCTGCTTGCACTTTTATTTGACCTGTGAACAAAACACTTCGCTCTCAAGGGTTATCACTCCAGAGCATTTCCCTACTATTAAATTTCTTAAAGAACAAAACCAGAGAGATTAGAGAGTAACAAGAAAAAGTTCAAAGGAGTGAGATTAACTGCAAAATCAAGAATGCTCAAAAGTGAAGACTGAGAAGACCTATGAGCAGTGATCCTGAGGATTGCATGAGGGCCATCAGAGGTGTGGGAGTGGGGATTTGGAAAGACTAAGAAAGGACCAATAAAAAATGACCATGAGGTCTTCCTGGTGCAAGCATGTGCTGTGATGAAAGTGTAACAGGAAAAGGTAAGAAAGGGAGCCATGCAATGCAATATAGAACTGCACAACTTATAAGGCAGTGCTTCTGAAGCATAAGGTTTTGGCTTTTGCTGGAGTGCAGAAACAGTCTTATTTAACTTTCTGCACCTCTTTTGCCCTCAGGAGGTCAAAACACTACACCAAGAGACTAACTGAGAAAAAGTGTAGTTTTGCTTTCTGAGTATCTACACAACAAGCTATTGTACCACAAAATTCGTTCATAAAGCAATAGTTAAAAGCATATTCAAGCTATAGTTAAGGGTGTGTTTTTAAAGTTAATGTTTCCATAACAAAAATTCCCATTGCAAAAGTTTCAAGCTGAAACTTGATGCACCAGTTCACTGCCCAAGAGACGTTTGATGTTCTCAAAATATGAGTGACACAAAGATATAGAGGCAGTGTCTCTAGCTGTGATGTAAGCTAGTGTAGGTGTAGTGGAACAAGTTATACCATTTTAGTAGTTCAGAACTCAGTGAAGAGTCTAAATTTGCAGCACAGCTGAAAGCCTGAGATTACAATTCAATCTCTTGTTTGTGGGGCAGGCCATGTCTACACTTATGGAGATTTGTAGAGAACATACCCTGAATGTGCCCCCAGCACAGGCATAAATAGCATGTAGCAGTGAGGCACTGCTTAGGTGAGTAGAGTAAAGAAACGTCAGAACCATAACAGGGAAAGGCTCTGGCAGCTCCCATTGCCAGACACTCCAGTGCAGACACAGCCTGCTTTTCACTGAGATATGTAACAACATGTACTTTACACACTGCTGCCGGGATGGCATAGACAGTAAGATATATCCTAGTGGTGCCAACACAAGGCCATGTGCCACTAGCAAATCTAACATGATTACTCTATGTCAGGGGTAACTCTTCCACTGTTGGCAACAGTGCTGGTCCAAAGCCTGCATGAACAAGGAGGGTTCTGCAGTCAGGTTGTCAACCCACTCAAGTAAAACCTTACTGCAACAGAAACAGATCAATTAAACCAAAGCTGGAGAACTGGAGGAGCAGATGGAGCTCAAATCCAAATATGACAGATCTCAGTGAAAGCTGAAAGGAAGCTGATATCTCAAACGTCAGATCCTGACAACTAAATCTGTAACAAGAGAAAGCACGTGGAATGTGCCATTTGTACAGTATGGGAAAGCTGGCACAGATTACATGAGAAAGGAAAAAAATACCATCTGAACATACTTGGCATTAGTGAGATGAAAGGGTCAGAGAGTAGCAAGATTGTGTCTAACGGTGCTACTTACACTCAGCAGGAGAAATGCACAAAAGAGGTGTAGTAATTATACTCAATAATATCACAGCAATGGCCACATCTCAGAAAGAATCACACCATCATAAGTGATGCCCCTCAGGACTCTCAGGGACAGATGTTAACAATGCAGACAAGACATGATGGAAAGAATATTGCCATTTCATTGTAAACACTCCAGAGTCAATGATCATGCACAAGTACAAGAGAAACACCAGTGCTAAGTTAGAAATAGAAGAGAGACCAATACCTGAAACTGACATAGCCATCCATGGTCCCAAAGAGGGGACAGGACTGGTGTTGACAGGATTCAAACAGGAGGCAGGAATTGAAATTCATATTGAGCAGTTAGCAAAACTCTAATGAAACACAGATGAAGGAACAAGTGTCACAAGAGCAGCATTGCCAAAAAAGGGTTCTCTTTCTCAACACATGCACTGTAGATGTATTGTACTGTTATTAATCTTGGGCAAAGTATTGGGTACCATATGCCGAAAAGAATGAAGGTGGAAGTGGATGAAATAATACAAGAAGAACAGGTTGGGTTCCATCCAGGTAGATGATGTTGTGAACTGATATTCACTCTGACAGATGATTGAAAAAGTCACTGTTTGGCAAAAATGCAATTTTTTAAATCAATTTTACCAACTTAAGGTGTTCAGTAGTGTCCACAGAGAAACTCTGTGGAATAGGGCTAGGCACTATGGGATACCAGACAAGCTTGAGCAACATAATAAGGAATTTATATGATAGAAGTGAAATTGCCATAAGATTGGATAAAGGCCTGGCTGGCTGGTTTGCTATTGTGACTGGAGTTAGACAAAGGTATGTGTTTCACCAAGCCTCTTTGCATTAGCAACAGACTGGGCAACAAGAGACATTGTGGATGGTGTAAAATGGGTTAGTGGAGATGTTACACAACCTTGACTTTATCATCAGAATTAGCTTACTAAGTGTGATGTGGAACAGAATGATTTCTACTTCCGATTTAAGAGAACAGGAAGCAACAAAAATTGTATTGACAACAAATATAGAGAAAACCATTATAAGGATGGGAAACTGGAAGACAGATGTAAAAGGGGTACATGTATAGAAAAGAAATTGAAGAGGTAGAAACACTTTGCTACCGGGGGAGTATGATGGCATTTGAACGTGTCTGTGATAAAGATATTAATGTGAGATCAAGAAAAGCAAATACAATTTTGGAAGGTGGAACAACATCTGATCAATCAGAGGTCTCCACCTCAAACTAAACATCAGATTATCCTATGTGATTGTACTGATCCAGCTATTGTACAGAGCAGAGACTTTGCCAATGACAGTGGATAAGAAAAAAAAGAGATTGGAGGCTGCCCATCACAGGTGGCTGAGGCTGATGCCAACATTTCATGGAAACACAAAACAAATAATGCAAAAGTAAAGGAGCGGACAGAGCAGGATATGATAGAATATATCATCAAAGAAAGAAGGCTTGGGTGGTTGGGACTTGTACACCATATGGAAGATGGGAGACATGCTAAAAGCAAACAATGAACTAGGGGCCTGAGAAAGGAAAGGAAGAACAGGCAGAAGACAATGTCAGAGGATATTTAATGTGACAGCATCTCCCCTGGGAAGTAGAACCACAATTAGAAAGTGACTGCAATCACTGGGGGAACTGGACTGCCCAACGTATCATCAGCACCCGAAGAACTAAGTTCTAAGGTAAACATGCCAAGTGTATTACTTGAACTTTGTTGCTATAACAAAGACTGACATGGATACTGTGTTCTACATAGATAGCACCTCTTTTAGTTTAATAAGCAATACTATGTCAAAGAAGCAGCTCTTGTGGCAAATTTGACATAGTACTATATTTGGAAAAAGCCTTTATAGTTTTATAATTTAGCAGCTGAGTGGACCATACCAAATATGCTTCCTATATGCTGGGATAAAAGAGTGTTTTGCAGTGCCTTCAACTCTCTTAGCAGCAGTTACAAAATTAAGGCACACTATCCTTTGTGCTTCTTAACATTTTTTTTTTGAACCAGCAAGAATTTTTCCTAGCTGTGTGTCATCTGCCTCTACTACATTTCATAGCTCTTCAGCAACAGTATCTCTTAACACGTTCTACCTGAAGTAGAAAAGGTGCTTCATACACTGGAAGAGCTGAAATTAGTCTACATCTAGGAGGAAAGAGTATACTTTAGACAATCCAAAAGTAGGACTTTCAAAATTAAGGTCAAAATGCTGTGGTGGCAATTGTAAAGCAGAGACAGCTGAAGAGTTTGATTAGTCTATGAGTATACTTAAGAAGTCATATAAAGGACAAATTGTTCAGCTTCACTCAGAGAATGATCCTCGGCTGCAGTCTAGTTGTAGGGATTTAAGATACTTACAAGACCATAACATTTTCTTGGGAACAAAAAAGAAGGAAAACATAACAAGCATTAAGCACACTTGCCCACTTACCCAGCTAAAGAAGATTGTGGCAATAGCAAACATCAACCAGTCCTCATCAGGGCTGAAGCAAGTTGACTCACTCTGCCCCTGTTTAAAGGGCCAGCCCCAAAAAGGACATTCTGGGGTGAAAACTCTCCTATAAAGAGGGCAATCCTGTCTGAGGAGGGACTAATAGTAAAAAAAGATGTGGGGCTGTTTCTGTATTTTATTATTGTGCTATCACTTTGGTGCAAGTTCCTGCCCAGAGGCTTGCTTTCTGTTAATCTCATCCCTTAGAGCCAGCCTTTGGTAAAAGGAGACTTTGGAAAACAACCAAGATCCTGCATTCTCTAAAGAGTATGTCCTGTTACTGTATTAGAGTGACTATTTGAGCTATTTTTCATTAATCACAGTAACGAACGGGGAATCATGCCCAGCCCTTTCCTCTTATGAGGTTAGGGCACAAAAGTGGCCTTAGGATCTGCAAGTATAGCTTATGCTGAAGTTGAAGGAGATCAATGGAACATTGAGACTTACAGTTGTTACTTTTTCATTTTTGCACTAGATGGGAGGGTGTAGGATTGCTAGTGATCATGAGGGGTTAGCTCTAGTTTCTTTTGGACGAATCTTGAGGGCAAAGCAAACTTCTGCTTTCTTTAGTTCTTTTTTTCCTCTGATTGATTGTTTTACTCTGATCTACTCCCTTACAGACCCTCTGCTATGAGTCTGTCTCCCTACACTCCTTACTCCTTTCTAGCATTCTTTCTTCCCCAGCCCTTCTTCCTATTAATTCATTCACTCCTGCTTCCCCCCCAGCCCATCTTTCTTCTGCCCCCAATAATAGTTTTTTCTTAGAAAAATCAAACCATAGATCTAACATGACTTTTGGCAAACATGATCCTGTTCACTCTGCTTCTGTGGCGCATCCTTTTCTGTCACCCTTTGCCTTGTCTGTGTAGAACGGACACTTTTCTGAGACAAAGTCTGACTCGTTCTATGTATTTGTACAGTACCTCGCATCATGGAACTATGATCTTGAGTGTGGCCTTTGGGTGCTAATGCAATGCAAATTAACGTAGCATATGCCATGAGAAAGCAGGAAGCTACTTATCAAGGTGTTGAGACCAGAATAAAACATGAGGATTCCTCGGCATGGACTTTATTTTGATTTTTGGATTATAATAAAGTCCCACTTACAGTCAAATGGGGTGAAAGACGTGATTTGCTTCAGTGCATGTCAATGGACTTTCACTCACCTTATAAGGAAGATTTACTGTACTCCAAACAGCATGTTAAGGGCTAGATCAAGATTTAGGCCTAGATTAAGATTTAAAAAGGGTGATGTTAGCACATGCTAACTAACAACCTTTAAAAGTCTAATGGAAACAAGGCAGTCTATAAAATGGTTGAGTTAAAGCCTAAAAGAGAGCTTCTGCTTTAACTTGACCAGTTTAGAATGTATTGTAATATACACTGCTATTAGATTTTTAAAAGGTGTTAGTTAGCCTAACATACAAAGGTTATCTCTTAAAATCTTAGGATATCCATCGAAGAGACTCCTTAGGCTCCTATTACTGTAATATTGGCGCATCTCTCATTTTTCACTGTAAATAGCCTCATAAGACCCCCTATGCTGTAGGGATGTACTTTTATCCCCATTTTACTGAGGGAGAACTGAGAGGTTAAGTGACTTGACCAAGCTCATGCTAGAAGTCTGTAGCAAGCAAGGAATTGAACCCATGTCTGCTGAATCCCAGCCAATCATTTGTTTCCCTTGGCTAAAACTCCAGAATGCAGCAATCACCTAGCAAGAGGCTTGTTCAAAATTGGAATGAAAACTAAAGGTTTCAAAATTTTCTGCAAAGGAAAATTCCAGAAGAGTTTTGTGGCAAAAAATTAACAGACTACAAAATAAATAAAATAATTTTGAAACAAAAATCCCAGATTTTGCAAGACACTTTGTTCTGTGTACCCACATAGTTTGATCAAATATGATTCTGTCAAAGGTTTTCTGACTGGCTCTATAAGAACTAGATATGCATATTGGTCCCTTTGGATTTTAAAGTTCTTCAAAGGAATTCCACTTGTTTTAATGTGGTTGGGTTTTTTTGTTTGCTTGGTAGCTAACTATGTTATACATATACAAATAAAGTTATATATGCATATATGGATTTGGGCTTGTTCCTAAAAAAACAAAAGAGGAGCCTTGACCAAAAAAATTCAAAAAAGAGTGAATCAACGGCTGCTTATGAATCATACCCTAAGAAAGGCCAAATGTCTAAGAAACTATCTTCCAGTCTGAAAACCTATTTTTGTTAATTGATGAGATAGCCAAAAGCATTTCTTCAATAGTTTTGGTGAACACTTTTCAGCCCATGGCTGTTCACAAACTGATGAGTTCAAATATTTGGCATTTGTTTCACCTGGTGCACCTAAATCATAAGTTATTATTCCTATGCCTCAATTAGATGTCTAGAAAGTTTTATGTAGAAGAATAATGAATCATCATAATTTAGACTATAAATCTTTCAAACTTCCATGCTGCTGTTTATCCCAAAACATTTCAGTGAAATATTTTCAACAAGTTATAGCTGTAGCTAGCAATGGATAGGAGTACCCTATAATTTCACCAGTTTCAAGCACATTTAATTTGGATGGGAACTACATTTATTGGACTGATTATATGAATATCAAATAGCTTCCTTCATTTTAAGCACATGCTTAAATTCCTGTGACTCCAAGGACACTTAGCTACTTGTGTGTTTACGAGCTTACTGAATCGAGGCTCTGGTTCATTATTTGTGCTTGAACTGTTACCCATCTGATTTTTATATTTCCTCCGAGTTGCACTATGCCATTATGCACAGCACCAGTATTTTTTATTATGGTGTAAGTGCAAATAATTGAAATGATGGAAATAAAATAATATACTTGCTTCTAGGTATATAATTCACCCATGTGAAGAGCTTGAAAGATTTAAGATTTTAATCACAAACACTTTTTAATGCAGTTGAACAGACAAAATGTCCATAAGTGCCTAACATCCATGGACTTTCCCCACCAAGCCAGTTATATATTGCAATGCTGAGCTCAGCAACACCTATATGCCTTGACCAATATGGACTTCAGGAACTTTTGAAAATTTTACACCGTTTAACAGTAGAAGCCAGGGTCATCTTTTCATTTTATCCTATAATAATAAATGAGCTAGTAATTAGTAATGTTTTGACAGCTAAAGTTCCAACTAGTGAAATACTATATTCTGATTCCAAGGATGTACCCGACATTAGAAAAAAAATTAAGTAGATTAAAGCTCTTCGTATTGTAATTCACTCTAATGTAGTGATGACAGCTGATTACTTAATTATGGAAGGAGCCCTTTAGTTCAGTTTGAAGTTTATCTTTTAAATCACCATGAAGGCAAATGCTGCCTGTATGATTAAAATATTGCCATACTGCTTGCAAATGAATCCAAAGCTCAGAGTCTTCCTGGTTCTGCCAACCTAACAAAGTACCTGGGGACCACAAATTGATTAGTATATCATATTTATGATTTGAGTCTGATAGCTCTAACTCTTCTAAAGAGACTAATTAAATCAATGTTGTGTCTTTATGTAATTTAACAGTACATAGGACAGATTTATCAGCCCTTCTCCTGCCTAGCAGCTGTAAAAGTAACGGAACTGACCTCTCTGTGTAAGAGTGATCCCTGGGTGGCACAGGACTCGAGTAGCAGCTGTGCACCCAGCTCAAAATCCCAACCCAGAACAATATTTAATGCACATATGCAAGGGAAACTCACAGGCAGGAAAGGCATCTCTATCAACATTTCTCCTATGGGTGTTTTGCACAATATATGCCGTGGAAGAAGACAACTCTTGGTTTTGCAATCTTTGCAACAACCATAGGAGAGAGTACAGGTAGCCTTGGATTCCCTTTTTGCAGGGAAATCCCCAAACGAAAGATCTGATTTCTTCTGCTGTATCAACACTCAGTTTCTCTATGGAGCTGAAAGAAGAAATGATTGTTTATTTTCTGACACTTAGTGGGTGATGGAAACACTCCCACTTTGAGCATCTGCATTCCCTGTAATAGTATTACTGTGTATAGAGATACAGCTTCCCCATATGTGTGATAAGAAATGGATTTGTTCTCCATTTGGGCCTGTATGCCTAAGAGCTCATTTAGGGCTTTATCCTATGAACATGCGCATAACTTAAAGCACATGAATAATCCCATTTAAGTTAACATGACTGAGAGTGATTAAACAAATTAAGTGTGTGTTAAAGTGCTTTGCTGGATCATGACCAGAGTACTCAGAACCTTGCAGAATCAAGCCCTTAGGGTTAGATCCAAAGCTTATACAAATCAGTGAGTCTTCTTCTAGCCTTCATTGAGCTTTGGATCTGGCCCTTTGTTAGGTGTCTAACCTGAGATGGACTTTAGTTTCCCTATCTGAAAAATGGGCATGACACTGATCTCCTTGGTAAACCACTGAGATTTACTAATGAAAAGCACTAAATTAAAAACTAGGTATTAATTATTATTAATCCCAAACTGCACCACAACAGAGAATGTATCAGTGTCTTCAGAGGATTGCTTTAACTTTATATGAAAGTTCTGCAAAATATGATTCATGAGTATTGTGTTTCCTTATCTTTTCATGCTGTACAAGGAGTTGTCTCTTCAGTGTAGGAATTCTTTCAGTCTTGCGAGAAATTACCTCTATTTTGTCATACACAAGGAATCTGCCATCATTTCTGCCTGTTTAAATCCAAATGTTGTACTCAGTGTTCAAAAGTGATCGCTGAAACAGGGCCTTAATCTGAAACCCAGGGGTACGTCCTCACTACCTCAGGTAGCAGTCGATGTTTTAGCGATCAATTTCTCATGTCTTGTGAGGATGCGAGAAATGGATCACTAGCGCTGGCCCCGTCGACTCCGGAACTCCAGCTTCCCTGGAGGAGTAAGCCGGAGTCGACGGGGGAACACGCCACCGACTGCCGTCGCCGTGAGGTAAGTCGGCTGCAGATACGCCGACTTCAGCTACGTGATTCACGTAGCTGAAGTTGCGTATCTGCAGTCGAGCCCCTGCCCTAGTGAAGGCCAGCCCTAGGTTACAAAAAGTGAAATAGGAAAAAAAAAAATCATATGGAATTATTAGATACAATTATTAAAATCCAGTTATCTGAACAGTCGCGTGTGTGCTGTAGGGATAGAAACAAACTGCATCAGGCAACACCATTCACAAAAGACCTATCTAGTAAAGGTATCATGAAGGGATCACGTTTCCAGAAAATGTCCAGCAATGGTGGCAGAGAGTATGAGTTAATTATTTTTAAGTAGTCAGCATGTCTATATGCTGGAAAAATGACTAATCTTATGTGCCTGAGGTTTCAGTTTATTCGTTTTCAATAACAGACTCAACCTAAATTAATCTAATTTTGTTAGCTGAAATGCTGCAGGCTTTCACTTAATACAAGACACCATTTAATCCAAAACATCACAAGATAATATCAGGGTGGAAGAAGTCTGGCAGAGACTGAGAACAGAATGGCATGAGTTGAATCCATTAATAAGTCAATGGCAAACTGAATACCTGTAATAAAACATTCATGATTGATAGGCAGACAAATGAAAAAAATAAGTGCTGTATCTCCTATTGTCTCCAATGAATTATTATTGCTAATTATTTGCATAGTACAGCAAATTTATGAAAAGCTTTACAGAACAGTAATGCATTGTCTACCCTGAAGATCTTACGATCTAATAGATAAGACATATGACAGCTATTAGTTAAAGGAAGGATGTGGTGAAATTGGTCAGGGAAACCATGTAGGAAAAGATTTAGAAGAATTCTTTAAAAGAGATTTGAAGGAGCACAGAAGATGCTTAGCAGGCAACAATTGGGAGACTGTTCAAAGCACAGGTACCAGCATGAAAGAAAGAGAGTATGTGTAAGCAAATGTGGGAGAGAAAGATGAGGGGAAGAATTAAAAAGATTGGAAAGAGCATATGCAACATGATAATACAAACAAAATAGCTTGGCATATTAAATTCAGTTACACACACACACACACAAGTTAAGTTTGCAAAATCAAGCGTTCAAAAGTCAGGAACCATGGAATAAAGATTACCTGTACAACTTTAATTCACCCCTCTTGTGAATATGTGTAAATACTGATTGTATTATAATGCAATCATATTTTTTTCACAGGACCTTTGCCTCATTCAATGCATAGGATGGACCTGCTCTCCAATTTCAGTCTCAGACATCTTATCCTAACTTATTGCCCCCCCCCCACACACTCTCCATGACCAATCTGGCTTTTGTCTCCTCTGTGTCCTAATCAGATAGCTTCTTCCTCCATACTACCTGGGTGCCTGCGGGGCGGGGGAGTGGAGTGGCACAGGGGAAATCACAGAGCATAGGAGAGATGGGCTCTCTGCTCAGTTCTAGTGCCCAGACCCACCCTAATCCAGAGCAGCCTTTACAGGAACAATACAGCGTCACCCCTGTAGCACTAGGCTAGAGGCAGCATGTTCAATTGTTTTGTGGGGGTGGCAGACACACAGTCTAGTCAGCACTAGAAGCCATAGAGGCTCAAGCATGCTCAATTAGGATGAAATCTTGAAGATTTTAGCTGTTAAAATCCAGAAACTCTAGTGAGCATGTGAAAAGAGATTTTTCAAAGACACAATTTGGCTAAATTGAGGGGGGATTAGCCAAGCAACAGCAGAAGGCACATCCCTGATGCAAAGGCCCCCCTTAATAAATCTTAAGTCCCTGCTCCAAATACTAGAGCACTTCAAAAGAAAAGGTCTCAAGATTAAAAAAAAACCCAAACAAAAAACCCCCCGCCAAAACACGTACAGGAGCAAAGCAATGCATTTTCCCCTAGCATTATTCTCAGAAATGACAGCTGTTTTGGCTGAAATTTTCCATGTAATATCAGCCTGAGGCACATGATGTACAATTTTACTCCAAATGGTTAAAATCTGGCAAGATTATAAGCCTTTCTTGAATTGAAAATAGTGTCTTAGAATGGGAAGTTTCAGATAATCCTAATTAATAACAGGCAATGCTACTAACCTTGCCTACAACATACTGCTTCATAAAGGTGGGTAGGATTATTATGGCTTTTACAAATGAGTGGCTAAGTGATTTGTAAGGTCATAGCAAATAAGTAGCGGAGCCTGGAATAAGAATCAGGGGAATCTCTCCATTGACATCAGAGGGTTGGGAGCAGGCCCAAGGAGTGTAAACGGTAATACAGTTTGGACAGCACGTTTCCCAGGGGCAAAAAAAAGTTTCTCCACTACTGTATTTAAAATGGTAAAATATGGTGGTTATTAGCACATCCTTAACCATACTGAGGACATGACCTGTATGACAAGTCACGAAGATTAAAGCATGGAGACTTCAGCATATGGCTTTAGAGTTCTCAATCTTGCTCCTGAATCCATCTCTTCTCTTATTTCCACCCAGTGTGCCTGTGTGGAAGCATAAAATAGCCAGATTTACTTGAATGCAATTTGAAGTCCATGACAAAACTCACATTGACTTCTCAGAAGACAGGATTTACTGTATTACAACTGGGTTCTCACAGAACAAATTCCTGTCCACAATAGTCAAGCATGCGTTGCAAGAATCAGTCATAACTGAACTATGGTTGGATCTGTGGGTAGGGTTTTAGGATTCTGAGGAAAGAGCTTAAGAGATTTGTTGCTTTTATGGCTGCTTCTAAGGAAGAATGTTAAAGAAATTTCTGGATTAACCAGTATGTCTTAAAACAGGGACAGAATTCCAGTAATAGCAAATCTTCTAGAGAACAATTAGCTTCTTCAATCAAAACTTTTAGTTAAAGCCTGCTTGATAACTGTTTCTATTTGTTGTTCAATAAGTCTTATGCAAAGAAGTGTCATACCAGCACTTGTGATAAACAAATTTGGTTGTCCGTGAAACAAAAGAGCAACCAGAGAAAACATTCGGAAAGGTTATCATCATCAGTTGGGATGGGAGATATTTGCAAAGGCAAACAGGGTAATTAGGCATCTAACTTGAAAACTAGTGAGAGTTGGGTTCTTTACTGCCCTTTAAAATCTCCCCCTGTAATATAGTGGCATCTAGAGTGCACAATAAGCACTCAAAGCACCATTTTGCTAGGTAGTATAGAAAGGAGGAGAATAGAGGCATTCCTTGCCCCAGAGAGCTCAATCTAGGATTATGACCACATGCAACGTGTAGAAACAGACAAAATGGTGTCAGGTAATAACAGAGATGGGTACAAAAGCATACATTAGTAGTGTCTATGGCCTACTAGTATAATCAATGCCAAATGGTAGAGATTTCTTACTACTGCGGTGGAGTAAAATTTTAGGAGGAATATAAAAGAGAATGAGGTGATGGTTTTAGGTGTTTTGCTGGGAGAGTTCTCTCTATGCTTGGAAAGCAAGATAAGAAGATAAAAGCAGAAGCACTCCTAGGAAAAGAATGCCAGCATGTGATCAGGTCAGCATGAAATATTTGGGCAAAATTGTGCTATTTCCTTAATAAGAAAACCAGATAGAATCTATTACACAGTGTAAGTCATTAAAAGGCTGGAATCTTTATGGTGTTAAACACTGTGTTTACCAACAAAGTTAAGTCAGAAAGGAAAAAAAAAGAAAAAAGAAAAAAAGCCTTTCCTCAGGGCCTCAAGGCTCTAACACACTACCCACAAGGGCAAAATGAGTAGAAAACAAACTTTGTAGAGAAATTTGAGACAAAGGTTTATAGGAAATGAGTGTTAATGCAGAATTAATCTTGACCAAAACCTTAAAAGATCAGCACATAATGGTTTCTTGCAAGGCATTCTTTGTCATTGTTTCAGTCAATGTTGTTATATAAAATCCAGTTCAGTTCACCTTTTGAGTAACTCACAGTGAAAACAGACAGAAGTTTCAAGACAATCTTCAGTTATGCAGTCTACTTTTTCAAGAATGCTAAATCTTAGTTTGGCTGCAATTCTGAAAACTGTTCTGTGCAAGCAGCCCTATATGAAGAAAAACGACCACTAAAGTCAATTGGGCTCTGTGTAAATGGCCTCTTATGAACATTGGGGGGGAGGGGGGAATTTTATTTCTTTTTCCTAGTGCTAATTCTGAGGACAAATATCTTGTCATATAAAATACTTCCTTAGAGTTAGTTTATGTGCATTTAAAATCCTTTATGTCTATATATTTCTATTTATATTGGATTCTGTATACTGAGGGATACTGAATATGGTCTGTTAGCTGGACTATATTTGAGAACAGTGGAGGCAGCTAACAGTGGAAAGTTAGAGACTGATTTTACTTTTTAAGAATGACATTGTCACACACTTGAGCTCCTGCTGCCTAGTGGACAGGTTCCCCACACTTCCTCCTGTATAGGCTTTGCACATATACAGTTTCCTCCACAGAAAAACACAGGGGCTTCTGTCCCAAAGAGCAGCAGGGACTGCAATGAGACCCACCTGTCAAGTCTCCTAGCCCTTTCTGTTCCCATCAGCACAGCTATGATCCATGCTGATGAGACTTAAAGGGTCCCAAGCATGGAGGGAGGAAGAAGGGCAAATTAAAGTTACTCAACTCAACCAGAGAAGTACAACAGGTTGATGAATGGAAAAGATACCACTTCATTGGCTGTCACCCCACTTTCCTCCACCCCCCAATCCTGTCCCCAAACTTGAACTACAGATCCCATGAAGGGGCTTCTGTAGGGGAAGTGAGGAGAATGCTGTCTCAAGGACAGCTCTTCCCCACATCCTCCAAGTTGTTCTGTCTTCTTATACTATCTTTTCATGGGAGCAGAAGGCATGATATGCTGCTAAACTATTTGCTAGTGACAAAAGCCATGTAATTCCAATGTAAGGAAGGGAGTTCACAGGTAAACTATTTGTGTTCCATATGGGCCTCCTAAAGAATTCACTCCATAATTTCTGCTAACATGTTAAAGCAAGCTGTGAATCCCAGATACACATAATATACTTAGCAAAACACTCCTACATTCCATTAGAAATCAGGCATTCATGCAAAAAACTAAACAAAAACAATCAGCACTTTTAGCAAAGCAATAAAGTTATGGTAATAAGAAATCAAATGGTTTTAAAATTCCCTTTACAAAATCTGTTTTGTTCTTTGCATTTATGTTGAGATGGCACACAAGTCATGGTAGAAAGATCATCAATTCTCACTGGTTAAAGCTAACTTGGCCAGAATATAGATTAACTTAAACCATTTATTTTACTGTGCAGCACCTCAGTGAAGTTTCTGCAAAACAAGTACACAAGCCATGGATACTCACTTTCACTCCACTAACTAAACAAGAGCATCCACTTTGTTTCCCCGTGCCCTATCACGGAATCTCTTGCCAAGCTGGTCACATTTACATAACAGCGATTTATGAAAGCGGCTTCTTGGTATTTCAGTGATAAGAAAATGGTTAGGTAGTATCACATTACTAGGTTTGATACAAATCTCCTCCCTCTTTTTGTTGACATTTTAAAATGGGATTAATTCCTGGTAATAATTGTCTCATTGTTTATTTGCATTATAGTGAAAGCATTTGCACTTTTTTCCTTTATAGTATCAATTGCCTTCTAAATCAGAAGGCAGTTAAAACTTCATTCGCCTCTATTGCATCCCCTATGACAGTGGTTCCCAACCAGGGGTCCGATTCACCCTGGGGGGCTGCAAGCAGGTTTCAGGGGGGCCACCAAGCAGGGCTGGCATTAGACTTGCCATGGCCCAGGGCAGAAAGTTAAAGTCCCCACCACCACTCATGGCGGAAGCCAAAGCTTGAGCAATGGCAACTGCCCTGGTTACTATTCCCTGCCCCTAGCCCTGACTTTTATGTGCAGAAAACCAGTTGTCGTGGCACAAGTGGGCTGTGGAGTTTTTAGAGCATGTTTGGGAGCACGGGAGAAGGTTCAGGAAAAAAAAAGGGGTGAGAAACCCTGCCCTTTGATAAATATGCTGTCTGAAATGCTTGACTGATTTAAGTGATTCTTCCATTAAAATCACATCCCAGGTAGGCAAAGGCACATTTTAAAGAAAGATGTCTAGTTTCTAACATTTTTCATGTTTGATGATCCTGTCAAGCAGAGAACAGAGTTCTTTCATCAGATTATAATTACCACTGTGACCAATTTAGCAAAAACATTTTAATTAAAGATAAGGAGTTAGAAATACCTGTGTGCGCTCCAGGAACCCATTGAGAGAGCATTTAAGAAAAAAGTCACTGAAGAAACAGTGTCCATTCTGTTTCACCAAGTTTTCTCCAGTAAAGTTGTGCCAGCATTTGTAAGGTGATTTACTTAAATTAGAGAAACTCCCAAACTTTCACTGAGAGGTTCCAGGTAAGTGGGGGTAAAGGGTAGATGGGCCATTATTTGGGAACTGAGCTTACTTCTATCCAAGTTCAGCAGAAGGAGTCCTAGTACTTAATAACTGAGGTGGTTTGAGTCACAGAATACAATAGTTTATTTTCCTCAGAAGTGACCAAGAGAAACTTTTGTATTTTCATTAGGACTAATCATATGTTACTGAGAGGAGTTTTATTGCCTTTTTTATTCCAAGTTACAGTGGGTGATGCCACTGACATTGCACAGGAAACATTTAAAACTTTTATTAGTTTTTCCATTTAGAAGCCAAGGAACAGATATTGAAATACAGGCAACATTTTATAAAATTGTATGTTGAATAGTGATGGGGGAACCAATAAAGGTTAAAGGGTTCTTTTAATAGAAGTATCTAAAAGTGCAGATACTAACTTATACAAACCTTTGTAGTCGAATTGGGTTAGAAATTCCACCAGATCAAGTTCTGCCACTTACCCAAAACCATACACACACACACACACGTACGTATTCCCTGCTTTTTTGTTTCCCAGGAAAAGCCAACCTCTAAAATCTCTCAGGTGTTAATGTGGTAGTTTTACTTCTGGCTTCATCTGGAATCAGGAGAGACAGGTCTGAGAGGTCAGAAACAGGGACTCAGCTTGAAGAAGACATTCTGAGAGCTGTGAACGAACTCTCTGTTCTTCACAAGACTTCTAGTGTAACTCTCTCAAACTTCCAGGTATTCTCCTCAACTTTTTGCATCACCTCACATGGGGAGGTGGGGGAGTTCCTGTCTTTTGATTTGTTATAAGGGGCCTTTCAAACCTTTCACTGGTTATTTTGTGAAGAGCTGGTTCTCATTTCTATGGCAAGTGGAGCCAAACTGGAGAACCATTCAGTTAAAAGTCAAGTTTTTGTCAAGTTTAGAGTCATTGTTGCAAATAGGGCATTATTTACTTGAAGGAATGGTTGACAAGCTTTGCAAACAAATGGCAAATCCCATCGGATTAAAAAATGTTTATTAAAAAAAGAAACAGATGCTAATCAAGATATGACCTGGATCGTTTAGAAAAAATGATTCACTAGGGAGAGCCAACAAAATACATATTTGTTAAATATGTTTTCTCCTAATTAATTCCTATCAGCTGCCAGATGTTTTCTGCTCCATTCTTTTCCCTAGCTACTCTACTATCACACACAGGAGCAGATCATCATCTGGAAACACAGCAGAAGCACTCTCCAATCTGACTAGAACAGACCAACTGATCATTAACACTATGTAAAACGGTGGACTCAATATGTCATGACACCTACAGAACAATATATAGGACTTAGATACTCTAGGCACAAACAGTGGTAAAAAGCAGTTGATATACTGTACATCACAAGATTTATCAATAATCTGACTGGAATAAAATGAGTTTCATATGTAGATAATTAGGAACATCTTGCATTAAGATTGACAAAATTTTGCATGTCACTTGAGTGTAAGGCAACACTGATTCAATAGCTAGGTGGACCCATCATATAATTAAATATATTACTAGTCATTTTTTTTAAATATGTAAGATTGAAAGTAAATTCACTGAGTGTTCCTGCTTAACCACTCTGACATTAGTAACTATTAGTTTAAAATATAGACTTTTTATTCATTAAGGGGGTATTTTCATAAGATGGATTGTCAAACTACAGCAGTGGCATCCTGGGAAATTTTAGCCACTTGCCAATATGCTGATTTGGACTCAAACTGAGAAATTCATGGGGGAAAGCTGATAACTTGAGGGATCCCATTACATCCTAAAATCAGTTTGTGATATGAACACAGGCTGACATAGTGGGCTAAATTCAGCCCTGGCATAGTGACTGAAGTCCACTGGTATAACTCCGGGCACTGTTGCTGATTCATGCTTTTTCACTAGCAGAAAGGCTACTGACAGAGAAAAGGCTATTCAGGGATTTGAGCAGGCCATTGTCCCATGGGGCTTTCAGCAACAGGGAGTTACTAAAGTACAGGACCAGTCTAGCCATGCATTGATACCATAGTTAATCTGGTCCATTGTCTTTTCCTCAGATGGAAGAGTCACCCTATTCTTAAACTGCAGCATAGCTTTTCTGCATGTTTACGGGGGACTAGTCATGCCACTCCCTTTAAAATTAATATTAAAGTATAAATCCCAACCTAAAGGCATCTTAAAATATTTCCATGTAAGTGCCTTCATTAAGCCTTGATGTAATGGATTTTCCCCATGAAAACAGTTATACAACTGAAACAAAATAGGGAACACAGTTTACTAATTTAAGGCACTGTTTAATTATGGTTCTTCTACAGCTGGTTTGTGCTTTGTACCTTTTAATCTAAAATCCCATTTAGATTCTACATTGTAGTCATATCTGAGCAGCACAGCACCAGTTTGATTCTTTTCAGCAACTGAGTCTAGGGGGCTCATTCTAGACGATGCATAAAAGCCAGTGGTGAATTAAGTGTTGAAAATGCTGGTCCGTGCTTTCAAATGCTAGTGACTTGAGAACAACATAAAAACATGGCACATGTGCTTTTCTCTTTAATCACTTGAGACATTTTCTTCCTAATCTTTCAAATACCAAAGTAATTATAATTTATTTGAATGGCTGACTTCCTATTTTATCAGGTTTTGGACTCATTTCTGGACCCTTTTATTAATCCCTCTTTGATATTACTTAATGGTCTTGTCTGCAAAATGACTATTTGAGAGTAATTCAGTAAGGCTACACACTACAAGCTTAAGTCCAGTTTTACACAGATATTACATTACTCCTGATTTACACCACCATAGATAAGAGCAGAATCAGGCTATAAGTTTTATCTGCCTTTCATCCTGTTTCTTCTATTATACATTATTAATAAAATCTCTGAAAGTAAATTTTGATTAAATTCAATACCTTCTCCCCTCAAAAAAACAAAAACAAAAAAACCACCAATACACATCCATGATTGCTGGGAATTAATCAGAATTGCAAAAGAAGAGACACTTAACTCATATTTGCTGGCACTGTGAGAATGAGAAAGGAGGTCTTTTACACTTAATATTGCACTGAACTTTGATAATTTTGAAGTAAAACAACACAGTCAGAAGGGTTGCAACCATCTTCAGAAAGGTTCAGCAAAGTCTGAAAACCTGTCCTAAGGATTTCTATGTACAGAACATGTGCATTTGTAACAAAGATAAGTTCTCCTCATAATCAAAAATACTCATCTAGAAAAAAATGGTGCTCTAATGAACATTAACTAAATCACTGTTTTGTTTAATCCAGAATCAAGGTTTTCTACTGGCAAAAATAATTTTAAAAGAAGGCAGAAGTCAAACCAAAGCTTTGCCCACTGCCTTCAGATGCAGCAGATACATTTCTAGCAGTAATACTTTCCCTTTTATTGCAAAGCATGTATGATCAAGAGGTTTCGGATACCAACACTTGAAAACAAACCAATTGTGATGTTTAGATAGCAGCAACAAGAGTTTCTACCTGCGCATATCGACATCAAGGGCTAGTGTCATATTATGGACCACAGACTCAACCCATTGCTGTAGTCAAGATTACCTAAGATCCATGGGGAAATTAGTTTAACAGAGTTCAATGTCTTTAATAGGTGTTTTTCCTGAGGAAAGACAGGTGCATTCAGCCTCTCAGGATGAACACTACCATGAAGTTATTTTTCCTCTAATAAGGTAATCCACACACAGAAGGGCCAGTTCACATCATTTTCCCTGCCACAATCCATTTTAAGTCAATAGGAGATTTGATATTGAGTTCAATGGGCTAGATTGAGCCCTTAGGCAGATCCCTTAGCAAGTGGGCCAATCAGGAGTAACATGTCTGAGATAGGATTTCTTCCCTACTTCCCACAGCAAATTAAAACATATCCTCTTTGCTTTTTCTTCTTATCAGTTGCAGATGATGAGTAGCAGGCCTGCAGTGAGGGGCTCTCTGCCCACTGGTGCCCTCATATAAGAACCCCATAAAAAAGCAATGGAAAGTAATTAATGTTTTCAAACCAGGTGTTTTCAAATGCAAACTCAGATGGCTAGATCCTCAGGTGGTATAAATCTGTTTACTTTCGTTGAGTGCAGGGGAGCTATGACAATTAACATCAGCTGAGGCTCTGACCCAGCAAATTCTCTCTCACTTTCAGCTATAGCTATCATATGTAGAACTTGTGACAAGAGTAGTCCAAAAATTATCAAGCAGATGTGATTTTTAAGTTGATGGTGCATCCTTTTATGGAAATACAGTCACTTTGGGAATATTGGAGGAGAAACAATCGGAAATTAATTACTTCCACTAAACATTAGGGTTAAACAAGAAGTAACACCCTAAAGAGGACAAATTTAACTTCTATATTAGGAAAAGTAAGTGTCAGACTGTGGCTCATTTTGCCTAATGAAGTATTATTGTGTGATTTAAATGCATTCTTCCAGTCTCAGGGTGGAGGGAGACTTGAACATTTTGTCCATTGGTCATTTCTTTTTGAGCTCTATTTGCTCCCTGTTACAGATTTCTTTCTAGTTAAGCTGTTCTCTCCTTTCGTGCAACCTTGTATTTTCTGTTATTTCCTTTTTAATTCATTGTCCTTTTGCTATGTTCTTTTCTTCCATTCTCCTTTCACATGTTCGAGGCCTCACCACTGACCCTCAGAACAAGTGATTATTATATAATAAATGACCTTCTGCAACTTACTGTATTATCAACCAAGATTCCTTTCTTAGCTGAATGGAGCAGCAGGATCGGATTTCTCCCACCACACAGGCAAACACACACACACACCTACCTTTCTCCTGCCTTCTTTATATTATACCAAATTGGCTTCCAGAATCAGAAAAGAAAAAATCCTGAGGATGAAAGCAGTAAAAAAGCTGAACAAAGACTAAAGAGACAGAAAGCAGTACAAAAGATCAGCAGGAAGGAGGGAGATGAGTCTCTGAGGTCAGAAGTTAGCTGCAAACTCTTCATCCTTTCGTGATGTAGCAATTTCAGGTTGTTTATTTTTCTGTCTGTAATATTTCTTCAGGCATCTCTTTGTTTTCATTCTACTTTTTCTTTTTCACTATCTTTCTCTTTTATTCCTGTCTGCTAGAGAGGAGCCATACTGCTTACCAGAACTTTGCATAATTATATATGTGGGAATCTGGCATATTGTGAAGAAGGCTATCTGTGGCCCACTTGAAGAACGTTAGATGCTTCTTAAGTATCTTGGTGTACTGAGGCCCTATTCTTCATTCCTCGGGAAAGTAACCAGATTCTGAAAAGCACCTAAGCACATGCCTATTCCCCATAGACATAAAGGAGAAACTGATACCAGTCTAGCTTGGTCAATTTTCTTAGAAGAGTAACCATTACATGAGTGAACCCCAAAAGACCACTTATCTCCATAAGGACCAACATAAACTGTACCTTCCTGTGCCTGGACAGCAGCCAACAAGAAGCAGTCACTGACTTGCTGCTTTCACAGCCAAAGAGTGCATCGTAATGAAATTAATCTACACGGACATATTGCTATGTGGTTTTCACCACCAGATGAGCCTCAATACCTAGCACTATGGAAAATTTTGTTGATTGAACATAGGCTTCCCTCCTCCCCCTCTTTTTTCATTACTACCTTACAAGTTTAACTGTTATGCCTTTAGTGCAAGAGACATAATCCCTTCAAGTTTCCTATTCCGACAGGACAATAAATATAGCATAATATTAATAGACTTTACAATGTATAGTAATTTATTTGAACATCAGTATATCATTAGTTTCCATCTTTTACAAAGTCTATTATTAACTGTGTTAGTTGGCCTGTATAATCATGTTGGGTCCAATTTTGCTAATACTGAAGTAAATTTCAGAGCTCTTTTTGAGGTAGGAACAAGAGTAGGGCTGTAGCGCTGACCATACTTTTTATTCAGTCCATGCAGAACATGTCTCTTTCCTACAATATCAGAGGGGTCGCCGTGTTAAGTCTGTATCTGCAAAAACAATGAGGAATCTGGTGGTACCTGAAAGACTAACAGATTTATTTGGGCATAAGATTTCATGGGTAAAAAACCCACTTCTTCAGATGCATGGAGTAAAAATTACAGATCCAGATATAAATATATATTGGCACATGAAGAGAAGGGAGTTACCTTACAAGTGGAGAACCAGTACTGAAGGCCAATTTAGTCAGGGTGGATGTGGTCCACTCCCAATAATTGATGAGGGGGTGTCAATACCAAGAGAGTGAAAAATTGCTTTTGTAGTGAGCCAGCCACTCCCTGTCCCTATTCAAACCCAAATTGATGGTGTTAACTTTGCAAAAGAATTGTAGCTCTGCAGTTTCTCTTGGAAGTCTGTTTTTGAAGGGTTTTTTTGGTTGAAGAATAGCTACTTTTAAATCTGTTATTAAGTGTCCAGGGAAATTGAAGTGTTTTACTACTGGCTTTTTTGTGTTACCATTTTTGTGTCTGATTTGTGTTCATTTATCCTTTTACACAGAGACTTTCTGGTTTGGTCAATGTACATGGCAGAGGGGCATTGCTGGCACATGATAGCAATATCACATTAGTAGATTGGAAGGTGAATGAGCCCCGATGGTGTGGCTGGTGTGATTGAGTCCTATGATGGTTTTGCTAGAGTAGATATGGAAACAGAGAAGGCAACAGGGTTTGTTACAGGGATTGGTTCCTGGGTTAGTATTTTTGAGGTGGGGTGTGTAGTTGCTGGTGAGTATTTGCTTTAGGTTGGGAGGTTGTCTGTAAGCAAGGATTGGCCTGTCTCCCAAGGCCTGTGAGAGTGGGGGGACTGTTTTCCAGGATAGGTTGTAGATTGTTGATGATGCACTGGGGAGGTTTTAGCTGGGGACAATATGTGATGGCTAGTGGTATTCTGTTATATTCCTTGTTGGGCTTGTCCTGTAGTACTTCTGGGTACCCATCTCACTCTGTGAATCTGTTTCTTCACTTCCCCAGGTGGGAATTTAAGAATGCTTGATAAAGATCTTGTAGGTGTTTGTCTCTGTCTGAGGGGTTGAACAGAGGCAGTTGTATCTTAGGGCTTCACAGCAGACAATGGATTGTGTGATGTGTCTTGGATGGAAGCTGGAGGAATATAGGTAAGTATAGCGGTCAGTAGGTTTCCAGTATAGGGTGGTGTTTATGTGACCATCACTTATTTGCACTATAGTCTCCAGGAAGTGTCTCTTGTGTGGACTGGTCCAGGCTGAGGTTGATAGTGGGGTGGAAATTGTTGAAATCCAGGTGGAATTCTTCAAGGGCTGCCTTCCCATGGGTCCATATGATGAAGATGTCATCAATATAGCGTAAGTAGAGGAGAGGCATTAGGGGACGAGAGCTGAGGAAACATTATTCTAAGCCAGCCATAAAAATGTTGGCGTACTGTGGGGCCATGTGGGTACCTATAGCAGTGCCACTGTCTTGAAAGTATAAGTTGTCCCCAAATCTGAAATGGTTGCGGGTGAGGACAAAGCTCAGGCACCAGGTGCACCATAGCCTCATCAGGGATACTGTTCCTGACAGCTTGAAGTCCATCCTCATGCGGAATATTGATGTAAAGTGCTTCTGCATCCATCGTGGACAGGATGGTGTTTTCAGGAAGATCAGCAATGCATTGTAGTTTCCTCAGGAAGTCGGTCATGTCTCGAAGATAGCTAGGAATGCTGGTAGCGTAGGTCTGAGGAGAGAGTCCAAATAGCTAGATAATCCTGCTGTAAGACCAGCAATGCCTGAGATGATGGAGCGCCCAGGATTTCCAGGCTTATGGATCTTGGGTAGCAGACAGAATACTCCTGGTCAGGGCTCTAGGAATGTGTCTGTGTAAATTTGTTCCTGTGCTGTAGTAGGGAATTTCTTGAGCAGATGGTGTAGTTTCTTTTGGTATTCCTCAGTGGGATTGTGGCCTGTAGAATGTGGTGTTGGAGAGTTGTCTGGCAGCCTCCTGTTCATAATCTGACCTACTTATGATGACTAGAGCACCACCTTTGTCAGCCCTTTCGATTATAATGTCAGAATTGTCTCTGAGGCTCTGGATGATGTTGTGTTCTGTACAGCTGAGGTTATGGGACAAGTGATGCTATTTGTTCACAACTGCAGCCTGTGCACATCTGGGGAAGCACTGTATGTAGAAGTCCAATCTGTCATTTTGACCATCAGGAGTCCATGCAGAATTCTTCTTGTATTATTGGTAAGATGGTTCTGTAGGTCTGTGCACTGTTCAGTGTGGGTTGAAAATATTCCTTGAGTCAGAGATGGCAAAAGTAGGCTTCCAGATCACCACAGAACTGTATCATGTGTGGGTGGGTGGTGGGGCAGAAAGAGTCCCTGAGATAGGACAGACTCTTCTGCCAGGCTAGATTGGTTGGATAAATTAATATTATTGAGTGAGTTAAGGGTACCACTGTTGTAGCCCTCTGTGGCATGTAGGAGTTTAGATAGTTTACTATTCTTTTTCCTCTGTAGAGAAGTATCCAACAGCTGTTATAGCCACGCATTTCCTATCTCATGGCACTGCAATAAAATTTGCTGCAGACTGGGATGACCAGCATTGTAGATGCATTCATTTATAAGAAAGTATTTGTTACGATGTTTCTGATGCTTCTTCCTAGCTGACATGATACTGTGTGATGTAATTAACTATGACCCACTGTTCATGTCCATCAAATGCACTGTTCACTTTATGGAAAGCCTATCAAAAACAACAAGTTAAAGTGTGTAATAAGTATTCAGGGTTATTTTTTACCCTGTACTGTAGCAAATGATAATATCTCCATCCCTTACTAATCATCACAAGGCAATGCAAGCCCTCTAACAGGAAGGCACAAGAAAGGTGGCCCTACTACTATGCATGAAGACATATGTGAGTTGGGAAACAGCTTCAGGGTATGAGCATCATGAGTGAAGGTAATATGGACAGAACTAATTATGAAAAAGTTCCACAGAATTTGACAGACGTGCCTATATGTTTTTGAACCCTACAGCTATCTATAACTGGGATGAAATTCTGGCTTCTTGCTGGAATCTTTATTGTCCTGTGACTGCTGCTAGTTTATGACTAGTTCAGGTTGTGACCGGCCTAATCATATTAGACTAGTGGTAAATTAATCTCTTTGCCCCTATTTTCCAGATGCTAGCAAATTAAACAAAGTTCCTCCCCTGAACACTAGAATTCATTAGGTGTCTTTTCCTTTAAACATATCAGCTGTTCCCCGCCGGCTTTTCATTTATTTAAATCCACATGTGGGGTGCAAGAACCTGGAGGAATTCTGTGTGACAAGTGAAGCAATCAAGACCTGAAAGGTTTGGACCTGATTTTGAGCTCATTTACACTAGTGCTAATAAAGAGTCATTGTCTTACAGTTAGAGGAGTTCCTAGCTTTAGGTGAGATCAGAAGCAGGTTCTTTCAACTGCAAGAGCTATCTAGAAGATATCAACTGTAAGCAACAGAAGAGACAAGGTGGGTGAAGTAATTTTTTTTTTGGACCAACTTCAAATATCCAATATCTTTTATTGGACCAAGTTCAAAAGTTTGTCTTTCACCAACAGAAATTGATCCAATAAAAGAAATTACCTTACCCACCTTGTTTCTCTAGTATCCTGAGACGGATGGAGCTACAACAATATTGCATACGGCAACAGAAGAGACAGTTTATTCCCTTTATAAATGACAAAGCAGAGACTACTTAGGGAAGTTGATGAAGCTCTTGGAAGGCTTGGAAAGGAAAGCAAAGAGAGAAAGATGTGCCAACCTATTTTAAAAAGATTTCTGTTGTTTCTGCACTGCTACCTCCATGAAAGTTTCCTGATACATCGAGTTACAAACACTAAGTAAAGATAACATGATCAAGTATGACAGATGCAAAATGACTACATTTGCTACTTATTTTGCTGTTTGAAAGTTCAACAATAATCCTAAAGCATAATGCTCATCAATTTTTGTAAGCAAACACAAGTACAAACTCCACGAATAGCAGTCAGATATCTGATCACTACACTGTGGACAAAAAAATTTTGACTATTCAACTCCTGAGTTGCAGTTTGGACATTAGGATATAAAGAGAACTCAGGGGCCGGGGGTTCTTCAATGGACATGTGATCATGCTCCCTTTACCTAACCCCCAATGGCAACACAGTCCTACCTTCCTGTTTGAACTACTGAGCAGTACTTTGATGTCATGACCTTCCAACAAGCTGCCACAACAATCTATGTTATCCCAGCTTCACAGACTTTGTTTTTGCTTGTTATTTCAGTGAAGTGTTTTCTCTCAAGGATAGTGCCAAAGGCTAGTAGGCTGTAACCAAGCTCTGTGTGAGACTCTCAGAAGCATCGCATGTCATGGAAAAAGGGGAAAAGCATGAAAGAGAAAAAACAGACCCAGACGCTACAATCTGTATTTTGGAGTCACAAATGAAAGCCAAGTTAGAGAAGCACGTTCCTGTCTCTGAAGCAGCTTTAGGTGATGTTATTTGGTGTACTGCTATTGTCCTGGGGGGAAAAAAAAAAACAAACAAACCCTTGTGCTCTGCTGTTCATTAAGTACAGTGGCCAGCCATTTAAAGCATTTTGTACAGAAATGAGCAACTGAACAATTGACTGCATTTTCCATGCCTGTAGTAGTCATGCAATGGGTGCCAATTGTATGTGGTAATTTTCAAAGAAAATATCCATGGATTTCATTCTCTGTGCTCCTGAGATGGAACTTCGTAGCAAGTGCCCACATTCCATTTTTATAGCAATTTCAGTTCTGTGCTCATTTTTAATCAGGTCCATGAGTCTGAAAAGCATTTCAAAAGCAAATGCTTAAATCCAATATTCAAATGCTTGAATTCAATATTCACTCTTACATATTAAAAGATGTTAACTTCTTGGGGCCCCATTGGGATTTTTACCATTGATTTCAAAGGTAGCAGGATTTATTATAGGCAGAGCTCTTGGAAGCAACATTTCTTATTATAAGCCTCTGTTGTCAGTTGCTTGAAACTGCCAAACATTAACCATATGGGCTGACATTTTAAATGGTGGGTGTTTGCCTGAGACTGAATTATTTTGGAAAATGTCTGCCAAAATTGTTACTGTTTGTTTCTGAGAAAAAGGCTGGGAAATACACATTGTTTTACCCATAGAAAAAAAACTTCTGGCAACTTTTTTTTTTAAAAAGATAGCTTTAGCACCCCCATTCTTTGGAGCAGGGACTTGAAATTTGGCAGGATGGTGGGTAGGACAGACTAGTCCACTGGTGACTAGTGGATGGGGATGGAGAGGAAACTGAGACTGGGAGTTGGATTGGGTTAGACTGGGGCAGGGAACCAGATGTGATGAGCAGAGTTTCAAGGGAGAACTGGGACTGGCTGAGCAAAAAGATTGGGACAAGAAGCAGGGACAGGGTGGCCCTTGAGATTGGATAAGGAGCCACGGGAGGGAGATTGGGACTGGGAGCCAGTGAGGACCCCAGAAAGGAATCAGAATTGACTGAGCAAGGAAACTAGGACTGGGAGTGGTGAGAAGAAATTCTAAAGGGAAAACTGGGACAGGGACTCCAGAGTGGGAGACTAAGACAGGCTGGGCAAGAGGAATGGAACACGGACAAGAAGCCAGAGGAGTGGAAACTGGGAAAGGATATGCAAGGAGAAGTGGATTGGGACATGGAGTCAGAGGTAGGGAAGGGTTAGGACAGGGACAGGTTGGAGGAAATGGGGAAGAAGGGTCATTTGTGGAGGGGAACAGACAGAAAAGTCTGTGCTGACTAGAACATAGTCGCTTCCAAAACCTGTAATGAAACCCAAAATTCCTGAGTTTCACCACTCCATGAGGCCGCATGATGCCATTTCCATCTATTGCAGTTGCATGACATTTATTAAAAAATGTGAGCCAAATATTAGTGTTCTTAAATAAGGACCCTATTGATTGCAATGGGATACTCATGTGAGTAAAGCAAACATCTGGAGCTTCACCATCCAAATTTCTGCCACCTGGGTTAATGGAATAACTGATAGCAGATAGTAGATTGTCATTCTCTACATGGACCAGGGTTAGAGGGCAATAAAACCTTTTTCAGTTTGCTCTTTTCAAAACCTAAGAACTTATACCTTGAAAAAATACCCTGAAAGATTATTAAGGTTTCCACATCAATTACTCAAAAGTTAGGAAAGACCAGAATCATGGTTCCCTGGGCAATCTTAATCCATTCCCCCTTGTGCATATGTATTATGATACAATCTTTAATTACGTGATCACATACCTTTTTTTGCTCAGGATCTCTTGGTCATTAAGTTCACTGGACGGACCTGCTCTTGAGATGAATCAGGGTTAAGTAGTAAATGCTTTCTGTTTCATTCGTTGCTGAAGATGGAAGGTGTGTAGTGAATGAGGTGGGAATTGCAGGCATTAAAAAAGGCTCTGGTTAAGGCAGTTGATTGCTGCCCTAGGGAATTAGATTCTCTCTCTGCCAAAGAGTTCCTGTGATGCTGGGCAAGTCACTTAAACCAGTTTAGACACAGGTAGTCCCTGTGTGCTGGCCTCATTTTCTGATTGCCTGATTTGATACACTGTGGTCTGATCTGCACAAGTGCTAAGCACTCAGAGGTACTGAAGCCACTCGGGGTTGTGCTTGAGTACATACAGTGCAATCTAGTGCTAAATACATTGAAGAATGAGCACTGCATTGCCTCAGTTTGGGTACTCAACTTTAATGGAGACTTTTGACCTTTAATCTCTGGCCCTTAGGTCACTATTAGTAATACTAGGATAATACCCACTCAGCCCTTCACTCACAGGGATGTCATCAAAATAAATTAATGTTTCTGAAGCATGCAGAGTATAGAGATGAGCTCCATAAAAAAACCCACGAGGAACTTCATAATTCTGTCTTCAAAGCAGCATTTGAATAGCGTGCACTAAATAAGAGCTAGGGCTATACATTGAAGACAAAATAAAATACTGAATTGTGCTTATTAAGTAAGCACCATCATTCTACGTACTGAATGAGGAAGGGATCCTCTGGGACAAAAGAGTAGGTAATTATGGAATTGCAGACTGTCAATGCATTTGTACAAGGTGGTCAATTTAAAGTTGCACAGGTAACCTTAATTCTGGTATTTTTTAACTTGCAAGTGCTTGACCTTAATAATGCTATTTTAATGTACTTTTTTGTGTGTAATGTATTACATACATATGGACCCTGATTCTGCAGACGCCATGCAGGCAAACATTTGTACCAAAGCAAAGCACTATAGCCTGTGTTTAGCTCTAAGCATGTGAGTGGTCCCATGGGTATATACTCAATGCACCTTGGAGTGAGTCTCCTAGCGCAAGTCCAGAGATTTGTTGTAGCAGGGCTTCTGCATATTGGGCTGGAGCTTGGGCTTTAAAATCTGGGGGCTTGGGATGGGCTTGCATGCCTGAAACACAACATCTACCCAGCTATTTTAAATCTCTGTATCCAGGCTTGGAGGCTTGCTCCCAGAGGTAATGAAGTCATACCCGCTGACTTCATGTATCACTTCATAGTCCATGGGACTGCTCACATGTTGCCCTTTCTGTGGGAATTCTTATGTACTTAAAGTTAATCCCCTGTTTTGCTAGATTCTGTTTCATAACCCCAGTGGAGTCAACAACCCATTGTATGACTAACATAAGTATGGAAAATTTAGCAAACCATTCATATGCACAGACTTGTACAGACAGAGTCCAGAACTTGCATATGTAAAATTGACATTTTTCCCTTTGTACTGAAAATTAATGTTTTTATTAAGTTCACGTTTAAGTCATTTTAAATAAATTTTTGGAATTTAGTTATACATCTAAAATAAGAGCTTTTGCATCATTTTAATTACATTTCTGTGTTTAAGCTTTTTTTTTCTCATTACTTTAAAGTGATTTTCACTTTTAAGATGGCTCCAAATATCTAATTTCCTGAGCTGATGTAGTGAAACGGACAAACCATGTTTGCTTTACTTACAAGAATATCCCATTGCAATCAATAGGACTCCTAGTTCAAGGACACTAGTATTTCACTAAATGTCATGCAACTGCAATAGACAACTGCATATTTAAAGAGGAAAACCATGCTAATTATGTTTACTGCTTTTTCTTAACATGGGATCCAAAAGTTACCATTTAAAATATGCCTGTTTCAAAAGAAATTACATATGATACAATTTTACCTTTACAGGAAAAGCATAATTCGTCTGTATTTGATATAAGTCTCTTTACACTTGTCCATTCCTCATATTTTTGTATAAACCTGAAAAGCCCAGAAGAGAATTATTGTATGATGCTCTCTATACACTTGCTTCTGTGGGAGGCTGCATTAGAGGGGGGCGGGAAAGACTTAGAAAGATAACATTCATTCATCTAAATGGGAGACAATTCAGTCTAGTGGATAGGGCACTGGACTGGGACTCAGGAAATCTATGTTAAGTTTCTGGCTTTAATGCTAGCAATTCTGGTGACCCTGAGCTTGTCACTTCCCTCCCTCTGCCTCAGTTTTCCCCATCTGTAAAATGGGATATATGGACCTCCTGGGTAAGGTGCACTGAGGTCTAAAGAGGTAAGGTGCTATAAGAGCTGGATATTATTAAATCAGACAGAAGTTTCTTTTACCATTTTTAATTAAAATGACATTTCCTCTTTTCCTCCCTCTTTTTTTTTTGGCACATTGTAAATTAATTTGTGTAAATGTGTATCCATGGGTATCCTCCCACACTCTTTCAATGGGGCCACTCAAAAATGCACACGGGCAGCTCTCTTCACAACCATTTGTGCAACAGGAATCTTCAATTCAGATTATGCAATATGCGGATCAACATTCTGAAAATATATCCCCTAGTTGAGACTCTGCTTAACAGAGCCAAGTCATAGTAATGACTAACAACAGTGGTAACACTGCAAGTTTTGTCTTTCACTTTCTCTATGAAACTGTTTAAAAATATGATCCTGCCCAGCGATAATAAGAGCTGCATTATGATGTTTGGTAGCAATGACAATCTCCATTTCATTCACTTCCTTGGCATGACACACCAGAACCTGCCCCAGGTCATGCACCACAATTCAGAGTTAACACTGACACAGCATTCCCAACTCACACACATCATGTCCTGTTCAGTGTTAAGGGTGCAATAGTTAAAGGCAAGAAAACCACATGTTAAAAAGAGGGACTATGTTTAACTTGCATAAATTAGGTAGCACCCAGATATTGATGCCTGTCAGTGGGGGACAGGGATCAACTTTCATGTTGCACTCCCCATCAATATCCAGCCTGGGCCTGGGAAGCGATTGATCCAAAGAGCTGAGCAAATTCGGTGATGAATCCTGGTCAAGTGCTGCCTGAGGCACGTTGTGCTAACACTAAGAAGATGACTGTCAGTAGGTAATAAAAAGGATCAGGTAATACATCTGTCTGCTACAAAGAATTAATGATCTACTGCGGAACTGCGTCACAGGAGATCCTTCCCGCGGGAGGCCCGGCTCTCAGGGACCCCAAGGATTCCACAACATTCTCTCTTGATTCAATATCCATTTAGAGACCAGTTCCTTATAAAAATATAACCCGAACAGTCCATAACAAAAGTCTTAAACAGGACATATCTCAGACCCGGTGTAAGCAGGCCTTAAAATCCCAAGATGTCTAGGCCCTTAACACCCCACATACCACACTTCGGTGTTTTCCATCACTCCAGGCTCTTCAGTCCTCTCCTGTCCTTTACCAGGCCAGTCACCCCAGCCCTTCCAGCTGGAGTGCAACACTTCTCTTCTCAGTGGGAACCCCCACATTCCTCTGTGCTGGAGTTCATCCTCACCAAGGGACCATCCTTCACTCCCCCTGGCCTTTTCTCTCTCCCCCTGAGTACAGCTTTCCAGCATGCAGAGGTCAGCATATAAGCCCCTCTGCTGTTCCCCTGCCTTCAGCTTCATCTGGCTCTTGACTGCATCTCTCTGGCTTAGAAGTCAGTTCAATTAGCAACTCCCTTTGCTGCTCCCTGACCTTCAGCCTGCCAGGGAGAACTCACCTGCTCTTTACCTGACTGAAGCAGGCAGCTTTGACTCATCAGAAGTCTCCATTCTGGGGCCCAGGTGCCCACTTTTAAGCCTACTTGAGATCAGCTGACAAATCACAGTTGCACTACCTCTTCCCTCTTAAAGGGCCAGTACCACACTATGACACTGCTTTCCTCTTAAGTTCTTTCCTACCCCTAGGGGCAAGCCTTCCACAATACAGCCTTACTCTGGGTCTCCCTCCCAAAGGAGCTCCCCCATAAATATCAATCCAGACTTTTCTTAGACCAAAACCAAGAGGTTCCATTGCAGAAGTATTTAACACATCACATCACAGAGGGTTCCCCAAGTTCCTCCCTCAGTCCTTGAAACTAATTCTGAAGGGGACAAGCCTTTAAGTCCACCCTTGCCAAGGTAACAGAAAGTCCATCAAATAAACAGTTCACATGTCCTTACAAAAAGGTCTTTGGCCATGACTTTGACCTCTGTATTCCTCACACCTTTCTCTCAGGGTCCTCCATCATCCTTTACCCCTCCTCTGGCTTCCTGCCATCGCATGAGTGAGTGATAGGGAATCCAGGCCCTCCCACTACACCAGGTTTGAGCCCCAGGACCCTATAATTAGCAGCCAAGGTCTGCTCCATAAAACTCCTTGCTGCTGTCTCCCTGGACTTAGCCTGACACATGCTGGGTAGAAATTTCTCCCTTGCCACCCTTCTAGGTTCACTCCTTTCTCAGGACTGGGACTCTCAGATCTCACCTCTGCAATCCCCCAACAAAATTCTGAACCAGAAAATTAAACCAACTCACTTCCACCCTCCTTAGGCTTGGTCTTTTGTCCCTCTCTAGTTTACCTTGCTCTATTCGCTGTTAAAATGCCTCTCAGAGTTCTCTCCTGGAATGTCTAATTCCTGCCCTTTTTTCAGGGCAGAGCACCAGAACCTTCTCCTTTCTAGCAGCTGCTCTATATATCTCCTAGCAACTTGTCAGACTTCTCTAGTCAGGCAAGGATCCCAGGTCTTATTATTCCCCTGGGCCTTTTCCTTGATCCTCCTGATCTCCCTACTCACTAATCCCAGAGAATGACTGCAGAGTTCCTCACTCTCTATGTATAGTTTCTTTCTTTCCCTATCAATTTATGGTGCAATAGTCTCAGTATGTGAGGCCACCTACTGCCATTTTCACATAAACAAAACTGTCCATTCTCTCACCAAGTCCTGTATTTTTTTTTAAAAAAAGAAAGTATTGCTTTTTTTAATGCTATCCTCTTCTACCAGTACTCTTACCAATCCTTTCAGACCTATAACCTCTTTCTCCTTTAAACATCCTGCCTACACTACCTATCCAGTTCCATTCCCAACTGGGACTCCTCTTTAATTAAGCCTGGTTCACCCTCCAGGTGGAGCCAAGTAGCATAATTAGTCTCTGAATCCCACCTTTACTCTTTCAGAACCTGTGTAGGGTGCACACCGCATCACAAACTGATTGCTTTTTTATTTCATGTTCAATTTTTATTACATTCAGACTCATGAATAGTACAAGCTGTTGCCATACATACTGTGAGCTAGCATCTGACAAAGTTGAGGGCTCCATTGGTTATCAAGAAAGTGAAACCAACTACATCCCTAACAACTCCTCCACTTTAGCAGGGTAGCATGAAGGGAACATTCATTACCATGATTACAACCCCTCCCCTCCAACTAGGCCTTCAGGTATCCCCACTGGAATGCATCCATGTAAGCAATAAAGGAGGGTTTCCAATATATGAGAGGTTAAAGCATAACTGAGGTAGTATTATAGATATACTATTCTAGGAATTAGATTAACGTGTCATAATACACTGACTACAAGGAGTCTGGTTTGAAAAAGCTGATATCCTTTACTTTAACTATTTGACATTAAAACCAGCTTCCTAGCAACATTTTATCATGATCTGAAGTTGGTAGATATAGTAGATAATCTGCCTGCATTTCCTGACTCTTAAGACATCCATTTACTAGACAAATCAAGATTTCTGCTAATATTAAACTATGAAAGTATCATGAGTCTGTCTCTTGTGTACCTCAGCTGGTGTTTGCTAAGAAAGAATAATAATGGCTGCCTGGCTCAGACTGCTTCTATCTTGATACTGTGGTTAGGCATGTGTGCCGTAGTTATGAAAGAACAATTTGCTTTTTAAATGCTCAGATAAATATGCCTTTAGTGAGTATGAATAATTGACTGGAAAACAGTCAAGGGTTAGTCCTCAAAATTAACGTTTTAAAAACAGTTCCCTAGGATGTGTATCACTCAGACTGGCAGATTTGTTCCTGTTCTGATATTCTTAGTATCCATTAATAATTATTTTTAACTAGATATTGCTTACCTTCATGATTGCCCAAACAACTGTTCCTTATTGTTCTTATAAAATACATATTTCTAAACGTTTATACACTATCTTAGTTTTAAATAATTTAATTTCTTCTTTTATTAATGGATCTGTTTTCTTGCTGGTGCTTTCTCCCCACGATATACTTATAAAATCTGTTATGCCTCCTAATTCCTGTAGGCATCATTAATTTATTCAGCTACTGAATGCCTTAGCTGTAGTTACAAGAAGTCCATGTCACTGATTGGTTTTAGACTAAATTCAAAATGAAAATTTTGAAATATGAAGAATTGCTATTCATTTTTATAACACATGTAGCTAATGATCTGAAAAAAAAATCCCAATATTTCCCATTTGTGGCATTAGACACCTGATTAGCACATCTTTGTGCTGGACACTATCCATTCACATAGGACACTGCCTTGATGAGTTTACAATCCAAGAATTGCACTTTGATGCTTTTTGTGGTCTCAGGTTTCGTTTCCTCACTGTAGCATTTACTGAAGACGTTTTGGGAGGGAGGAGGATCTTTGAGATTCAGCCCTGTCTGTTTGAGACTGAGAGGGAAGTATCTAAGTCTTGTCAGGGCCCAATTAACTTTTTGTGGGCCCGGCGCCAAACTTATTTGTGGGCCCCATGGGGCAAGGTGCAGTGGGGAGGGATGGTCAGACGCCAGAGTGAAGAGTGGGCTGGAGGCAATGAGGCATAGCGTGGCGGGAGTGGACCCGCTCTGCGCAGCCCAGCAGGAGGGCACTGTTTATGAACTTGCAGTTGCCAGACACACACTGGGCCTTCCCAGCTCTGTGCTGCCAGCTTGTCCCTTCCCATTGAGGGGGGGGGGCCCGCACCACACTGCTCCCCTGCCCAGAGCCCCATCGTATGCCCAGCGCTCTCTTGCCCAGAAACCTCCACCACAGATCTCTATGCCCAGCCCCCACACCTCCCAGAGACCTCCCCCAACAACTGCACAGCACCTTGCACACCACACCGCTTGCCCAGAGCCCCCAACTCATAGATTGCCTCACTGACTACCACTTTCCTCATAGTTCCACCATCACAGCTGCACAGCAGCTCTTATTTCTGAGGGGATTCTACACAACAAAATTAAAAATTCTGTGCACACTATTTTAAAATTCTGTTCATTTTCTTGGTCAATAAATAAATGTGGAGGTTCCAACATGGCAGCGGGGAGCACAGGCTACTGGTTGGATGGAGGTGGGAGATCACCCTGCAGCCTCCCCTCACCGCACTGCACCCAACCCTGACACATTGCAAGGGCCAGGCCTGCCCCAGAAACACCCTGGGGCCCTGCCCCGCTGTGCCAGGAGCACCAGGTGTGGGTGAGCCATCTCAGCCTGGCAGCAGGATCCAAGTGAAGAGGGACTTAGGGCTGGTCCTCACTAGGGCAGGGGATCGAATGTAGATACGCAATTTCAGCTACGTTAATAACGTAGCTGAAATCGGCGTATCTACAGCCGATTTACCTGTCGTCCTCACAGCGGCAGTCGGTGGCGCGCTCCCCCGTCGACTCCAGCTTGCGCCTTTTGGCGAGCTGGAGTTATGGAGTCGACGGGGGCGCCGCTGGCGATCGATTTATCGCATCTTGATGAGACGCGATAAATCGATCGTCATAAGATCAATCTCTCCCCGCGCCAGTGAAGACAAGCCCTTAGTGTGGAGAGATCCAGATGGGGATAGGCGAGTTCTCTGTGCGGCAATCTGGGTGTGGGTGGCTCATTGGGAAATCTGGATCACTGAAGCTCATTGGGGTGTTCCAAGTGCAGGGGCAATAGGACTCTGCAGAGAAGCCAGGTGAAGGTGTTTGGGGCTCAGTGAGGGGTGGGGAGGAGGGGAATCTAGGTGCAGGGGAGGTGGGGTTCATTTGGGTGGGGGTCCAGGTGCAGGTGGTTGGGGCTCAGTAGGGAGGGTGTCTGGCGTGGGGAGGGTCATCAGGGTGGTACAGAGGCAGGGGGAGGTGGGGCTTGTCAGGGGAAGGGTTTGATGGGCCTGCCTAATAGGGGAGCCCCAGCTTCTGCCAAGGTGATGCCACATGTTAGGATCCAGCTTCCCTCCTGCTCCCACTCCCCTCATCCCCTTTTCTTCTCAATCCCATGCCCCTTCCCCACTGCCCCATCTCCTCCCCACCCCCTTCATCCCCTACTGCCTGTTTCCCTCAGCCTCTGCTTCCCCTATCCTCTTCCCATAGCCCTTCCCCACTTCTCCATCTCCTTCCCATTGCACCCCTTTTCTTCCCCCTGCCTCTTTCTGCCTGCCCCCCGCCCCGTTTTTCCCATCCCCTTCTCTTTCCCATTCCATGCCCCTTCCCCACTTCCCCATCTCCTCCCCAGGCTTGGGAGGGCAGGGGGAAAACCACCACCCCCAGCACAAACCAGTGGGGTGGGTTGGGGCCGGGGGGTTGCTCCATTTCCCGCTACATAGGACGGGCCTGATCCTGCACTCAGGGGGTGCAGGGAAGTGGAATGACCTGGCCCCAGCCCACTCTGCTCTGCTCCCCTGGCTCCCAGCTTTGGGACTGGGGTGGAGGGCAGGGGAGAACCAGCTCCCAGCGCTCACTGATGGCACAGCTGGAACGGAGTGGGCTGTTGCCAGGTCGTTCCACTTCCCGCTACCTGGTGAGTGCAGGGCGCACCCGACCCCTGCTGCAGTCTCTTGGGATGTAGCTTAGGGGATACGGCGCTGGAGTGGAGTAGGGGTGAGAGCAGCTTTCCTGGGTGGCTCAGCCAGCCGGGGAATTGGGCTGGGCAGAGCCCCTTCTGACTCTGGGCCTGGCACCATGATGTCACTGAGTCTTGTACCAGGTACATGAAACCTAGGAGCTCAGATCTCTCTTTTCTCCTGCTCCAACCTCTCAAACAGTTCTTCTGTGACATTATCAGTGACTGGCTCCAGTTTGAAATTCTGCCTGAACTGCTCTTGTTAGAAATGCCATCTCAGTGTCTCCTTTGAGTTACTGCCTGAAAGGGGATAAACTGTTTGTAATTAGTTGATTTTTCTGTTTCATGGCTTCTACAGGTTGCATGGTGCAATACAGTATATAGGTGCATCTAGGTGATTAGCACAATAGAAAGCTAAGCTCTAGCATGGTAATTACCTGTTTCTTCTCAACAACACTGTATAATTTGTCAAGTTAAATAATACATATTTAGCTTACTAAGGAGGAAGGCATGAAAATCAACATGGCAGAGCCATTCCTCTAAGCAGGTTCAGAAGTTAATTGAGCCTAAAATTGCAGATGTTCTTCTGCCTCCACATGCAAAAGCAATTTCTTGTTCAGGAGCAGTGTTTTGTTTAGAAATCAACACACTTCTACAGGGAAAAGGACTCTTTCCAAGTAACTTTATTTAATAACAGGACGTTTGAAAAAAATTACTTTCCACAGGCTGCTGTCAAAAGATGACATTTGCACCAATAGGCTATCATCTCAGCTATGTAGCCAATTACCCAGTTCCCACCACCACAGATGGAGTGTGACAATCCGATGACGTGTCATGTGGGCCCAGCTGAATTTGATTAGATGAATCTTTTGCTGAGTGTGAAGTGAAGAATACACTGGATCATTTCTATTTAGTGTGGTCACACCCAAAATGAGCTCTTTCACCTTGTTTTTGTCTCTTCTGGCTGAGTGTAATGGCAGTGGAAATCTCTTATAGGTTTTGAATGGGGTCCCAGACACCAGCCTCACAGTTGGGAGCTCCGCTCCTGGTCCGGGCATGGGACTCCGCACCCGCCCCTAGCTGTGGCACCTGCCTTACCCTTGTCCACATCCCCCGCCTTCCCAGAGCCATGGCTCTGTTCCCAGTCCCAGCTCTAGGGCCAGTGAAGCGTGCTGACGGGTAAGGCGAGCTCAGCTCAGCATCCCCACTCTAAAAACTGTTCCAGCACCACTGAACATGAGTGAATTAGGGTGTCCACATGACAGATCAGAGTGAGTCTCCCAGCCTGGGTAGTCAGATTTGTGCTAGCGAGACTCACACTAGCACACTAAAAATATGTGTGTGGATGTTGCAACACTAACAGAGGCACAAGTTGGCCAGCCAAGCATGGCTGCAGGGATCAAGGTGGGTTTGAACTCAGGTGGCTCCATTGGTGACACAGCATCCACAAAGATAGTTTTAGTGCACTGTTGATGAGTGCAAGCCCCGCTACCATGAGTCTGTTTACCTAGGCTGTGAAGCCAACTCCTAGTTCCAGTGTAGACATTAGGATTTGAGCCACAGGCATCACACAAGGCATGCATAAGAGACAGTGTATTTAGACACTGTTGGCCCACTGCAATTCTTATAATTTAAGGAAGGGTGAATGGGTACCTATGCCTGTTACTTCAACTGAAGGAAATGATATTGGGATGGTGAACGGTTTGTTTTTATTTTTGCTTTGTTTCTGATAGACTCCAAATGTAAGTCTAGAGCTCTGAAGTAGCAATGGAGTAGCTTGAGGCAGGCAGATAAGTGAAAGAGACTGTTGTATTTTGAACTGATTTCAGTTAAGTACAAATAATGGCACTGAGGCTTAATTAACTAATATTTGTACAGCATCAAACAATTGGTGCTCACCTACAATCAGCCCAGGATGCCAGCTTTCATTGCCCACCTGTTAGATTTTCAAAGAAGCGTCTTGTACTTCCTCCCAAGTAGATGAAGCAGCAAAGGCAATGCTCCCCACAAACATCCACAAAGCTACCTTATTATCCACCTCTAAATCTCCTTTGCTGTGATGCCTGTGGAAAACTTTTTTGATAATAGTCAGACAGCTGTTTTGCTGAGCCCACTGTCTATCATGCTGTCCAATATTGTCTCATTTTTTTCTATTTTGTCTGCATCCATCTCTTGTCTTATACTTAGCTTGCAAGAACCTTGGGGGGAGGGGCTGTCTTTTTGTTCTGTGTGTGTACAGTACCTGGCTCCTAAGCTCTACAGAAATACTACTAATAAATAAATCTATAAATAACAAAGTGCTTAGCGACCCACAGATGAAACACACCATCAGAGTACAGATGTATGTATTAAAAACATTAACAGGAGCTGGGACCCCTCCAGAGTCTCTCACCAAGGTCTGATCTGCAGCATTAGTAAATCTGATCCATTTATTTTTTTTTTCAACATTCAAATTTCAGTGAAAACACATCACACTCCCACATTCCTCTGCCCCTCTCCCAAGTCACATTTTTTTGACCAGTTATAACCATCACACCTGGGATCCACTATACAAAGTGTCCTGCTTGGCACCTCAGCCCTCTTTGTGGAGGATTATTTTAGAGATTCATCTCATTTAGATTCTTTCCAACCATTGTAAAAATTGTATTCATTTCAAGGGCTAAACAGCTTAAAATGTGTTATAAATACTTTCAATTTTCAACACTGAAACAGTATTACAGAGGTTTTTTTTAACAAAAAAACAAACAGAGGTATGGGTTTATTCAGTTTTTTGGCAAACACTTAAAAGCACTCATTCACTCATTCTGTAGGTGAAAGTTTATTCATGAAACACAAGAAAGAACAAGAAACGCAAACCAAGCATTTACACTGAAACTGGAATTGAGTAATTATGCAAAACAAACAAAACCCATGAAATTTTCTTTTATTTTAAAGGCAAAATATTAGAGTCTCTTGTTTTCACTAACAATTTCTTTTATAAAAATGAAAGGATTAATTTTACTCTCTGTCCTGATATGTAAAGGGTATTCACTTCTCCTGTTTATTACAGCCAGATAGACATAGACAGACAGGTGGAGGAGAGAGAGGATAGAAATGGCTGGGGAAGATGGGGGCAAAGGTTTTTGTTAATGTTTTTGGAATCCTGGATGACTAGGCAGTTACAAATGGATGCTTTAGTTGGCAGATTGACCACAACACCTGTTGCTTGGTCCCTGGCTCACGTTCCAGTCAAGGGCATTATCTGGTTGGGTCCTTCCTCCTTCTTCCTATCTCATGATGCAGTGCAGTTGATTTCAGGATTCAATGAAAAACTGAGAGAGTGAGAGATTTTGTAGGATCTCACATAAGATCCAGTTCTGTCTCCCTTCCCTTTTGTGTTATTACCTGCCCCCTAGCGGGGGCAGGTAGTAATACAAAAGGGAAGGGAGACAGAACTGGATCTTATGGGCCTCTGTGGTTCAGGGAAGTAGCTATCCCCACCAATGGGATGAGACATGGATGTCATGGTGACTTTCAGGACCCACAGAGGAAAAACAAAGTTCCATAACCAAGAACAAGGTCTGCTGACTTGCTGCTCAGGAAGAACATTTTCTGGACTTCTACCTCCCAATGTCACAGACATTGAGATGAGATGCTGCCAAGATTTTTCAAAATCTCTTTTTAAACGCCCTCCCCCCCAGGGCAAAAAAAAACAGTGGCAGAGTTTAGCCCCTCGTTATTTTTGTCCACAAATTAGGCTTGTTTTGAGTTATTAATTTTTGGTTTTACATCTTCTGTTTTACCAAGCACGTTTGCAACATTGTCCTTGAACCAGATCAGTAGGCCCTTGTTGCCTGAACTAATTTAGTGTCTCTGGTTTCTTTGCACCTGTTTATAACATTCATTATTAAAAACAACATATTTTCTATCAACTTTTGTTATGATAGCTTATTAGAACATCTTAGGAATTTTCACAGATTGTTTACAGATACGTTTGCAATTAAAGGAAAATGTTAAGACCAATTTTATGCCATCACACAAATTCTTGATGCAGAGAGGCAACCAGACGCACATAAGTTTAAATCGACAGGGAAAAAATAAAAGGGATGGGAGAGGGGAAGAAGTGAACTTATATTGCCTGCAGCTTTGTGAGTAGGGGGCATTTCAGACCCCCTCATGTGTGGCCTTGTGGAACATTAACTAAAAAGGATGAAATGACTGCTTCCCTGATGTGTGCACCAGACAGCAAATCAATAGCCTGCAATTTAAAAGTGTACGTGTCAATATCAAGCCCCACAGCATTGTTTTCTGATGCTTTTGACATTTGTTCTAAGTACATTTAATGGACTTCTTGCACCGATATCATATAAACAACTTTTCTGACCCTCCACTAAACTATATAACATGCAGCCTCCTCCGAACACCATTGTGGGGTGCGTGTGCGCTCTTAAGGAAATAAGATGAAGCCATTCTTAGGAAATGATTGTTAGAAGTGCCCATTGTTGCTGCAGTCTTATGGCATTAACTATTAAAGAGAGCTAGGTGCTGGTTACATGGGCAGAAATATCAAATGGCCTAAACAGACGATGAGCTTGACCCATGTGCCTTGTGACCCAGAGACAGTATTTAAAATAAAAAGGTTCCTTAACATATACATAGTAGACCTTTCCCATGTCAGAGTAAACTAGATCAAAGAGAATAGGAAATTTGATATTAAGGGCTGAAAGCCAGGTTCTGCCACCCTTACTCACCTTGGGTGAAATCCTGGCCCCACTGAACTCAGAGTTTTGTCATTGACTTCAGTGGGGCTAAAATTATACCTTTTGAGCTGGATTTTAACTTTACAATGAACCCTAAGTAAAGAGTAGCATGTAACTGTCCAACCTCCAGAGAATGAATTATCTCTCAGAGAGCCACAATTTCTTCCCTGTCCCCACTTTGCTCTGGTGAGCAGGGGAGCAGGAACATACTTCACTTATCAAGGCCAGGGAGTTGGGGTATGCAGCTGAGCACAGGATTTCCCCTCTTCTTGTTCCTCTCTACCTCTGTCCCACCCACTTGGGAAAAGTATCAAGCAGATAAGCCTTGGTTGTTTCAGCCCTGTGTTGCAATCTCAGAAGAAATGCATAGGGGAAAAAATGTTCTTTTATTGATCTCTGTGTCTGAGTAAGTTCTTGTCAATTTAGCCCATTAGTACCTCATACGATGAGTACATATACTGTTTCTATTCAAGGAATATGATACAACTCTGAGTGAGTATGACTGACAGAATCCATCCAGAGAAAAGAAGGCTGGTCTAAGTAAGGATGCCTTTGTAGCTAAGATGGTAGCATAGACTGTAGAAGATCTGATTCTGGTTGAGATGTCCAAATGCCTGTGTTTATTCTTAGATTTTAAGGTCAGAAGGGACAATTTTGGTCATCTAGTCTGATCTCCTATATAACACAGGCCATAGAACTTCCGTAAAATACTTCCTAGAGAAGAGGAGTGGCCTGTGAACTCCATTCAGGTGATCTGCGAATAGTTTCCCCTAAACTGAGCACCTGGAGCGGCCGCACACAAGAGAATGAAGGGCCACCCACCTAATTAATTTGATTTAAATCAAAGTATCATGTAGTACCAAGTCAAACACTTTACTGCAGTCCAAGTTCATTACATTGACAGTATCACACTTGTAATCTCGCAAAAAAAAAAAAAGCTATCAAAACTAGTTTGGCAAGATTTATTTTTCATAGACACAGGTTGATTTGCCTTAATTACATTATCCTCCTTTAATTCTTTATTAATCAAGCCCTGTATCTACTGCTCCATTATCTTACCCAGGATTGGTGTCAAGCTGACAGGCCTATAATTACCTGTGTCATCACGTTTACCCTTTTAAAAAATTGGCCCAATATTTGCTTTCTTCCCACCTCTAAAATAGGGATGATAATACTTCCTTTGGCTATTTAGAGGTAAGCTCCTTGGGGCAGGGAATGTATTTATTTTTACAGCACCTAATACAACTGAGCTTTGATCTTCCACGGCACCTGAATGAAATGACTCTTGGCTGAGCACTCTGAAACAAAGCTGCCATCCCAGCAAAGGTGGGAGTGTTTGACTTACTTGATGATTGAAGTACGGTTAGGGAAATGCCCTCCCACAGCAAACTTTAAGGTATTTTCCCATTCAGACAGTTTTAGTCTGTCTCCTTCAGAAGCTCGCTAAGGGTTACTGTGGTCTAAGGCTGCAATAACCCTGGTGCTTGCTCATGAGGCGGGGAAGGCTTTTGGCATAAGCTCTCTGCCATTCCCCCTCATCTGCTTCATTCAATCTACAGCATGGGTGTAGAGTCCTTCACTAGTATACACTGGTCCTGACAGTCCTCAGAATCATTCCTAGTTGGCCAGAATGCAATTTAATATCATTTGGTCTGACCTTCTGTGTAACATATCCATAGAATTTCACTGATAATTCCTGCAGTGGACCACATCATTCTTCCCTACTATATAAAGTAAATGCTGTCAAGCACATTAACTTATGGTTGAATTGGATCATAAAGACAACCAGTGTCAATTTAAGGACTCCAAGAGAAAATATTATCACTTTCCCTTGCCAAGCTGATTCACTAGAAATCTCAATGTTAAATAGTTGTATCTGACTCCCAATTCAACTCAAAACAATTCTAGAAGTACAGTGCTGATGGATGTGATTCAAAAACCTGAATTCACTTGTGCCCAGGAAATGGGTCAAATTTTCAAGAAGTCTGCATTTTTTTTGTGTGTTTTCCTTTGTTTTACTTTCCTTTTCTAACCATGTTTTATGAGTGTAAATGTTATGATTTGGTTTGGTTTTGCTTTCCTTTTATCCTTCCTTCTTTTAATTCATTCCCTTCTTTTACTCATCCCACAGTTAGGCTCCCATTCTTTCTCTTTCTTTCCCAGAATGAAGTCTAGGAAGGCGGATAGGCTGCAGAGCCTGAACTTTAGCGCAAGCAGCAACTTCAGAACACTCTCCACACAACTATTTGTAGAGCCTTGGTGTGAGCTCCGCTAGCCCGAGTCTGGCAGCCGGGGCTGAAAGGCTCACTTCCAGGAACTGTGACATACACTTCAGGGCCAGGAGGTCTGTGGCCAGCTAGCTCCATTTGAGAGCCAGCTAGGGGGGAGTCAGGTAGTCCTCATAAAGGATTGAGAGTTCAGCTGAAGGTTGGTGCCTGTGACGCGCCCTGTAGAAAAGACAGACAGACACACAGAGTCAAAGTCTTCTGGGCCCTGTGGCCTGTGTTGGTCAGTAGAACAGCTTTGATTGATGTAACTTTGGGAAAAAAAAATTGTTTTAATTAATAAACTATTCCCTGAAGGAAGGGATTGAAAGAGGTTTGGGTGTGGTCAAGTGTTAGTCCTTTTAGGGCTGGGAAGACATTGAAATCAATGGAAGTTGCATGGAGCCCCCGACACATGACTGGTAGATCTCTGAAGTAAAGAAAGGAGAATTGAGATCAAATTAGAGGTGGGTGAACAGCTCAGATAAAATTCATGTTCACATGCTCTAGACCAGTTGAAACGACTGAACATTGTAAATTCTATTCAGAAGAATTTGTCAGTCAGCACAATCTAATACCAGCCCAGAAGAGTCCATGTTTCTCCTAGGATTGGATGACAAGATAATGCTGGCTTCATGAGAAAAAACTGACTAAGATGTCTATCTCGAGCTCTGAATACAGTAGAACCTCAGAGTTATGAACACATCAGGAATGGAAGCTGTTCATAAGTCTGAAATGTTCGTAACTCTGAACAAAATGTTGCGGTTGTTCTTTTAAAAGGTCACAGATGAACATTGACTTACTTCAGCTTTGAAACTTTGCTATGCAGAAAAAAAATGATGCTTTTCCTTCATTTTTTTAGTAATTTAAGTTTAACAGTATTGTACTATATATTTTTCTCCTGTGCTGCCTGACTGTGTAATCAGGTTCTAAGTGAGATGTATGTTGACTGATCAGTTCATAACTCTAGTGTTCATAAATCTGAAGTTCTACTGTATAGGGAGGAAGGGCCAGCTATTTCCCCAGGCAGGTAGCCGTCTTCTGACACCATTGGTCTAGAATTGAGCTGCAAACATTGCGTGGTTTCAGATGTATACCTAATGTAATGTCTGTAACATGTTAATGTAATATTCTGCATTGCAGGGCATTTCAATTGTGTTTTCACAAAGTTTTGCAGCTAGAAAACAGAGAGAACTGCTGATCGAAGATGTCTTTGCATCTGATCCTTCTGAATGAAAACAATCAGAGTCAAAATGACTCTGATCTATTACCTAGGTAGTGACACAATGCTATTTTGTCCTAGAGGACTTGCTTATCTGCAGTAAAATAATTAAGTAAACATTGAGATAATTATTTTTACTAAGGGATTGTTTAATTTCCAAAAGAATAATTCTCCAGGAATAGAAGTCAGTGAAAGAGAAACTATAAGCCAAATTTTCAAATGCCCAAGGAACAGGTGAGTCAGGCCAAATGTATATATATTAGTTACACAAGCAAAAGCTTACATTTACATGCACGACTGGATTTTCACACTCATATATGGGATTCAGCATATATAGCATATACATTCTGCATTTTGTGAAGCTTGTCAACCGCATAAGCCTTTGGAAAATGGATTTGGACTCAGTGTTGAGTGTTTTAGTGAATATGAAAAAAATCCAACTAAATTTGAGGTATAAAAATCTGAATTCTAGTCAAGTTTTCTAGAGCTTATTTTTATTCTGATACTTTAGCTTTCCCTTCTGTAAAATTCTCACTTACACTACATCTGTTTAGCAAATATGTGTGAAAGATTTAAGAACACAACTATCAACTCCTCAGAATAATTAAGCACATGCTTTTAATTTAATTAATTAGAATAGTTTCCTGAATCAAACAAAATCTGTATAGTATTATGGACCTGATGTAGCTCCCATTGAAGTTAACTGTCAATCTTCCACTGACTTCAATGGCACAGGACTGTGTCATATGAGGCTGCTTTTTAACAGATATTGTGCACACAGCAACTGAAGCTGAAGACATTCAGCATGTCGGGGCTTAGCATCTCTGAAAAGTCATGTTCTATGTGAAAGCCAAGTGTTAGTAACTGTCACATTACTGAAATTATCTGGGATCATATAGATCATTGGTGCACCAAGGTCCTGTAGGGGCACCAAATCTTAGGTAAAGGGGGTCATATAAGGTGTCTACGACCAGGTTATGGTCTGCTGATTATGATTAAGCTATCTGTAGGTGTGTATCTTGTTTGTAGCTAAAGTTATGAAGATTGGCTGTATAGTGTCTGTATTTCAAACTTATGCTTGCTTTTGGGTGAAATCCCAGACAAAGTTACTGTTAGCTGGGCATGGCCTTCCTGATGGCCCATCAAGTTCCAATCAAGCTAACAATGAACTTTGTAGATGCCGGTCCACACCCGAGCTTCCCCAGGAATGTGGCCTAGCTGGTGAGGAACTGAATCTTGGAGAGTCATGTAACTGGACCACATGGCTCTGAGAAGCCATTGTGCAACTAGACCCTACACAGCAAGAAGGAGGTGGTCTCCACCCACAAGAGGAAGTCTATATAAACCTGGGAGAGGGACCTCCATTTTGTCTTCAATCTCCAGCCTCACTCCTACTTCTGGATGGGACTTTGCTACAAATGGGCGCTCTGGTCAAAGGACTGATGACCCATTCCTCCAGGGAATGTATTCCAGAGAATTTGTTTTGAACCTGCAGTTATTCTACAACTGATGCAAGCCATTACTGTATGTATTTGATTTCCTTTAACCATTTCTAACCCTCACCTATATCTTTTTCCTTGTATAATAAACCTTTAGATTTTAGATTCCAAAGGATTGGCAACAGCGTGATTTGTGGGTAAGATCTGATTTGTATATTGACCTGAGTCTAGAGCCTGATTCTTTGGAATTGGGGAGAACCGTTTTCTTTATTTGGGGTATTGGTTTTCATAGCCATCTGTCCCCAGGACAGGTGGCTGCTGGTGGTGATACTGGGAAGCTGGAGTGTCTAAGGGAATTGCTTGTGTGACTTGTGGCTAGCCAACGGGGTGAAACCAAAGTCTTTTCTGTTTGGTTTGCCTTTAGTGTGGAGAAACCCCAGCTTTGGACTGTAAGTGTCCTGTTTGAAGCAATTTGTCCTGACTTGACACTCTCAGTGGGTCACACCAGGAACAGCACTGTCACAGTAACATGCTGATTGATCAATAGGGCTGTATTTTATTCTGGCAAAACTTGCTGAAGTCAAGAAATTTTGCTTGAGCAAAGACTTATCAAGATTTAGCCCATTGTAGTATAGTATTTTGAATTTGTTAGCACTGCAAGCTTACACATACCCCTTGGTATGGCTATATTGCATAGGCCAGAATCCCAATCTGTTATGAAAACAATATTTTAAATTTTTTTAGAAAAAATCTTAAAACATTTAAATATGCATTATAGGGGAAAGATTGTTTTTCAGTTGACTCCACAGGAAAATTTGGTTGTACAATAAAGACCCTGATAATTTAATGTTAGTCATATATTTTCAGACAGAGACGTGAGGACTATATTAGGTAGTCTGTTTTTTTGGTATCTGATAAAATGCCAAATAATCTAGTTGGCTTTTAAATCCACCCCTAAGATACCCAGAAGAATAAAAAACACAGGTGAGGAAAATGAAAATATGCACATAATCATTATGCAAGTGCTGTAACCTGAAGCAATCAGAGCCATTTTTACTTAGGTTAATTCAACCACAAGTCACTGAGAAAGGGATAGCCTAATGCAGTGGTTCTCAAATGTAATTGATTGGGCCTTCCCATCTCTGTGTCTGTAGTGGTTTATGCACGCTCTCTGCTCCCACGTACATATACTACCACCCAGCTCTGAAGGTGGAGCAGAGAATGGCAGCTGCTGGCCAGACACCAGCTCTGAAGCCAGCGTCGTGCCAACAGCAGCGCAGAAGTACGGTTGGCAATGTGAAAAGTCACAGTACATTTTGCCCCCCATTGCACCCTTACTTCTGTATGCTGCTGCTACCCTGAGGCTGACAGCTGGAGCCCTGCTGCCACCTCCCAGTGAGAGATCGAGGGTGGGGAAAGGACAGCCTGGGCAGCAGGGCTCCAGCTAAGTCAGCCTTGGCGTAGTGAGGCTCCGGCTGTCCCTTTTATCCCATTCCTCCACCTTCCAGGTGTGCACAGCCCCTCTGCACAGCCCCAGTCACCACAGCCAGAGCTCTTAGGGAAAAAGAAAAAAAATAAAATAAAAAAAACACACACAATTCCCCCCTCCCTTGGAAGGCTCTCTCCATAGCTTGAGAACTGATTCCTTTTTAAAGCTACATTAAGGTAAGCTTTGAGATTCCAATTAGAATTCTGCTCTTAACAGTATGTTCAGTTTCTAAGCAATGCCAGTGGAAATACTTTTCACATGTAAACATAAATTTATGTACTAGAAAAATTAAATATGTGAAGATTTGCTTTATTTAATGAATGGAAAAATAAGGTGGCTTTAATTTGATAAGCATATTTGTATTAAGTATATTGGATGGGGATATGGAAGAAGAAAAGAGAATTCTTGCTTTTTGTTTTCAGGAGAGCTCTAATAGAGGCACTCTCGCATCCTCCAAATTATCTATTTACACAAAGAATGCCTTCATCCTAACAAGCTGCTAAGCAAAATCTGACACACTTCCAAAATCAGTAAGTGAAATCACTAATGTCATTAGGAATACTTGCTAAATCAGGGCATTAGTTAGAATAATAGTTCTTCCTCTCCAGTGGAACTGGTCTCTCTCTCTTTTTTTTTTTTAATTGGAACAATTTTCCGACAAACAATGCTCTTTTCACAAAACTAAAATTTTCAGTGAGAAGATCTCGGTTTTGACAAAACAAACACCCCCCTCAACCCTCACTTCCCATCAGGCTCTCTGGCTGCTTGCCTGGAAAGCTCTTGACAATTTTACTTTCTGTCAGTGAAATTGACAAAAGCTTTCCTAGTGGGCTGTTTCTGACCTCCCCACAAGTTCTGAGAATGCAGAAGCAGCAAGCTGGCAGAGTCGGAAGGAAGGCAGAGAGTCTGAGAAGTGCCTGTCTATGCTTCTTTGCCCTGGAGCTTGGGTGGGGAGGCTGGGTGTCAGAGCAACCAGGCTGCAGGCTCTTGTCAATGTCACTTGTGAATTTGACAAGACCTTCCCTGCAGACAACTAGGAAGCCAAAATACATATCTTTTTCAAATTGCCTGCAACTGACATTTATCTTGAAGACCTTTCCTGAAAAAGTTGTGTTTTTGACATCTTGTCCTGGTTTGGGATAAAATTATTTTCACAACATGAATTTTTTTTGGGGGGTGGGGGGGGGCGGCCCGCAAGAAGAGGAGGATGAGGATGGTGCCATGGATTTCCATTTTCCAGCCCTCTACTTTCTATGTTAAGATGATAGTCCATTATAGACAACATGACATACATTGGAGATAGATAATTTATGCTGAACAAAGTTAATGAAATATTACTGAGTAAAGAATATATCTATGCTGTGACATTGACTCCAGATGCTTTATGAAAATATGCTTATGAATGTGAAAATGATGTAACTGGAATATGCTTTATGCAAAAGGTCTGATTACAAAACTTATAAACTATTAAGTATGTTCATCCTAGTTTGCATGTATTACTTTTATGTCTGGAGGTAGGAGAATAAGATATAAACTTGTATTACTGATGTAAACATATTAAGTGGAAGCCATTAAGAGTGCTTCAGAATCAATTAACTGTAAATGGCTCTGTTACTTGCAAACCTTCCTTTGTACCTGTGGGCCAGTTCAGGAGGAATGGAGGCTGGGGTCTCACAGGACATGTGACCATGTCACATGATACTGGAATCCCTCTTAATCCTTGTACTTTTCCATTGATGAGGCAGGGATGGAGACAAGCCCAGACAAAATTCCCACTTTGTGCCAAAGCTATAAAGAGGGTAGAGCAGGGCAAAAGTAGCTGCCAGTCATGAGAAAACCCGTGATAACCAACTGAGATGTCTCCAGGAACTAACAAACAAGGACTGTACCAGGGGAAAGCATTGGGCTCAGAGTAGGAAGGAGTCTAGTCTGTGAAAGAAGCTTATAGGAACATCGTTGGGGGTGAGATATTACCTGTAATCAGTGTCTTCATGTATTAGGCTTAGACTTGTGTATTTTTGCTTTATTTTGCTTGGTGACTTATGTTGTTCTGTTATTTGAAGTCACTTAAATCCTACTTTTTTATACTTAATATCACATTTGTTTATTAATAGACCCAGAGTAAGTGATTACTATCTGGGGGCACAAACAGCTGTGCATCTCTCTCTGTCAGTGTTATAGAGGGCAGACGATTTATGAATTTATCCTGTATAAGCTTTATGCTAAGTGACATGTATTTATTTGGGGTTTGGATCCCTTTGGGAACCTGGTGACTGGGTGCTGGAGAATGGTAACCTGCTGAGTTGTTTTCAGTTAAGTCTGCAGCTTTGGGCATGTGGGCCAGATCCTGGGTCTGTGTTGCAGCAGGCTAGCATGTCTGGCTCAACAAGGCAGGGTTCCAGGAGTCCCAAGCTGGCAAGAAAAATGGACTCAGAGGTAATTTCAGCAGATCAGGTGACAGTCCCAAGGGGACCTCTGACACCAAACCGATCACATATGCTTTTTGCCATACAATACAACCATTTCAATTTCAATCGTCAACAATGGCACGATGGATGCTCCAGTAGTCTGCTTCACTAAAGAGTGGAAATGTAAAAAAAATCAACAATGCTGGCTTTGGGAAAACTGGTAGCTTATATGTATTGTCAGCTTTAAGCCTTAGAATGAAGGTTCAACTCTGAACTTCAACCTATTTGCTAGACTCAGATGCACTGCAGCAGGGCCCATAAATACATGCACATATTTCACACAGAAGACATTTCCCCCATCCTTCCACTTTCTGCACTCAGACTGGAGGATCAAATTTGGCTCTTTGTTTTGAAGTGATGATATTTCTTGGGTAGTGAAGAATACAAAAAATCATGCAATAATTCTGCAATTTTACTGTAATTATTGATTATGTAAATGAATGGCAAATACAGTAGACTTCTTCATAATCAAGTGATAAAAGAATATAATTATTTGTCCTCTAAATGAAAGAGTCGTCAAGAGCCTGAAACAGGTAATTAAATTTTTACTTATCTGGTTCCATCAAATTTGTAAAGTTACACATTAATCATGCAGAAATGAGAAATTATGCCCAGTATGCACTGGGAAAACAGGTTATGAGTTATTTTAAATATGCAAGAGTGAATTCTTCAGTGAAGCCCTTGTCAGGTTGCAGACCAAATTCTCATCTGGTATAAATCAGTGCGTCTTCACTGACTGCAGCTACACCAGTTTATAACAGCTGAGGTCCTTGTCCTGGATTCGTATCTGGATCCCAATTATCCCAAATCAAAATAGCAGTGATGCAGGCCCACTCACCTGGCTATTCTTCCCCATCCTTGATAGATAATTATCTGCCATCAAAAACAACACTTCTCCCTTTCTCTACCTGAATCCAAAGTCCTGACTTTCTCTATATTCTCTTCTAATTCATACTCTTAGTCTTTGGCTCTGAGATTCCCTCCTCCCCTCCCCACTTTGAGCTGTTGCACCATCATGCAGCACTTCTTTGTGCTTCCCTTATTCAGCAAGCATTGCTCACCCAGTGGAATTGCACAAGTCATAAAAATCAGAGTTCAAGGGGGCCGAGAAACATGACTTAAGAGACAGGAAATGAATATAAGGGGTTAATATTTTGCAGTTCCCAAGGGGAGGCAAAAATCTTAGCCAATCTAGGAGAAAGACAGACAATTTCCTGTGGAACTTATAGCCAGGGGATATTGTGAAGGCCAAAACTATAACTGGATTTAAAAAAAAAGAATTAAATATGTTCATGGAGGATAGGTCCATCAATAGCTCTTAGCCAAGATGGTCAGGGATATACTCCTACACTCCAAGTGTCCCTAGGCCTCTGGCAGCCAGAAACTGGGACTGGACGACTGGGGTTGGCTCACTTGATTGCAGTATACTGATAATTCCCTCTGAAGCATTTGGCATTAGCCATTGTTGGAAGACAGGATACTGAGCTAGATGGACCATTTGTTTGACCCAATATGTCTGTTCTTATGTTCTGTTAATTGAGTATGGAAAGAAGGCAAAAGGATAACATTGGGAAAGTACTTTTTCCCCTGCAAGATACCTTGGGTGGCATTCTATGATTGAATTGAGAAGGGATTTAGCAACAGGAAGGAGGTAAAACAGCACTGACCATGTACTGTATTTCATTTCTTATTTAAGCTCATCTAAGGAATTCATGTTTGATGCAGACAGTGAGGCTAAACTTCAAACCAGTGTGTTTTTTTAAAAAAAAAAAAAAAAAAAAAAAAAAAACCCACACACCACACACACATTATATCCAGCCTCGGTTTTCTTGTTTTTTTTTTCCCCCTCAACTGAAAGCAATATCCTTCAAATCTAAACATTACAAGAAATGGGTGCAAAAATCAAGCCTGCAGTGTGGGTGAAATTCATCTCTATGTGATGCACAGACCCTGTGCTCTACAAAAAGAACACTAGGCAAAATTGTTTTCAGATTGTCTGCTTAATGGGAAAAAGCAATTTTGGCCAATCCACAGATTTGACCTGTATGGTTTGAGCAACTCACAAAACAATCAGCAGTAGTGCAGCAAAGGCGCTGCTGTCCATTTCCCACATTTTAATCTTCTAGGAGGGCACTCATCTGGCAAGTGGGAAACCCAAGTTTAAATCCCCACTCCGGAGCAGAGTGGAAATGGACTCTTCTGCTCAACTGAAAATTCTGGAAATTTTCAGCTTTGGTTCAATACAAACCTAATTCTTCATATTATTTTCGGAACTGTCACCTAATTGAAAAATCAATTCTCACCCCGCTCTTAAAAAAAAAACTAATCTATTTTGATGGAGGGCGTATATGGGAATTAGGTGGCCCAAAAACATTGTGCTGGCCTTCTGCACAGGAAAGAATTTCAATAGTAAAAGACAGACTAGACACTGTATTTAAAGAACCGCTAGCAGATGAAATCTCTAACTGCACAAGAACTCATGAAATACATTAGCCTGCTCTCAACAGTCAAAGCTCTCAACTGAGAAATGCATGTAGCATCTAATAATACATGGCATGTAAAGTACAAAGATGCTGAGTTGTGTTAATAAATTATTACAAAGTTAAGATATCTTGTTTGCTACAGATCTGAGTTTCCATCAGATCCCCTTGAAGTTAGGGTAACATCAGATCCCATTGAAGCATCCCAAGAATTCTATATAATGTTGAGTGATAAAATATATTAAGGCAGCCAAGACAGATACCTGCAAACACACACACTTCATAAAGTCCAGAGTTCACAAGTCTTTAAAAACAAACAAACAGATTGTGGTGTCAGGAAATGCTGCTCTCCAAAGTCATATTTACAGTCTTATCACCACAGTGTTCTAGTCATTTTGAAAACCAGATGACTGGCAGACACTTGAGGATACTGGGAGGACCCTAATGAACACCAAAATATAGGAAGGGAAGAGAATGTAGTTGAAAGTCTTTTAGATTTATGCCATCTAAACGTCATATTTTCATTCATGGTTGAAGACTTCAGTCCAGGATCTGACTGAACTTTGTGTTGCTTAGCTAGCATTGTACATAATTCCCATTAAATACATTTAGTCAGATTGCAGGGTAAATTTTCAAACATTCCTAAGTGACTTAGGGGACAGATCCTCAAAGGCTTTAGGCCTCTAACTCCCACCAATTTCAATGGTAGTTAGGTCCTAAATATCTGTGAAGATCCAGTCTTTAGGAACCTAAGGGCTTGCCTACTACTGAGAGTTATTACAAAACAGCTATTCCTAGTTAGTTATTCCTGATTAACTCCATGTGTGGAAGCCCTCTTTCTGGAATAAGAAATTCCAAACATGGCATTAAGTCAGGAACAATTCTCTTTAAATTCTCACTTACCCTATTCCAGATTAGGTTTCAACCCTAAGGGTATGTCTTCACTACCATGATCGATCTGTTGGGGATCAATTTATTGTGTTTACAATAGACACGATAAATTGATCCCTGAGGACCCTTCCCATCAACTCTGGAACTCTACCTCTGCAAGAGCGGAAGCAGAGTCAATGGGGTGGGGGAGCAGCAGCTGTCAACTCACCACTGAGTGGACAGCCAGGTAAGTCACCCTAAGATACACAACTTCAGCTATGCTATTCGCATAGCTGAAGTTGTGTATCTTAGGTTGATTTCCCCCCCACCCAATGTAGCTCAGGCCTAACTCTTGCTGAAAGTCAATGGGACTGAGACTGCTAGAGTACATCTCAACTGCAATTGAACACCTGCAGCTGGCCCATGGCAGCTGATTTGGGTTCAAGGGGCTTTGGCTAAGGGGCTGTTTAATTGTGGTGTATATGTTTGGGCTCCAGCCCAAGCCTGAATGTCTACATTACAATTAAACAGCCCCTTAGCTGACATGGGCCAGCCATTGGGTTTTAATTGCAGGGTAGACATAAATCTATGCCCTGGTTCACACTGCAGGGCTGGGAGAGGGGGTCGACCTAAGATATGAAACTTCAGCTATGTGAATAGCGGACATATTTAGGTCAACTTACCGAGGCATCTTTACAGCACTGAGTCAACTGCTGCTGCTCCCCCCTTGACTCCACCTGCACCTCTCGTGATGGATGAGTACTGGTGTCGACGGGAGAGCGCTCAGGGATCGATTTATCGCGTCTAGGCGAGACATAATACAATCGATCCCCAATAGATCAATCACTACTCACTGATCTGGTGGGTAGTGTAGACCTGCCCTATGTGCTTAAGTCACTTTTGAAAATGGCATTTCTGTGCTTTTGAAAATTTTACCCTTTGTGATCTGTAATTAAATTTAAATATATAACATAAAAAGTATTTGCTTTCTATCTGCTCTACAATCACGAAAACTATATTTTAACCAATTGTGTGCCTTATCCTACACCCTCTTACTCCAGTTGAAATAAGCTAGTGTAACAGAGTAGAGAATCAAGTTGTCTGTCTAAGCTGGTCTATCCCTTATGTCCACCTTCCTAAAAGATTAGTCAGATGCAGAAATGGACCCAAAGATTAGGGGGTTTCAGATCTGGAATTTTGGTTCAGGCCAATCTCCCATCATAATACTTTTGTCTCAATGAAGCTCAGTCTTACAAAACGCTGAGCACTCTGGCCCCAATCCAGCAAAGTACTTTAGCATGTGTGTAACTGTAAGAACATAGGAATAATGACATGCAAAAGTCTGTGTGTCATTTTGAGCTTGTGTAGGCCTGTTTGTTCACAGTTACACACATGCTAAAATGCTTTGCTGGCTTGGAGCCAGAGTGGTCAACACCTTCAGGTCCAAGATGATATGGGCACGTCTATACCGCAGCCTCCCAGCCTGAGTAGACAGATTTGCACTAGTGGGGCTAAAGTTAACACACTAAAGACAGTGGATTTTGTTTGGGCTGCAGCTTGGGTTTTAAAGCCTAGGGGGTCAGACAGTCTTTAGAGCCTGGGCTGCAGCCTGAGCTGCAACATCCACACTACTGTTTTTGTCAAACAAGCTCAAGCCCTGCTAGTACAAATCTGTCTACCCAGGCTGGGAGGATCTCTTCCAGCTGCAGTGTAGACATACCCTATGCTAGCAAGGGTATTAAAAGGATAAATATCCCGCAAAGACAGTTGTTTTTATATTGCTTTTTGTCACGTGCACAAAAGTCTCCAGCTATGTTGACAACAGTATCGTGTCTCCTAAAGCTGTTTCAGAGTCCTGACTATGAGTCGAGCTGATTCCAGTGTCAGAGTCTGTATCATTTATGTCTAAATTAGTCACTTTACGAATAAAGTCTGGCACTGTGACACACTTGCTGGTAACGTCACTGCCTTTGGCTTGCTCTTCGCTAGCTGGACATCTAGATTCAATTTTGTCTTTGATATGCAGTGAATTAAATTCTTCTGCAAGGAGTTCATATTCTTTTTCCTTCTTTTGCAACAGCAAATCCCTGTCGGTAACCTCTTTCTGAATGCAGCTCAAGTGACAGTGGATTCTCAAGCCATCTTTCATGCTTTTTTCCAACTCATGCTTAACACTTTCTAAATTTGAGAATTCTAGTTGGCCATTTAAAGTCTCTGCTATGCATTTACCATCCCCATTTGTTTCGGTGCATACACCTTTTACCTCTTTTTCAATTTCAGCACAGAGCTTTTCAATTAAGAGTTTGTGATGTTTCAGTTTTTCTTCCAGCTGTAAAATTCCATCACTTTTGCTCAAGTATTCACGCATCTGATGTTGACCAGCTGACACATTTGTTTGTTGCTCAGCATCATTTGGAGTGGTCATTAAATAAGAATCCTGCACGTAATTTTCTCCATCATTTTCTACCTGAACTAGGTGGAATTTGGCTTCACATTTTTCAATTTCCATATCCAATTCCTTCATTCTGTTGACTTGCTGATGAAGGGTATGATCTTGGGAAATGATCAGATGAATCAATGTCTCCATATTGTCTCGCTCTTGCAGAGTATTGTCCTGTTTAAGTTTGGCCAGTTTCCGGAAAGTCTTTCTAACAATCCTCTTTTGCTTATCTACTGGCAACATCTTCATGTAATTTGCTGGGCTAAGCTCCCATTGTCTTCCTGTGCTTTGTACTATCTTTGCTTCAGCTGTCTTCCACAGTGGAAATGAGAGGAAAGCATCTGACTTCACCAGAACAAAGTGCAAATTGGGCTGCTCTTCTCCCCAAGCCTTCCAAAGTCTCAGCATTTTTGTCAGCGGGGGAAGGACACGCTCAGAACCTCTCCATTTTTCTATGATACAATAATCACCAGGTTGTCCAAAAAGAAACCGTTTTTCTCCAAATGTAGCTTCATGTTCCTCTAGTAGAGCTTGGATCACTTCAGCACAGGTTGTGCGCTTTGTCAGTCCACACACAATCTTCTCCTCCTGGCATACCCAAACCACTATCTCCCTTTCATCAGAAGCCATGTTCTTGTCTAGAGATCTAGAATAAGGAAATATCAAATATGAGTTAAGTCGGTGGCATGCAGTGTGTGAATCAAAACAATCCATTTATCCTTGATATAAACTGTCAAATAGTGGACAAACCTCCCATACTATTACCAATATTATATATGATATCTATATATCTATATTATATCTGTCTATCTATATATTATATCTATATGTCTATCTATATATAAAAATTAATATACACACACTAAAATGTAAATGGAGAGAACATCGCCCTGCCTGCCTCTCTCTCTCTCTCTCTAAGTGGACAAAAAGCAACAACAACAAACCTACCTGAATTTTAACCCAACTACAAATCCAAACCTCTTCTTCAGATTCTTATATATTAATTTTAAAACGCTGGCCCACCCTTTTCTCTGAACTCCTAGGTGCAATTCACTTAAAGAGCAGAAGAATAGATTCATATAAAGTGCTATTCTAATTGTATTATGCTCCCAGCTGAATCAAGGAATACTGAGAATCTCAGAAGAAAGTCTTTTCTCATAAGATAGCAGTATAATTTGTAGATTATACAGGTTCAGAAGCTTGGGATAAACATCCAGATTTTTTTTGAATGAATCACTGAACCACCATGACTTGTGTGAGCCCTACAGAAGATAAGAAATACTGAGATGCTGAGACAAATCTTCAGTCCTTTTGCCCCATATCATTGTAACATTGCCAACTCATGAATTTCATTGAAAGTCTCGGTGATATACAGTGTTTTTCTTAGAGCCCCAGATCCTGTATTCAAATGATTATGGGAGAATCTCAAATTTTAAAAAAACAAAACAAAAAATCTCGCCCTTCTCTTCTGACCCAAGTGAATGTTAAAGAGTCCAAAACCAGAAAGCAAATAAAAAGAATCCCAGACTTATTTAAAACACCCCTCCTCCCCCCCCCAAAAAAAAAATCCCCACCAAAAACCCCACTCAGTGTTTAATCCATTTTGTGGTTTTTGAAGGGGTGATTTATTATTTCCAGCTGCTTGAGTTTGGTAATACTGTACATCACCAGCAGAGATGTGGCATCTCCGAAGGGTTCCACCCACTGATCAGAGCTGTCATAGGCAAGGTCCACACTACCTGCCAGCGGGTAGTGATCGCTTTATCGTGCCTAGACTGGATGTGATAAAATCGATCCCTGAGTGCTGTCCCTTCAATGCCGGTACTCCACCACCATGAGAGGCGCAGGCGGAATTGATGGTGGAGCAGCAGCAGTCGGCTTAGCACCATGAAGATGCTGTGGTAAGTCGACCTAAATATGTCAACTTGCGTATCTTAGGTTGATTCTCCCCCCCCCCCCCACACACACACACACTGTAGACCTGGGCATAGAGGCATCTACAGCTCCACTCCTCCTGCTGCCAGTGCAGGCAATGTAGTGAAGAGGAATGGCCAGAACATTGCTACATTGAGCAGATGTCTAGGATTAATTCTCTTAAACTGTTTCAGTTTATATTTATCTGAGGAGTGGCCCCAGAGAGTGGGAAGAGAGCCCCCATGCAGCCCAGCCACACCCAAGGATCTGGCCCATTGTTTAGCTCTAGTTACATCCCCTGAGCACAACACTTTACTGTGAATCTTCGGTTGTAGTCTCTGTAGATTCAGATGAACGAGCTTTAATCCACTTCCATGTAGAAAGCTTGAAAAAACAATTTAGGGATAATGGAAATTTGATTCTACAATACTTAGCATCGGAGACTGAGTCACAGTATTTTTCTAGGCTCATGTACCATAGCAGGATTAGAGCCTAATCTGAATTCATTAGTGTTACATCCTGCTTATTAAAACATTTTTGCTAGTTTCATTTTTTTAAATTACCACCCTGTTTGGGAGATTAAATGTAATCCAAAAACTTGATTTGTGATTGACTCAACTCTGTATGGAGGCAAGATTCCTCAAGAGATTGGGGTTAGTAATGGACTACGAATATAACATATAGTAAATATCTTATACATTTGTATAGTACAAGAAAACTCTGTTCAAATGCAGTGTTACTCTTCTCTTGGAGCATTTCTGTGTAAAATTCAGACTTCGTTAAATAAGTCACAGGTTCTTATTCCAGCAGGTCCCATTTAAAAGATCAGTGATTTTCTGTAATTAATTTAAGCAAAATCAGAGTTTCCAACAGATTACTGAAATACATAGTGGGCATTAAAAATCCCAGCTAGCCAAGATCAAAAAACAAAACAAAGAGAAAGCATTGCATCAGTTGACATTACTGTTGAATGTGTCACAGGCCACAAAGTCAATATCTGTCACCTTTTAGTACATTTGCACAGCACAGGATATCATAAAAATGTTTTTACTTGTTGATAGATTAGTAGTTAAATGAAACTAAATAGGAATAGACTATTGCAACAGAGTTAGGCTACAATGGTCAACAAACAATGTTTGCTTTAAGCGAAGGTATGCTTAAAGAAAAGAATCCAGAATGGAATATCAAGTTACTGTAGGAGCTAGATATCAAATAAAGATTATACAAATGAATATAATCATTATCAAATGTACCTGATAGTTGCTCAAATACCTACACCAGCTGCTAATAAAGAAATAAATTGCATTTGATTTCTCTTTCACTTATCAGTCTGATTTTCAAAGTGGAAAAAAGCTGACAAACAAAAAAATTAAATAAGTGCAAACACATAGGTGTAAGAAACAATATACTGGTATCTGACTGAGATAATTGCTTTACAGGATTTGAGGCAGGACTAAGTAAACCTAAACCATGTCTTATATTTGTCTAATCTATTCTTAAATACCTCCAGTGATGGTGATTCACAATCTCCCTTGGAAGTCTATTCCAGAGCTTAAATATCATTAGAGCTAGAAAGTTTTTCCTAATATATAAATTGCATCTCCTTTTTGTTCTACCTCCGGTGGACATGGAGAACCATTGATCACAGTCATCTGTGCAACATCCAGTAACATATCTGGATACTTATCAGGTTCCCCCTCAGTCTTCTTTTCTCAAGACAAAACATGCTCACTTCTTTCAACCTTTCCAGAGGTCAGGTTTTCTAAACCTTTTATCCTTTTGCTTGTTCTCCTCTGGATTCTCTCCAGTTGTGTCCCCGCCCCTCCTTTCTTTTATTAAGTATAGCATCCAAAACTGGACATAGTACTCTAGCGGAGGCTTCCCGAGTGCTGAGTAGAGACATACAATGCTCCTGCGAGTACATCCTAGCAGCATATTAGCCTTTTTGCAACTGTGTCACATTGTTGGCTTATATTCAGTTTGTGATCCACTAACTCCCAGTACTTCTGGGAATACTTTCTGCAGTACTACTGCCTCACCTGTTATTCCCATCCGTAATAATAGCTCTTGCTTCTTTCCCCATTCTCCTTAGACTTTTATACAAACTCTTCGGGACAGGTATTCTTTTCATTCTTAACCATTTTACTGTGACAAAATTATCTTTGTCCTCTCCGGTACACTGGAAGTGTATGCCAGATTATATAAATTAAGCAAATGCTCTCCTTCTCCTATCTCCAACTACTTTAAAGACTGCCTAGCAAGTCTTGGCAGGTGTGAACGTATGAGGTTAGGAAAACATCAAATAACCTTAAAATGTCTGTAAATACAATGTACCAATAGACACTTAACACTATATCCTACCATCAGTTTTTATACAGAACTCCTACTGGCTTCAGCAGCAGTTCAACAAGCAGACTGATGGAAAGACACTGCCGACTTTACAAAAATCCCAATAGAACCTCAAAAGGCAATGTAGAAAACTACGACTAGCTACTCTGACTGAGACAATAAAACACTGAGAATGTAAAATAAGATCTCCTTGGATTATATACAATTTCCATTGTGTTTTTCAAGTATCCCATCCCCTCACACTTAAAGCAAGCTCTCTGGGGATATAACTGTCTGCTTATTCTGTTTATACAGTGCCTCGTACAGTGGGGTCCTAGTCCAGGACTGGGGCACCTATGTACTACTGCAATAGAAATACATACATAAAATAGTCAGTTATTTAAAAGATGGTACCATTCTTATTAAAGTGTGGGAGGGTGATGAGAAAGAAGAAAAATTCAGAGGCTTGGATACAAATTCTTGCATCAAATCTATACTGTAGATTGCTGAATGGTTTAATATGATGGGTTCAGTTACAATGTGCACTGGTATCATTTGTTTTTCCATTAGATCCACTGTATTATCTTAAGGTCAAATTTGCTTTTTTCAAAACCATCCTCATTCAACCTGGCTACATATTCAAGTTTAAATCCAGCTCTTGGACATTTGCTCTAAAGCCCTTTGAGCCAAATCTTGTGCCCAGGGTGCAGCCTGCCTGGATTATGTGCTGGGGGATGTCCTTAGAGCATAAGGGAGAAAGGTTCTGTCCCCCACATCCAGACTGTGAAGCAATAATTGGAATTGTTCTGGTACTCTTCGGGCTGCAAAAGACCCTACTGACCCCACTACTCAACTCCATAGTAAAAGGGTTGCTCAATTTACATAACCCCAGAACCACTGGCCTCACCCCCCGATCCTCTCCAGCCAACTTACATGCACCAGGGCACATTTCACCACTGTGGGGTACAGACTCTGCACATGGGATCCCAGAATCCTGCTGCTTCTTCCCTCCTGCATCTCATTGCAGTCAGGGCACTTAATGGCCACCAAGAAGGAGTGGGGCAGGATTTTACCATCATCATTTATGAACACCACAGTGAACCTCAAAGGATTGTCAGGCTCATCCTGATCAAAGTAATAAGTCTCCAGAAGAAAAAAAGAATATCCAGGTGCTTTTCAACAGTAGCTTTACAAAGGAGGTCAGCATCATTATCCTCATTTCATAGACAGGAAACTGATACACAGAGAAGCTAAGTGACTTGGCAAAGGTCATCCAAGAAGTCTGCAGCAGAGTAGAAAACCCAAGACTAGTGCTCTAACCACAGGACTATCCTTCCTCTCCTGGACATGACGGACTTCAAGCTAGTTTGAAAGGAAATGAGAAACAGTAATAAATTAATTCAAAATACATAAGAGACTTACCCTGACCATTTGGTTTTGTCTTCAGCTGATGTGGTTATACAAGTATAGTGCCACCCTTGCTTTCTTTTAAGGTATGTTATTGAAAATGAAAGAAAGCATTAGGTACCTGGTGAGCTCTGTAATATTTTGTTTATTAAGAGAGGGCTTTTTAAATATAAATACTTCAGGAACATTATAACAATGAGTTACAAGAGAGCCTATTTTAGCTAGCTGTATGCAACATACAATAATGATCTGAAATGATAGCAAACAGCTTTAATGCAACAATGATACATTACAAGTCTTGTCTATTAGTATTCTTCCCAAATATGTGGTCACCCTATCATCAATATAGCTGTAAACTACATTCCTATCCTCAGGCCATTGTAAGTAAAATATATAGTTAATGAACAGATAAAATATCACAACATACATTAAGATCACAAAAGTATGGCTAATCGATAAATGTGTTCTAGAGGGGGGAAATGCATATTGGAAACATGCCCATCACAGAAGTGTACCTGACAGGGGTCCAGCATTAATAAAGATAAGAATGGGGGCAAACCAGGGACCTAAGTCTTCTATCCTCCTTTTCTCACCTACCCCTGCACAGTATGGATAAAAGTGACTGAATCAGGTCCCATAATTTCAGTGAGACAAAGAAAAGGAAGCAGAAGTTGCTTACAGAAAAACTATGAGCCAAAAACAAAAAAAGAGGGGGGGAAACAAACCCACAGCCAGATGGAACTAAAAATGGGATCCTTGATAGGTGCAGGGCATGCTTTGCTATGTAGACAGGTGGCAGAGGTTACACAAGGGAAAATGCCAACCACAGAAATTGCATGGCTAAAAGATGTACATGTTTGGTGGGATCAGACTAATAAGAACAAACAGGTAATAGTTATTCTAAGAGGCAGTGGTGAGTTAAGAGTTAGTGGAGCCTTGGGCACAGTTTTGTTTTTGCCCCCCGCTCCCTCAGGACCCAGCCAAGAAATTCTCCCTCATCTCCCCTCACCCCAGTTTTTCATTTCTTTTTTCTTCATCATTCTCCTCCTCTATTATAAGTAACAGGAAGTAAATGAAAATAAAGTGAGGTACCTTGACTGGGGTAGAGGAAGGGGTGCACAGGTCAGGCTCTGGGTGGGAGTTTGAGTGCTCGATGTGGGCTCTGGGCTGGGGATTGGATGTGGGAGGGACGTAAGAGATGCAGGCTCTCTGAGGAAGTTTGGTGTGGGCTCTAGGCTGGAGCAGGGGTTGGGGTGTGGTGGGGTCAGGGGGAGAACACTTACCTTGGGAGGCACAGATCCCAAAGCAACAAGCACACCCCTCTCGTAGCAGCTTCGGGTGGAGGGCAGGGCATCTCTGCGTGCGGCTTCCGCAGCTCCCATTGGCCACAGTTCCCAGGCAATGGGAGCTGCGGAATCAGTGCTCGGGGTGGAAGCAATGCTCAGACACACATGCACCCTAGGGGCCGCAGGGTCATGCTGGCTGCTTCTGGGAGTGGCACGGTGCAGACGGAGGGTGGCAGTGTGGACAGAGAGCTGCCTTATCCCTGCTGCTGGCATGTCTCTGTGCTCCCCTTGTGGGGAGGAGGGCAGTGGGTCTCCATACACTGCCTGGGATGGGGACAGAGCTGCCTCCCTGTGCCAGGGACATGGGCATGCCAGCAGCTGCGTGGAGTCATCGGCCATGGAATACAGGCAGCCTGCCTGAGCCCTGCTGCACTGGACTGGACTTGAGGCAGATTGTCAGATGAGATTTGTCCTGCATTTTGGGGGGGACCCCTGTCATTGGAAACCCCATGCCACTGCACTGTTTCATGGCAAATCTGCCTCTAGTAAGAGAAATTCCCCCTCCCAGAAATACTTTTGGAAGACAGTCTCCTAAAAAGGGAGAGTGAGGGTGTAATGACGACACAGTGAATGCATGGTTGCCAGTGCTTCAGTGGTGGCTATTATTTTACAAATCTCCATTGCTAATTCTTTACCTCTTTATCTGCCTTGACTGTGAAATGATTGACAGTGCTCTTTCTACCACCCTCAGGCTACACACACTCTAAACTTGTATCCACACCTTAAATCTGCCTGCCTGCCAGACAAAACAAGGTGGGTGAGATAATATCTTTTTATTGCACCAACTTCTGTTGGTGAGAAAAACAAGTATTTAAACTGCACAGAGCTCTTCTTCAGACATACACCGCAACTACCACCCAGTCAGACAAAGCATCATTCTCCATTATATATGTGAGAAGGCTTCTGGCTACCAGTCTATAACGTCTGGAAGGAAACTTCTGTGAGTAACCATGAGCAATTTCGTGGAGAAGGCACAATGCCAAGGCAGATAAGCTGCATCAGTCCTATACTTTGGTGGGCTGGCAGAGTAGAGGTTTTGAGAACAAAGAGGGAGCCAAGATCATGGTTTGTAGAAGTGCTTTCCAAGAGTAGCAAAAGTAACATCAGCAACTTAATCCACTAGCAACAATAAATAAAATAAAAAAATAAAATAAAAAATTTGATGTTAATAATATGACTGCTGTTGGAAAACCAGTATTGGCAGCAGCTGAGGCAGGAGCTCCCTAGTTGAAACAGACACCGAAGCATCTAGTTACAGTAATTTACAGCAGTATGATAGGTGTGGGAAGCGAAGAGAAACATTTTCGAATTGTTCAATCTTAGTACACAATACACAAAGTTTAGCCATCACAGCTTGGCAGCCTGTCCCTTTCAGCATGGCAGCAGATATGTTTGGTAGCCTGTTTCTGCTCATCAGTGAATGAAACTGTGCTGCCCAAGTTTTTCTGCCACCAAAGTACCATTGCAGAAATTTACCCATGTACCCATCTAAAGGACAAGACCCACATAAAACTTAAGTCTTGTGCCGGTATGGCTTGTTTACAGAATGAGGCTGAAATTATTTCTCCCTGGACATCTTCTTATAAAGAGAGGAAGGAGAAGAATTTACAAAACTGATGTCTGACACGCAGCCCAAACACCACAATGATGTGATCAATATTATAAGGGGAGTTGGTAATTCCCCATACTTAGGTTTCCTAGCATTTTCCATTATAAGATTCTTGTGATAGCAGACCTTTGAAATTAAGCAGTAGGGAAGCCCTCACACTACACAAGTGCCTTTTCTTTGTCCCATGAAATACTGTTCAGCTTTTACTGAGATACAACCTATTAAAAACCACCACTTCCTTTCTCTGGCATGTGTCCCTCTGGAAAAATCTTGGTACCCTGCCAAAAGAGTAACCAAAACACTAAATATGTTCAGGTTAAGCTCATTCCACTGCCAAAGCAGCAAGAACAGCAGCAGCACAAACTGTATGGCGAAGTGATAGAACAGCAGTAGTGGTGAGGGAGGAGAGATGAACTGAGCTCCCCCTACCTGGACATGGCCTGTGGTCCCCTCTGTAGATAACACATGGGGCAGTAAATAAGCTGGGCTCTTCCCACCCCAGTGAACGCTCCCTACTCCAAGCACATGACCCCAGCAACTGATTACCTACCCACTACATTAACAGAACATTATTGAGTTTGCAAAGTCAAGCACTTAAAAGTTAGGAAACTTTTCCTGATAGTTGCCTTCATAGTCCTAAATCTGCCCCAATGAATACATTCTATGTTGTTTTTTTCCCATGGGGACCCTACCACAAGGCAACTATGGAAAATGATTGTATTAGTAACCATAAAGCTGGTTACCTTCAATCATTATCATCTCCTGTCAGACACAGGGATCCACATCAAAAGGTTTTTTTTCCCCCCCTCCAGCTGATAATGGCCCATCCAAATTAAACAGCCTCTTAGAATTAGTACAGTAATGTACAACCTCCCCCCACCCCCTTCTTTCTGTGTGTATAAATACATTTTACTTCTGTTCCATTCTATGCATCCGATGAAGTGGGCTATAGCCCACGAAAGCTTATGCTGAAATAAACTGGTTAGTCTCTAAGGTGCCACAAGTCTTCCTCGTCTTATTTACAAATACAGACTAACACGGCTGCTAATCTTAAACCCATAAAGCTGGTGTTTCCTAACCTTCAAATTATTGATTTTGCATCTTTAATGTTCTTTTGACCCAGTTCTTTTGTATGTAAATAGATAGCTAAATCATGCGGTACTTAGAAGTATTGGTGGAGTAAGAACACTAGAACAAGTCTTCTAGGAGTTTCACTTTGTCCATATATTTCATTATTTTAACAGCCAGTGAACCACCCAGTTTTGAAAGTATATCATATAATCTCCTCTGTCCCTCTAGCTTTCATTAAAGTGCATTGAAAATGTGATCTCCAAAAGGAATTTTTATCAAGGCCTCATTTTCAGATTCTTTTTCCTTTTCAAATCCATTTCATTTCTCTTTGGAAATTTCTGAATGAAAGGGGTTCCATAACTTTACAACTAGTATTTGATGAGCCAGAATGGGAAAAAAGAAACCCAAGATGGAGTGCACGCTCATGAATATCTTTAGACTTAATACCCACTCTGAGTATTAGATACAGAAACCTGAACCAATTTATATCAGAAACTTTGAATAGCATGCACAAGTATATATACAAAAAAACCTACCAAAATGTAGCCATTGTAACGCTAGCATGTCTACTTTAGCTGCATAATAATAGGGGGTCTCTAGCAACTTGTGGTTAACCACTTTGACCTTCAGAGCGGCTGAGTACTGAGATGAAGAGCCATGGTAATAAAATAATTTGGTCACCAATTTTGAATTTTTGACATTAATTTTGAGTAGAAAAATCTTCCTATCTTAGGGCTTGTCTACACTGGTACTTTTCACACCCCAAGTGAGAAAGTTGCAGTGCTATAAACACATCCCTCTGAGTGCAGCAAGTTTCAGCACTGTAAAGTGCCAATATAGATAGTGCAACAACACTGGTAGCCATCTCCCAGTGCTGGGAGCTACTCCCCTCGTGGAGGCAGAGCTTTAACATTGCCAGTGAAGACATGCCTTTAGGTATTTATATGCCACTCATTAACATAATGTCTGAGTGCCTCACAGTCACCTCACAACACCCTTATGATCTGAGGAAGTGCTGTTATCTGGATTTTACAGATGGAGAACTGAGACGCAGGGAGGCTAAGTGAATTGGCCCAGGTCATACAGGAAATCTTTGGCATAGCAGGTATTTGAACTCATATCTCCCAAGTTCTAAATACCACCCTAATCCCTTCTATTTCCCCTATTCATCCTAGGCTAGTGGGGGGGGGGGAACACACCCCACAACCACACATTCATTTTGGTTAACTTTGATAGTATATGAACTGTATCACTTCATTATAATGAGAAATTAAGTTTTATTAATTGAGACACATATCACTGACAGTTACAAGAAACTCTACCAATCTGTCAGCTCTGAAAGGCACTTATTAGGTATGTATTTTGTAAATTACAGCCAATTCTTTATAACACCGTAAGTAGACTGAAAACTAATTATTGTGATATATTTAGTTAATAGTGAGTGTGGGTAAATTAACATTTAACACACATATTTGATGTCTCAACATTTTGGAATATACAAATGTCTTTGCACCAGAGCAGTTAAGGATCCTTTTAACTGAGGCAGCTGGCGCACAAAGGAAGACTAAAAAGACAGTTTACTTTAACAAGATACTATCAATCACTTGAATGATTACAGCAGTGGCAGCTAAACGAGCAGATTTCCCTCCTGTGCCTCTCTGTGATATTTGCAGGAATACACATATTTAGAATCCTTTTGTGAAATGTGTTCTCATTCTAGCTCTCAGTCACTACCATAGCTCTGACCTAGGATGTTAAGGGTTACAATTATTTATACCCAGCTTTATAGCCAAATAGCCAATGAAGAGCATAAAATACATACACACATGCATATTTTAGATTTTCCATTATTATATATGCTATCGCACACAAAAACTATGTTAAAAGAACTTTAACTCTGCAAAGTCCAGCACTCAAAAAGGTAGTAAGTGCCAGAATTAAGGTTGCTTTGACGCAACCTTAATTTGGTCCCTTATTGAATATGCATTATGATACAGACTTTAATTACATGATGTTTATCCCCACAGGAACCCTACCTCATTCAGAGCACTCAACAGACAGGGCCCACTTAATGAGCAACTGTGACATTGTACTCCATATGTTTATGGAAATATGCTTATGAGTGTAAATATAATACAACTGGAATATGCTTTATGCAAAAGGTCTCTTGTAAAGTATCATTAGAAAGCTTATAAACTACTGAGTGTGTTCATCCTATTAGTATGAATGCATCATTCTTGTATCTGAATCTAGAATATGAAGTATTACTCTGAAGTCCTACTGTAACTATGCAATGTGTGGGCCAGTAATGGTGGCTTCAAATCTTGATAGCTCACATTAACTAGGACAATTGGTTGTTAATGGCTCTGTTTACTCATAACCTTCCTGGGTACCTGCAGCTCATCCCTGAAAGAATGGACAATGAGGTGTAACAGTGACATGTGATCGTGTCACCTGGTACTGGAATCCATCCTAAACCTGGTGCTTTTCCATTTAGAACTGTGGTTCTCAAACTTTGAGGCTATGACCCTTTTTACCTTGCCCTGTGCTGCGGCGGACCCTTGTATGTCCACTGAAAAGCCGTCGAACTCATTACTTCTGCATTCAGTGGCTTTTCGGCAGACATGCCAAGCGCTCCCGAGCGCTATTTTTGGAAGCGCTTGGTATGTCCGCCAAAAAACTGCCAAATACGGAAGTAATGCATTCGGCGGCTTTAAAAGTGGTGCCAGGAGCTTGTGACCCCCCTGGAGGCACTCTGCGACCCTCAGGGGGGTTGCGATCCCCAGTTTGAGAACTCCTGATTTAGAAGGATGGGTGGGGATCCAGAGACACGAAAGAGTCCCACCTCGTGCCAAAGCTATAAAAAGGAGGTGGAACAGAACAAAGGGGGATGCCAGTCATGAGAAATCCCCTAATTACCACCTGAGCTGGAACAAGGACACTACCAGGGGAAAGGTTTGGACCCAGACTAGGAAGGAGTCTAGTCTGTGAAAGAAGTTTATTGGACCATCTCGGAGGGTGAGATTTACCTGTATTCAGTTTCTTAAATGTATTAGGCTTAGACTTACAAGTTTTGTTTCATTTTGCTTGGTAACTTACTTTATTCTGTGTTATTATTTGAAAATGACTTAAATCCTACTTTTTATACTTAATAAAATCATTTGTGTTTATCCATTAATCCAGAGTAAGTGATTAATACCTGGGGGAGCAAACAGCTGTGTCTCTCTATCAGTGTTATAGAGCGCAGACAATTTATGAATTTACCTTGTATAAGCTTTATACAGAGTAAAGCTGATTTATTTGGGGTTTGGATCCCATTGGGTGCTGGAGATACATGAATGGCTGAGCAGTTTTGGGTTGAAGTCTGCAGCTTTGGAGGCATGGACCAGACCTGGGTCTGTGTTGCAGCAGACTAGCGTGTCTGGCTCAACTAGGACTTGATTTTTCAGAGTTCTTAGCATTCTACAGTATTTAATATGTTTGAAGCAACCATTGATGTCAATTGTAGCTGTGAGTGCTCAGCATTTCTGCAAATCAGACCCCAGCATCACAAGTCAGGCACACAGAAAATGAGAAACACACTATTAGTGATGCCTTGGAAAATTCTGGTTTAAGTGACTTTCTCAGCACCATATAGGTGGTAGAGGCAGAGATAGAATCCAATCTCTGATGGCACCATCCAACTGCCTTAACCATAAGACCATCGTCTCTCTTCCTGCAATCTTCTGCCTCATCTAACTTCTGCAATAAATTGCAAGAATCCTGAAGATAACCTCCTTTGCTATACAATACTGAGGGGGAATGCAGAAGGCCTCCAGAGGTTCATTCTCTGCATTGATTGAAGCAGCAGTCCTGGGAGAAATGTATAATGTGATCATATAATTAAAGCCTAAATTATACTGCAGACGCATTGGGGAGAATTAATTAAGTTTGTAGAGTTTGCTTGACTTTGCTTTTTTAAAAAAAGCCTAGGAAATGACACACAGTCTACATTAAAAGAATGTGATTAAGGTTGCAAACTGGAAAACAAACAAACAAAACCACACCACCACAGAAATTGACATATATGTGGATCATCAGGAGGCTTGGAACCTTTCAGATCCACCATGCAGACCTAAAAGTGTTCCTGGCTTTCAGTCCCACACCATTTTCCTCACTGACTCAGTCTATTTGCCGAGCTAGTCTCAGACTTCCCACAACTCGCCCCACAAGTCACGGCTTCCAGTCCCAGACTCTCATACAAACAATCCCAGTCCCACACATTTTTCTTGCCCCTAGTCTCAATCTTCTTGCCCAGCCAGTCACAGATTAAATCCATTCCCAGTGATTCCTCATCCCAGTCTCTTCCTTTCCCAGCTTTGATCCCTCCTACATTTGAATCAAACAGCTTCCTTCTCTGCACTGCCTGGAGGGCAGGAGAGACAGGGTCCCTGTCTCAGGGTCAGGCCTCACACTGGCCCAAAGAAGCTGGAAGCATACTGGGAAAGTCTGGCTTTGCTCCTGTAATAATGGGCTGGAAAGGGCATGTTCAGTTGCTCTGTAAGGATGACACATGTAGTCCAGTTTCATGTAGGAGCTGTGATGGGATGAAGCATGTGCTGTCATTTCTGAAGATGGAACATGCACAACCTTGTCAACACTAGGAGCTATAAGGACATGGATCATGCTCAGAGAGGGCAGAATCTTCATGGATTCTACCAGCTAAAAATCTCTGAAGTCTCTACTGAGCTTGTGTAAAATATTGGCGATAGCCCTTTATATAAGCATCAACTTCAAGTAGACCATCAGAATCCATAATAAAAGATTTAGATAGTTATGTGGTCTTGTATTACATTAAAGACAGCAAAATAGATAAAACATTTCAATACCTGATCATTGAACATTTCATCTTTATTTGCTAACCAAATTTGGATGTTTAATTTTTCGTATTGAACACATTTACAAGGCACTTATTGAGCAATAATGAAAGTAAAGATCAGCGAGCTTAATAAAGCACACACCAGAACCAAATTTTCTAGTACAGGTGTGACTCTGAATTGTATACTTTGGGGTACTAGTAAAGTAGTGCAGGTGTTATAACAAATTCCTTCTCTCCTATAGTAAGTCCTGATTCAAAATCCATTGAAGGCCTGAGAATTTTACATTGACTTCTACAGGCTTTAAATAAGGCCCTTAAAATCAACCCCGTAAGAAACATGCAAGTAGCCATGTTCTCTAAGTAGTTCAATTTCTAAGAAAGTCTGTTTACAAAGGCATGGCAGTGGTTTACTCTCGATGAGCCAAAGATATGAATTACTGTACGGAAATCAGCATCTGATAAAATTAGGTAAAATTTTTGCATTATTTGGAGCTAAGCCTCTATTCTGAGATGACAAGTGAATTCCACAGTAGTCCCTCAAGTAACAGCTATACTCCCTGCATAGTGGGCATGCACAAACTGCCAACAAACCTCTCAAAACACTTCTCTAGCAACATGAGCATCACTTCAATCTTGCAGAGTGTTACTCAACTGTCATCCAAAGAGAAGTGCTGTCTAAACATTCAAATAGTGAAGAAATAGTCTCTGATGGATTGATGGGAAAGGAAGCAGTACTGGATATCTTCAGTACATTGATAACCCACATTATGGTTCTTCAGCTGCTTCATAGGGAATGGCTTATTTCAGTGCCACAAGAATGTCTAATGCCTGACTAAAAGTTGTGCAACAAAACCAATTCTTGTTCAAGAACTCCCTCTAAAAGTGAGACTGGTGAGGAACTAGCCAGCATGTCTACATCATGAGAAGTTATAGAGGCTCTGTATATATAAAAGTTGGGAGTGTCCTGCCCTCCCAAAGTAAGGCATTAGCTATCTCCATCAAGAGTTGACTTGGGGCCACTCCACAGGCCTCCACCATTCAGGAATTAAATAGATGAAACCCAAATGTAGCTGACCTCAGCTAGGAACTCCTGGAACTTGGAACGAGTAACAACCTGAAATTTATTTAAGAGTAGCTGGGAGCGTCAACCATCTGCTCATCTACGAAGAATTCACACTAAGACTGCTAAAATTTGTTAGAGTGCAACCATTCTCATCAATATTAACCAGATCATGGACAGCTTGAGACAATTTCCTTTGGTTAGTTCTTTCCCCTCAAGAAAAAGGAGGCCAGAGAAGACACTAGATATTAATGAATTCTGAATAGTAGGGCTAGGAGCCAATTTTCCTTCACCATTGGCAGTCTCCTGCCTAAATGCTTCATGTAAACATACCAGTAAGTTCTATAAGAATGTCACTGATATACCATCTCATCAGTAGTGGTAGAACAAAAAATAAATATATATATACCCTTACTATATCTATAAAAATCACAAGACCGACAACATAGCAAGTGTGACAGGTATGAATTTCCTACAATATTGTTGTGAAACTTATTGTATTAAGTTTGTATCATTTTGGGCCAAGGATTGTATACAGTTCCCTGGAGAGGGTATCCACAGCCCCTCCAGGAACTAAGAGTAGTAGTAAATTCACCTGTAACACCTCCAGAGAGGTAAAACCTTATGGAGACACTTGTGTTCAATCTGGATTATCTAGAGACCAGTAGACACAGAAAGGACTTTTGGATAAATAGCCAGAGTTTAAACCATGGATGGGCAACCTTGGCATGCGACCCCCCAGGGTAAGCACCCTTGGCAGGCTTGGCTGGTTTGTTTGCCTGCTGCTTCCTATAGCCCCCCATTGGGCCAGAGTGGCGAACTATGGCCAGAGGGAGCCTCAGTCAGCCGAACCTGCAGATGGGGCAGGTAAACAAACCTGCTGGGCCCGCCAAGGGTGCTTACCCTAGGAGGCCACGTGTCAAGGTTGCCGATCCCTGGTTTAAACTGACATGGGGCCTTCATTCTGATCCAGCATGGAGGGTCCCAATCCTTAAAGGAAGGGTTAGCAGGACCTACACCAATATTAGCATGCATGTTCTTTTATTGTTTTCGACATGTTCTCTCTGTGTGCTTTCACTTTAAGAATGTATGCTTGCTTAGAAAAAGCTGTGTGGTAAATTAACTATGGCAATTGTGCTGTTTACAGCCTCTGAGGAAGGAAGGCAATCTGCCTTCCTTGGAAATTCATAGTGTAGGCAGCAGGGAACCTGGAAATACCAAGCAACCTGGAAATATACCAGAGGGAGAAAGACACATTCTCTGTCCAAGACAGATCGTGTCTGGGAGCCATAAAATGTGAGAGCCTTTGGCTGGATTGTAAAGGGTAAATACATGTGCAGTTGCTCTGGACAGTGACAGTGAGTACAAAAGCTTTGCCAATCTTCTGTGACCACTAAACACTGAGGCTGGACCACTGAAGTTTCCCCCTTTGAAAAGCATTTTGCTGCTTCAATATTCAACTGAATAAGATTATGGTCTGACTGGGGGAGGGAAATAAAGGTCCAGAATTCTAGTTCGGTCCCAAAGCAAAGTCAAACATACAGCTACTTTGTCTGCTCCTCGTAATAACTTGATAAAGTTACCATGCATGTTTCTTATCTGTGAACTCACAAGTAAATGAAGATGACCGCTGCCATATGAGGAGATTAAAGTCTCCCAGGACCAAAGCCTGGGAGACTACACAAAAGTCAGCAGGACTCAAATTTCTGTTAAGAATCTGAGGTTGACCATTGTAGTGAGGTGTTTGGTATGACAAGATTCTAATAGTGAAACTGCCTTGAGAGCTGCAGGAGAAGACCTTATGCTGCAAGTACCTTAGTTGTCAGTATTCAGAAAGCCTGTTGACACACATTGTCCAAATAGCAGATTCGACTTCTTCAAAACAACATTTCAGCACTTCAGCCTACCAATAGTAAAGCCAACAGAAACAACCACCACCAAAACTCAATATGCCATTACCCCTTACTTAGAAATTATTACTAAGCCACTCTTTAATCAGTAAACAGAATCTGATCACTTCCTTTGGTAAACGAGGCATGAAATTAACTGTCAAAACAATGTCTCACACATAGTTTTGAATACTTTTGAACTTTGAAGTGCTTACATATGTGGAAACTACCACCAAAACAAAATATTTGTATGTTGGACTTGGATGAGGCTGGCAAAAAGCAAATTAAGGCCTGGGTCCTATAATTTGTTCCACATGGATGAAGGGATCTTTCTGCATAGATTCAGGGTGTAAGAGCAGATCCTGCAAAATTTCACTCACATGAGTAAGCCTGAGTCTCATGCAGGGCCGGATTAAGATCTTTACAGGCCCTAAGCACTGAAGAGAATATGGTGCCCCCCCCATACGTAATTCAAAATAAAAACAACACTATACCGTAAAATAAAATTTTATTTTTCAAAATGACACAAAAAACTTACATGAATGCTGAAATTAAAATAGCTTCTTTCTGGATTTTCTGACTGCAAAATTCTGAATAAGTTCATCTAAGCTGACTCCATGAAGCATGTCCACTTCCATACTCAATAGGGAAAGTGAATCAAGTCTGTCCTGACACATGGTTATTCTCTGAGGATTTTTTATTCTTTTCAGCTGAGAAAGAGCGTTCTGCGGAGCAGTTAATAATCATCAATATTAGAAAAATACATTGTGCAATCTCTACATTTAGAAATAAGCATTGTATTCCATCTTTCAGTATTGTGTCATGAAGATCAATGCGATTGAATTTCATTTTTTTTGTTTCATTAAACTTTGCACGCATATAACAGTGGAACTGCCGTACTTCTCCACAGAGATTCATGTTCATGTCAACAGGGTATGAGTCAATTATCTTTGGGAACCTTGTGAATATTGTTCATCAGATAAGTCCATATCGTTTAGAAAAGAAAATCTACTTGATACTTCTTTGTACACTTCACCTCTCCTCTTCACATGAGCTTCAAGTATATCAATTATAGCATATTAAGTAGATACGTGAAATTTGTCTCTAGGATTCAATGCTGTTTCTGTTGCACTACTACCATTTGCTTTTTTCCTGATTTGCTTGCGGGACTTGGCTTCTTTGCAGTTAGTATCAGGCCAGATATCTTTTGATATGTCTTCAAATCTTTCGAAATCATTCCTCAAAGTGTGTAAATGGTCTGCTAATGCTTGACAGAAGTCTGCACATGTTTTCAAATCCAATTCTTTTTCTTGGAGAGCTTTACTTGTGTGGTAAAAAAGTGTTGTAAGATTTCATTCCACATGGTCAAAGTGAATACAAATGCTAGTTCTGACATCTTGTTTTCAATGTTTTCTGTCTTGTATAGTTTCTCCCTTTTTGATTGGTCTGCAACTATACTTTCTAATGCATCCACAATCTTTGAGTAGGACTCCAAAATTACATTTGTTGCCACTGTATGTGCCTCCCAGCGAGTATTAGAAAGAGATTTCAACACATGATCATTGCTCAAATATGTTTTAAAAGCTGCCCATCGGTGTGTTGAGTCAGAGAAAAAATGTATAAAATAACTGGACTATTGAGAAAAAAATTACTGCCACCAGACAACAATCAACAGCACTGTGGCCAACAGGATTGAGATATGGCCTGCCAAAAATGGGTCAAATTGAGCCACAAGCTCCAACAATCCCAAGAAATTTCCATTCTGCAATGATCCATGTGTGTCATTTGATCCCCGGAAAGGTGGAACACGTTCAGCTAAAGTTTGAACAACAGCTATCACACTCCCCTTTCTTCTGTTCTGATTTCCTAGTATTATTTTGATCTACGTTAGTAGGATGCCCCCCTGGTTTAGGTAGGTATAAGTAATAAAAAAAGAGAAGAGAAAAACAGGGGAAGAGTGTGTAGTGGAGTGTAAGGAAGTCTAACAAAGTTTGATTTTTCCCATGTTGATTATGTCGATGCTTTTTTTTTTTGACATATCAAATATCAAATTTTAAAAATATATATATATTTTTGTGGTGCCCCCTGCTTTGCTTGTGCCTTAAGCACATGCTTAGTCTGCCTATGGGTAATCCAGCCCTGGTCTCATGCACAATTCCACTGAGGTCATTGAACCCATAAAGATTAAAATAAAATAGATATATTGATAGACCAGGTTTTCACATAATTATCTCACAGCAAACTGATTATTCCATTTTTCAAACTTTGATTTTGTGCCTGACCAAGGGGTATATTACATTTTTCCTTATTTAATGCAACCCTTATGTTCTTAAAAAGCAAAACAAATATACCTGTCCAGGAAGGCAATGATCCTTTTTCTATGATTGGGACAGTCATAATACAATCATTTTAAACATGAGTGAGGGTACATAGGTGTAGAGAATAGGGAACTCAAGCAAAAGCAGGTTCCAGACTCTGAACCAGATCTGTAGTAAACTAATATATTATACAGCTACCCACTTGTGGCAATTTATCATCTCTGTAAAAATTAATCTTGCTTCTAAGATTATTCTATTCTTAATAATGTAGCTAACTACTTCAAGTGTGACAGACCATGATGGTATGGATATCAATCCTATCTAAGGTTACAAATACAAACATAAGTTGGTAGTCTCAGCTTCCTACCCAAGATAAGTAAGCCCCAAAGATAATGCCTCTCATCAATTCAAAGCCCACATATGTGACAAAGGATATGCCTACACTCCAGCTGGAGGTACAATTTCCAGTTCGTATAGATGTAGCTTTGATTGAACTAGCCTGCTAACAGCACAGATGGCACCTGGCGCTTTCCCAGGGTAGGCAACCTATGGCACGCATGCCAAAGGCAGCGCATGAGCTGATTTTCAGTGACACTCACTGCCCAGGTCCTCGTCACCGGTCCGGATGGCTCTGTATTTTAATTTAATTTTAAATGAAGCTTCTTAAACATTTTAAAAACCGTATTTACTTTGCATACAACAATAGCTTATAGTTATATATCAGACTTATAGAAAGACCTTCTAAAAACTTTAAAATTTATTACTGGCATGCAAAACCTTCAATTAGAGAGTGAATGAATGAAGACATGGCACACCACTTCCAAAAGGTTGCCAACCCCTGGGCTATCCCCTGAGTACAGTACAGTCTGATACCTTCTGGAAGTAGAGCTGGTAGCTAGCCCAAACCACCGCCTGCACCGCTATTGTTAGCACACTAACTCAGTCACAGCTAGCACATGTACGTCACTCTGAGCTGGGAATTACACTTCCAGCTGATACGTAGCCCTACCCAAAGACACTAAATGAGGGGCATAAAAAAAAAAAAATGTATTCATGTACATTAAAATGCAGTAGGATTCATCCCCTAGGTGTAAATAATGCTCTCTGTGATCCCAGTTAAATGATTCTTGACTTCTGACGTTCAACAATAAAATGAATTGACCCTGAATGTGTGCAGTGCATAAGTAACTAGAAATAAAATAAAAGTCATTTCTGGAAATGAGGGGCATTTGAGAGGTATATCAAAGAGCACTGTGGAAAAGGCACCTTTCAGTCCAGCAGTCGGGGTGCTTTCTCTGTGCCCATAGGGTATAAGGGTTTAAATTTTATTATGTCAGGACATCATTAGTGATGAGATTTGTAACTGAAAACTGAGGCCTTAAATTGTATTTGAACACAGCTGGCCCTAGACTCATCTTTCCTCTGTATGTTCACTTATACAACTGCCATCCAACCTATTCGAGCCATGTGACAATTTTAATGATTTCCTTTTGAGTGATTTCGCAGCCCTTCCCCCAACTCTGGCTTTTATGCTTTGTGGAACTTCAGAAGGCTGCAAACTGAAGATGAAAAATCAAAACAGCTAGCTGTGAATTCTCACATGTGCGTATTGGGATGTCCTATGGGCAGCACGGCCCAGCAGACTGAGCACATGGATCAGAACAAGGAAAGCTGAGATTCTACATTCTTCCTCTCCTCCTGGGCGGCTTTCACTCTTTGCACTTCTATAGAGGGCACAGGGACATAACTAAACCATGTGAGACAGGCACATGGCATGATCCCCAATTTACAAGGAGATCATCAGCTGCTGAAGGTCACAAAACAAGTCAGTGACATTACCAGGAGTACAACTCAAGTCTCCTGACTCCATGTCCCATCAGCTAGGTAGCAATGCCCTGTTGGAAAGTCAAGCCAAGATATTCAGAAGTGACTGGTGATTGTGGGCACCCAACTGGAGACACTATTGGGGCCTAGTTTTCAGAAGTTGTGCAGCATTTTCTGAAAAATCAGTACCCTTTAAACGGTGTAACACTGGGCACCCAAAAAGTTGAGCTGCCAAAGTCACTAGTCATTTCTGACTATTTCTTGGCCTTAACTTTTAAAACTCATGCACACAAGAGTAGAAAGTACTAAGTGAAAATTCCCTAGTGCTTTACAAGTGCAGGAATTCTGCAGTTTTCCAGAAGATGAAAGGCAAATGTCATCAGCAACATTTTTGTGACAAGTATTTTGCCCAATCTGTGACAGTCTTTGCTCAGAGACATAGAGAATACCAGGGACAAACAAGGTCAGGAAGGAGATGGGCGGACAGGGATTCACAAGACTGCTGTCTGTATTGCAGCTCCATACCCACTTGAGGCTGACATGTTGTTGTTGTTTTAAACTATCCATATTCCAGTACAAGACTTCTCTGCTTTGTCCACTTATTGCATTCTGTCCGATATTGATTGACTTCAACAAAGGCCCCTCAACTGTAAAATTTTTGTGGTAAGGATGGTCTTTTTTATTATATGTCTATTCAGTATCTAGCACTATGGGGTCCTGATCATTCATCGACTTATTCCTAGGAACTATCTTAATAAGAACAACAGTAACAACGGTCCAGCCACTCGAACATGTGACTGGGAACCAGAAAAAGTCTTAGGCCTGGTCTACACTAGCGGGGAGGGTCGACCTAAGGTACACAACTTCAGCTCTGTGAATAGCATAGCTGAAGTTGATGCATCTTAGGTCGACTTACCTGCCATCCTCACTGCGGCAATGGTTGACAGCAGGCTCCCCCGTCAACTCTGCCTTGCACCTTTTGGCGAGTTGGAGTTCCAGCATCGACTTTGGGGATCAATTTATCGCGTCTTGACAAGACACGATAAATCGATCCCCAATAGATCGATCTCTACCCTCTGATCCAGCTGGTAGTGTAGACATGGCCTCTGACACTTCGATACTGATACTAACTTGCTGTGTGGTCCAAGGCAAACCACTTAACCTTTTGCCTCATTTTCCTCATCAGTGAAGTGCCAATATTAATTAGTACTCACCTCCTTCCCACATAAAGATGTTGTAAGACTTAATAAATGTTTGCAGATTATTTTAATAATAATGTATGTCAAGTACTTCCATCTGCTTTGTATATTATTATTACTACTCAATATATAAATCCTAAGAAAACAAAATAAGAATGTCTGAGCTAGTGCAAAAGGGTCTGAGGACACATTTTCAGACCATCCTATGAGATTTAACCCTGTCACTAATGTTACTTTTATGGAGGATTCAGAGTTAAAATCCATCTCGCCACTGAAAATCTACTTTTCTATACTGAAGTCATTCCATGTTCAGCAGCACAGTTGATTCCCTTTTCCCATTCATACACATGAAATCTTAATGTCTCACCAGTGCAATAAAATCTAATTTTATTAGATAAAGAACATTTGTCTTTTGTTCCACTGAAAACATTTTTCTTCATGTGCAGTGTTTTCTCAGCCCCAGTGAACATTATATTGGTGTTTCATATTCACTTCAACTTTGGTTAAGTACAGTTCTTTCTCCAGATGGTGTAGTATTACACACAAGTCTATTAGTCACTCCATTTACTCCACTGCAATGAAATTGCAGTCTACCCTCCTAGACCAGTATACACTTAACTCTTTAGAAATAATGCTAGGGGCCAAAAAGAGGATCCTTTCTCTGATGGCCGAGCATCATCATTAATATTAATTTGTATTACCATGATGCCTAGAAGCCCATGTCATTGATCAGGATCCCATTGTACTAGGGGATGGTGTACAAACACAAAACAAAGAGACAGCCCCTGCCTCAAAGAGCTTGCATGTGGGCATGGACAACAATAAATTGGAAAATATACTATGTCACCACCTTGAATATCTGCCCATTTCTAAAACTGAACCTGAATTCAATCTTAAGCTCTGAATAAGTCTTCCCCAACTGCCCCCCAGGCATCCAATTCCATCTACAGTCTGGAGTGTAACAAGAAGTGCCAAAATGGCACAAGATAGTATGCTCTCATGGTAATCCCATCCATGAAGGGAATGTCAGAGATTGGGTATATGTTCTCACGAGACTTCCAGCCCAGTTTACATGAGGTTACAGTAATTCAGATAAGCATCACACTGACTTGTAGACCTGGGGAAAATAAAAGTAGTTGCTATCAGGATCTGAACAAGTTCAGTGGGAAGCCAGCAGAGCCAGAGGTGGTGGGGATCTAGAGTCAGTGGCAAATGGGTATTGCTTAAACCAAGTCTTTGGCCTAACTGGCTATCCTGTCCCACCAGCGAATCCTCAGGGGCTAGATGAGTATTAATTGGGAAGGGCCACTCTATAGGGTCGACGTGCTTGGCTTGCCTCCATTCCCACATCAGAGCCCGATGCTGAACAGCTGATCATCACTCAGGGCAAAGAGAACAGGCTAAGTCTGATCAGCAAGCTTCTCTGGCCTGCATGAACTCAGCGGCTACTGGTGCAGGGCTAAGAAATGAGCAATAGAACTGGAAATGTTCATGAAGCAAGAGCAAAAGCAATAAATATAAACAACAGATTTGTCATAGTAATGCCCAATGAGCAAGCAACGTTGTGCATATGTAAATAAAAACACACAAATGGTTGTAGCAAATGTAAGGCTGTTATGGCTGAGTTATGCTGACAGCTCTAAAAATATTTCCCTGGCTGTTTGTGTCTGGCAATATAGATTGGCACTTGCGGGAGGCCTGCATGAGGGCGAGGGACCCCTGAGTGCTATCTCCCTTCACCTCCATGCTCGTCTAAAAATAAACAATTTGTGAAATTAGATAGAATGCAAGATCTATGAGGTAGTTGAGGTTTGTTAAAATCAAGGGGAGCAGACTTAATTTTGAATGAGAAAATGTGACATCATCTTTCTTAGCATGAGGTGGGCAAGGAATTCTGGAATGATGAATGTGGTAGTGAGAGCCAGCAATTTTCAAAAGTACCTAAGTGACTTATGAGCCTGAGACTCGTTTTCAAAAATCACGTAAGGTCAGATTTTAAAGGCATTTAGGCACCTAATGAATTCAAGGAGACAAACATCTAGACGCTATTGAAAATCCTCCTAGGTACCTATCTTCATTTCTTAAAATATGGCCCATAGGCACTTAAGAGCCTTAGTCTCATTGAAAGTCAATTGGGCTAAGATTCCCAAGTCATGTAGATGCTTTTGGAAATTGTACCCTACACTAGCTCTGCCCATATACACTGTATATCCTACTATTTGAAGAAGCTGCTAATATCTGAAGAGGAATACTAAATAAAAGCAACAATGATAATAACCACAAAGTTGTAGTCCTGTGTCTGAACACATGGCTATAGCTAATTCATTCCAATTCTGATGCTTCTCTTGACTGCTTTCCTGGCCTTGGCTAAGTTATTAACATCTCTGCTTCACTTCCTCCATCTGGAAAAATACTTGTCAATTGCTCGTCTCTGGGGAATATATGAAATGTACATTAATGGTTATTAAATATTTTGAAGGTGAAAAAAACTAAATTGGAAAAAATGGAGGGGGAAAGAGTGAGTAAGGTGATATCTTTTATTGGACCAACAAAAGTTGGTCCAATAAAAGATATTATCTCACCCACCTTGTCTCTCCAATACCCTGGGGCCAACATGACTAACCCCACTGCGTACAGCAATGGAAAAATGCTCATTTTTATTAATTATTTGCACATGTAATACCTTCGATCTGAGTTTCTCCAAGAGCTTTACAAACATTAAGCTACACAACACCATTGTGAGGAATGAAAATACAATATAGTATTTTAATAGATAGGCAAACTGGGGCACAGCTGGATGAGTCTTAATGCATCTGCTGCTCTAACCACCGGGTGACACTCCTCCTAATGTCCAGCTTGAATGGCACTTTCAGTTCAGCACAAGGTTTGAAATAAGCTGGCAAAAATGGCAACTGTAGCAAGAAAATAACTCTTTCTAGGTCATTGCATCATAATGGGGTTACAAAACCCCTTTGCCATCTCCATGAGCAAACCTTGAATTCTCAGTACAAATCTGTTCTAAGAGAGAAGTTTAGACATATCTACACAAGTTCCACTGGTTTTCCTAACTGCATTTTCAGTTTCTTTTAAAGGAATCACTCCACCTCCCTCACCCTTATTATTCACGCACAGCACTTCTACATCCCTCTCCTACTGCCACCCATCTCCCACTAAAACACCATGTTTGTGACAGTCAGAATTGATATGCCATTTTCAGAGAGAAACTGGGCGGACAAAGATGAAAAAAGTTTGTCTCAACTTTCTGGAGATTCCCCTCAGCTTTTCTTTGCACAGTAATTCACCTAAGAAGTTTTGTATATTGACCTTCCTTCTGCAAAGAATAGTTCACATCGATCTCACATACATAATTACCATGAGGGGTAGATTTTAAAACAGAAAGATTCACAGCTGAATGAAGGGGAAGCATATTTCTGCTTGTATTTATTCAGCTAGTTTATGTCAATATAATACTTTTTTTAAAAAAAATAGTTGTATCACGAACATACATCCATTTTATATGCATTTAGTTTGGTCTAAAATAATAGATCAACCTTTCAAGAAGGTCAAAAGGTGGAATTACCTAAAAATACTAATTACAGTCCTTTTCCCATACACCTTCATGGGCAGTATCCCATGGTATTAGTGATTCTAAAACAATATAATGTTGTTAATGAAGGCCCAACTGATCGAGTGACTTGCTTTCATTAATTCAGCAAATGAATTAATAATTCCCTAAAATGTATGCATAACTGTGTAGAGAAAGACCGACCATAAAAACTTACTTCAGATAAAGGTAGGAAACCACAAATACAGTCACATTTTGGGCCCAATCCTGCCCCCTAGGAAAGGGATCAGGATCACTATGAACGAAATTCCGACTGCATGCGAACATGAAGTAAAGATAACAACGGGGGCTTTTACAGACAGCTTTTTAGTGACCGAGTTATGCAGAGCATTAACTAGACTTGTTGAGTCATTAGAAACGCGAGACCGAAATAGCATGTTCCCTCCGTGAAAACTTGCACTTCAAACTTTAGTGCCATGTTAGCACTTAAAAGTAATTACATAATCTCCTACCGTGCAAGTTTAGTTCCCCTTCCAGTACATGCAGATGGTAAGTAGAAGCAAGTCTGAGCAGGGGGATAGCCGCCCAAATCAACGCGGGTGATTAGAACTCACAACACCGAACCTGAGCGATCACAACTGATCAGCAACACCGTTTAGTTGGCAAAAAGAGGGTCCCAAAGGCTCTCGATCCTACACCCAACACATTCGATTCACCACGCTCCCCACCCCATCGCGCCCCACACTTACAATTAAAGCCCCGCGTTGAGAAACGGGAGGGATCCTTGGAAGTTTTCGGGACCCGGTTCCTACATCCAGGCAAACTTCGGAAAAAGTTGGCGCGGGGGGAAGCAGGAGACCCGATCTCCCCAGAGCCGAGTCTGAAAGTCGACGCGGCAACACGCCGCTTTCAGTGACCCCACTCGACTCCCCCGCAGGTCTGAACTTCGAGCAGCAAGAAGAAAGCCCCGGTGGGCGAGAGGGGCCGGATGTGTTTTTTCCGCCTTGATAAGGGGCGCTATAACCCGCCGGCTGCAATTAGTTACCACCCTGCATAGCAGCGTTAACATCCGGATTTCAATCATTCCTTTGAACTCCTGTTCATCTGCAGCCCGCTACAAACTAGGTGCCCGCGATTTGAAACAACCTGCCTGGGCTGGGAACACTGAGGGTACCCAGGGCCAGGGAAGCTGTTACCTGGCAGCTTGGCCCTTCCTATTGAAAGTGTAAACTAGGCAGCGGGAGAGGGTGTGAAATAGGCAGAGATCGGAGGAAGGAGACGCGTCCCTTGCACACGCGACTCAAAAGCCCTCCAACACCTTCAGCTGACTCAGAGCCCCTGGGTAAGTTTCTAAGTCACAGTTTCAGGGGGGTTCAACTTTTCCCAGCAACGTCCCCCGCCCCTGAGAAGTTAACCGGGTGCAAAACAAACCCACCGAGTGCCCCCGCGCGCCCTTTACCTGCTTTTGTGCCGCGTCTTTAATCGATTCCTTCCAAAGGGAGCCATGGCCACGCCAGCGGCCAAGCCACAACATCGACGCGTCCAGAGCCAAGGCCGGGCTGTTCTCTTCTCCCCCTCGCCTCCTCCGGCTTCTTAGCAGTCACCGAGCGTAGCGAGGAGCTGGAAGTTGTGCAATGTGCTAACTCGGAACTACTGGTTTGTTGTTGCTGCTGCTGCTGTACCTTTGGAGTCCTGCCCAGCTGCAATCTTCAAGGAGGCGTTTATGAGCCGGGAAAAAAACCACAACAACCCACTTTCTATTGTGATGTGAAGTTATGTGCAGAACTTGCTAAACTTTCAGCCTCGCCAGCCGCCAAGGCACCGATCAGCAAAGGGAAAAGGCGATTTGACTCCGGGAGGGAGCTAGGCAGGAACACACAGCAAAAGGATTCAAACTTTCTCCGCCAGGTTGCAGCCACTTAAGGTCAAGTCGAGCAGCTAACCAGGAGCCTTAATGAAGGGCAGACAGCAGTTGTTCCACCAGTTCTAGTGCATAATCATAGCCTGCCTGACAGATCAACCTGGAGCTGCTTCTCATTGCAGGGTGACGATATAGGGCCCAGCTACCTCTCTGGCCCCTCTACTTTTAGGTAAACATGTGATACTTTGTTAGGTGCATATAAACCTTTAGAGACTTTGGTCTGCAAACCTCACTCAGCAGCTACCTGTGGCTTCAAAACACTTCCAACCAAGGCCTGATTTTCAAAAGAACCCCCAATTCTAGCTGAAGCCAGTGAGAACTGTGGGTGTTTAGCACCTTTGAAAACCGGGCCATAAAAGGAGGCTGTTAGGAAGGGAAGGCGGCTAGAAGAATAGCAAGGGGCAGTGCAATACCTCATTGCACACTCTAATATGGTGCAGCTTTTTGGCTGGCTTTGTTAAAGGGCAAGTGAGCATGTGTTAAAGTTGTTGCTTGTTCCAAAAACCTGAGCACTAATGCACAAAGCTGATTAGTAATAAAGCTTTGAAAGGGGAAACATGGGTCACGTTGACTTCCATGGGCTTTGGCTGGGGATTACAGTGCAGAAAGGCAGACCCATTAAAGGAGAAAAGAGCATAAATAAGGAACTGATGGTAGAGGGTACTGGGGGCAGGGGAAAATTAACTTTTGCCCTATAGCTTGTACAGTTATTTGCACCATCACTGAGTAGGTGTAAAATGTTTCCACTTGGAGTTCATTGCATTTTACACTCACTTTTTACTACTGCAAATAACCATACCAAGATGTAGGTGCAGTGGTTAATCAGGAATTCTGAATTTAGCCCTGTCCCACCTCTGCTGGTGTGCGTATTAAACAAGAGGGTTAATCCGGTAGAGTGATGGGTTTATTTAGAAGGGGCTTTGTCGTTTTCAACATTGGAATAAAATATCCCCTTTCCCTAAGCAGAGATAGTCACAGCAACCTTCAATAAACAAAGCTAGAGCCCATTCCATGGGTTACCTATTACTGGCAGCTCTGGGAATGCCCCACATACTTTCATTTCAGTCCCAGGTCTGTAAACTCCCTGAGCTGTGACTACAAAGAGAGGAACTGGAGTCACAGCTTGTTTGGGTGGGTTAACTTCTCTCACACACACACCCCTCAGATTCCTGAGGCTGCTGCCAAGGGAGGTTTCATGAAGCAGGATCTGCTTTGGGTATTATGCCTGATCCAAAACTCACTGAAATCAATGGGAGTTTTTCCACTGACTTTGGGTTTGGTTTATATGCCATAGGTGGGGATTTCCTCACCTTTAAATGGTGGCAAATATTTTCCAACCCCTAGAGATGTTTGCAAGACAGTCTCACCACAGAATTGCTGTTCCACTGCAGAGAATTTTTCAGAGTAAAAGAAGTATTAAAATAAAGGGCTTTTCCCTCCCTCTTTCCCTTGTTGGCAAAGGTAACATTAAATGGCATTATCTGCTGCATATTACAATGTGAAACATTCTAATGTTCTCACTTACTTGGCTTCTCATTACAAAGATAAATGGGAATTGGGCAACATCTACAGCTGTTCTTACACTTCCAAATTAATCAGCTGTCACCTCACAGTATTAGTAGATTGTAACTATTAAAGTATGGTGTGATGAATTGGTGTACTTCTTCCTTTTCTACCTGCATATGCCAGATAAATGTAATCATATGGATAGGCCTTGGGAAACTTAATCATGTTATGCAAATAAATCACAAAGCAGATTTAAAAATAAATCTTCAGGGTAAATTTTATATACACACACTTCATTGTTCATACCTCTTACGTTTCCATTTTCATTTTAATGGCATGCATTTTAGGAAAGACTCGTGCAATAACATGTACATTTCTATCCATGTTTGAAATAACATACCTTACCCTTTGCACACTTTTCGAAATGAGATTGAAAATATCTATCTAGTTTACTTTGGAGAGGAGGCAAGTAAGAAGGGTCATGAGAGGTAGACAAAGTATCAAATGAAATGAGAGTTTCAATTGACTGTTTCTAAAATGCAAGAAGGGAACATACAATGAAACGGAAAGGAAACAAATTTCAAAGTGATAAAAATAAATAGTTTTCTCACACAGCGTACAATTAACCCATTGGACTCTGTCACAGATATCACTGAAGACAAAAAGCTTAGCAGGATTATATATATATGTGTGTATATATATATATTAACAAATATAATAGCTATCAGGGGTTCTCACAACAAATTTTTGGTGGCCTCAGAGTGCAGCCACCAACTCTTGCTGGTGGCTGCTCTGACAGTTTTTCTTAAAATACTTGATTCACTTAAAGAAAAACAAATAAATATGCACATTTACATGTCCAAATCATTGTAATTTATGTGTGCAGGGCTTTTTACAGACAATAATAAAAATAATGTACAATTGTCTCTATTCTTTACTGGACCTAAACAGAATAGAAATGCAATAAGCTGCTTTTCATGTTTTGCTTTTTTTGTTAATTTTTTTTTTAAGACTTGCTAGCTAATAAGTCTGCTACTGTGAAAAGTGATATTTGTATATTTGTTAATATCACTTTTCACAGCAGACTTACTCATCCCCAGCAACCTGGGGGGCAAATTAAACACTTGATGGGGAGGTGAGTAAAGAGGCAAGAGGGCCAGGGCTACGGAGGACTGGCTGGGAGGGCTGGAGGAAGAAGCAGTGGTCAGGTGATGGGAAATCTGGGTTGGGGGACCTAGGGTCCGGCTATACAGTGGGGGACTGGAGGAGGCAGCAGGAACCAGGGATGGTGTGGGGAGGGGTGAACCTGGGTCTGGAGCCTGAAGTCCTGCTCCCAGTGGCCCAGAGATGTGCTGGTCTCTACTTCCTGCAGCTCCGTTTGGCCGGGAACGGTGAACTACAGCCATGGAGAGCTGCCAGCGGCCATGTCTGTGGATGGTCAGTGTAAACAAACTGTCTTACAGCCCACCAGTGGATTACCCTGATGGGCTGCATGCAGTCCAGGGGCCTCAGGTTGCCCACCATTGGCTTAGGACATTAAAGATAAAAAATTCAAACCATACAAATCACTTAGGAGGCTACATCTCATGGAACATTAATGGGACTTAGGCCTTGTCTACACTACAAACCTATATCAGTATAACTATGTTGCACAGTGTGAAAAATTCACACCCCTGAGCACCTTACCCCCAGTGTAGACAGCGCTCTGCCGATGGAAGAGTTGCTCTCTTTGACATACTCCACCTCTGCTAGAGTTGGTAGCTAATTACACATATGGGAGAAGCTACCCTATTGGTTAAGTAGTGTCTTCATTGAAGTACGCTAGTGGCACAGCTGCACTGGTGCTGCTGCACCACTGCAGCATTTTAAGTGTAGACTTGCCTTAATTTTAGCATATATTTTTGAAAGTGTCTAAGTAAGTCACCAGAGCCTAACTAGACCAGACATATAACTAGAAAATAGGCATCCTTCACTGACAAGAAGATGAACTAGATATGACTATTCAGTCTTGTAAATCTCTAATTACTGTGTTTGAGTTGTATGTGGTACCTAATTTGCTCTGTTCTCTTCTTAAGGCCAGATGTTCCATATAAGAAATCCACTTGCCAGGTATTATGAGAGACAGAAATGCCCTTGGCTGTGCTGTATCAACTGACCTCGAAACTTTTAGACCAGTAGAGTCAAAACACTACTGTCTGTTTCACTGCACTGGAGGTCAGATTTTCTAATTTATTTATAGTCATTCACTTGTATTTTAGGGCTCTGATCCTTCACTCCTTGTTCACCCAACACTACCATTATCTTCAAATAAAAGGATGCAGGAATACACTCTGCATGTGAATTTATTTCTGTCCAGGTATTATATCATATGGAGATTCCCGTGGAGGAATCTCTTTCAATTTTATGTAAAATGAAATGAGAGAAGGATGTAGTAACTATTTCAATGTAGATTGTCTTGCTTTGTGCATATAAAGAGGCTGAGGATTTAATGTATTTTATGATGCATTAGTTTCCTGTTTATAAAGAAATTCTGTTTGTGAGCTGGTACTGATTAAGTGGAAGGCTATGCACAATCTTAAAATCAGTTGAGTCATATGGAATTTAAATTGAACAGTTACAATTATAACACAGTGGAAATATGAGCCTCTGCCTGAGATACTTGTAGGTACACTTCAGTACACTGAATTTTAATGCATTAATGCATCAGTTCAGGCCTCATCTTACTACAGAAATGTCTTGGTGCAATCAACAGAGACAACTCAGCCCTAACTGGTTAATTCAGCAGCTCGCTTTGTAAAGGTTTTCTAGTTTGTGGACAGAATTGTCCATCTCCTCAAGATGCACTGAAAATCTTAGGCAATTTTCATCTGGTCTATAGCTGATATAATAGGACAAAAACATGTAAATATTTTCACAAGTAAGTAAGACAAATGTTAATCATGCTGTTAGTGCACGATTGGAAGGAGCTCAGATATTTCAGTGATTTGTGTGGTATAAGAACCTATATAGGACTGGAGATAATTCAATTTGCTGTTATTCATTGGGTCGTATTATTCATTCAAATAGAACTGGTTGAAAAGATTGGAAAACATTTTATATTCTCTTTCAGCTAACAAAAAAAAAAAAAATAGTGTCAGCAGAAATTATTGACCAAATCATTTGAAAGCATGTGGACAGCCACCAGTTTATTTAGGAAAATGTTTGAAATCACATCTTCACAGATTTGACAAGAATAATGTATCATCTGAAAATTCATACCAGAGGTGCACTATTCATTACTGACTATTAGTTATTGGTTATTCTCTTGTGTTAAAATATAACAACAAAAAAGAAGCTTTTATCTTAGTCAGGAGTAGAAAATGCTATATAAATTAGATGACTAATACCATGAATACTGAAAGTTAGTAGTGTGTGAACACTTGTTCATAGAAGCTATTTAGTGAATACTTATAAATAACAAAGCAACAAGGTGAGTGATGTAATCTTCTATTGGACCAGTGTCTGTTGGTGAGAAATACATGCTTTCGAGCTTACAGAGAGCTCTTATTCTCTCTCACCAACAGAAGTTGATCCAATAAAAGTTATTACCTCACCCACCTTGTCATGCTAATATCCTGGGACCAACCTGGCTACGACACTGCATATACGAATAACCCATTCAGAGAAATCCAGATCAATTTGCAAATAGTTCACAAACAAGAAAGGCCAGAATTCTTCATAGAAATTTCTCATAATAAATAATTCAGCTACTGCTTATTGGGACAACATCATCAACATCATCCCACTCATAAATGTCTTTTATATGACTATTTTAAAGTTTGTTCCAGTTCTGCAAACACATATATCTATCTACTCTTTATTTTAAGCATTTGAGTACTGCTATTGAAATGCACAAGACCATGCCTGTGTTTAGAATTAAGAATGTGTGTAAATCTTTTCAGGACTGGGGCTATATTGTGCAATAATTAGAACACAGGAATGTGGGAATCAGGAGCACTCCTTCACTGTATTCCAGGGGTGGGCACACTGCGGCCCGCGGTCCAAGTCCAGCCTGCGGGATCATAGTGCCTGGCCCCCGAGCTCCCGAGTGGGGAGGCTAGCCCCAGCCCTTACTCACCTTCCTCCCGGAGCCTCACCTCACCACACAAACAGTGTTCTGGTGGGTGGGGCTACACGCTCCTGTGGGGCAGTGTGTCTGGCTCTGGGCAGCTGCCAGACATGCTGCTCTGAGTAGCATGGTAAGGGGGCCAGGGTCGGGGGGTTGGATAAGGGGCAGGGAGTCCTGGGGGGCAGTCAGAGGACAGAGAACAGGGTTGGATGGAGTGGAGGATCTCGGAGGGTGGTTGGGTTGGAGAATGGGGGTTAGATAGGACATGCAGGGTGGATAGGGGTCAGGGCAGTCAGGAGACAGGGAGCAGTGGGGGTTGGGTAGGATGGAGTCAAGGCGAGTGGTTAGGGGCAGAGAGTCTCTGGGGGGGCAGTCAGGGGAAAAGGAGCAGGGGGGCTTGAATGGGTCGGGAATTCTGAGGGGTGCAGTCAGGGGGGTGGGAAGTGGGAGGGGGTCAGATAGCGGGCGGGGCCAAGCTGTTTGGGAAGGCACAGCCTTCCCTACCTGGCCCTCCATACTATTTTGTGACCCTGATGTAGCCCTCAGGCTAAAAAGTTTGCCCACCCCTGCTCTATTCCATACTATACCACTGACTTGCCACATTTCTTTGGGCAAATCACTTGCAGTCTGAGCCTGCACCCACCACGGTCAATTGATTTCTTTTACCAATGTGGCTTGTTTCACTTAGGTGGATGGGGATGGAATAAACTACTCAGGTGAAAGGTTTGTTGGTATAAGCTCTGTCCAGGAGTGCTTTGCCAGTAAGTTTACTGGTATTCCTAAGCTGGTAAAGTGCTCCTCATGTAGACATGGCCTTGATTAATTGATGTTTGTATAGCATCAAAATCTTTCTTTGAAAGGTTCTATGTAAATGCAAAATATATGATGATGATGATGATGATTATGCAAAGCTATATTCTATTTTCAAGAGTGATGCTTTCATTTCTGTGTCCATTGGGTTTCTACTTGTCTACATTGTAAACAATTTTTTTTTCACATTTGCTGTTGTGATGTCTGCGTATTACCACCCTGTCTGTACTGTAATGTTTGCTTTTTAATCCCTAAGGATTTTCTTGAATGCTGTACATTCATTCATGCATAGGCACTGAATCCATGAGTGCTCCAGGGCTGGAGCAACCATGGAAAGAAATGGTGGGTGCTTAGCACCCACTGTCAGCCCCCATGATCAGCACCTCCCCATTCCCCCAGTGCGTCCCACCTGCCAGCAGCCGCACCAATCAGTGCTTCCGTCTCCCTTCCAGTGCCTCCTGCCTGCCATGATCAGCTTTCCACAGCATGCAGGAAGTGCTGGTAGAGGAAGGGGAGGAGCGAGGGTGAGAAGAGGTGGGGCAGGGAGAACCTTGGGGGAAGAGGTAGAGTGGGGCCAGGGCCTTGTCTGGAGCTGGGAAGGGTACACCTCCTGGCACATTAGAAAGTTGGTGCTTCTGCAGGCTGGTCTCACCATGTAGATGTGCAGTGCACATCATTTTTTAATTTAGCTTCTGTCCCTTTTAGATAACAGGTTTGGAAGTTTCTGGATGGTCTTATAACCTATTTGGAGTGTCATGGTATGTTCGCATAATGATGATGGCACAACTCTGTTAATTCTTATTTTACATACTAAAAGAACTTCTAAGCATATAGCAGGATGCATATCTAGCTCTTAGGCTTAACAATGATTTCCAAATGCAGTATTGCCAACCCCAAAAGTTCAAAAATAATGAGTCAGGCTCACCAAAAATAATGAGATTGGCTTTAAAATGATGAGATTATGTAAAAATAATAGATTTGGTGTTCTTTTTATTTTACTTCTATTGTTGAGCTTTTAGGATGCACCGGAGACACATTTTGAAGCTTTCTCCACAGCCACTGGGCTAGAAACTTACTTTTTCTTTAAGAATGAAGCCTGAGATCTTCACATATCCACTTGACAGCAGGAGCTGAGGATTTAAGGAAAACAATAAATATCATGACAAAATCATGAGCATTGTCAACACTGCAAATGATAGAACCATACATGTCCAAACCAAGCTTATTCTTGTGCAACAGAAATTTAAATAAAACTAGTACTTCTGCCTGATGTGGCAAAGGAACAGAAAGAAGAATGGGCATGAAACAAAGAGCTTTAAATTTGGTAAAGGAAAAAGCTTAACTAAATTAAATCAGTGGTTCTCAAGTTTACCCATACTGTGACCCCAAGTTACAATAAAAAATGTTGGGAGCCCCTCCCATAAGTTTTTGGACTGTCTATATAGATAGCTATAAAGAAAGGGGCATGAGTGAGGCCCCTGAAATTTGAGGACCATCCCTGATTGAGAACTTATTGGTCTATCCAAGCTGAAGATCTCAGCATAATCTTACTGATCTGAGAACATTTCTTTCCAGCAGTAGAGACATACTGCACTTCTATTGTGCACAGATGAAATATTCTTTAGTATTTTTAGCTTAAAAATCTTTCCACAGCTCTCTGAAGTTTAAATAACTAGCTGAAATTGTCTTTCAGAGACAAAGAAAATAACAGCACGATTATCGGAGAGACTCACAAAGGTAGCAGGAGAGACAAAGTATAGCGTATTCAGAACTTTCACAGTGTGCCCTCCAATTCCTCCTGAAGTGATACAGCTTAACCAATGCCATATGAGACAGTGCATATCTACATGCATGTCTGAACATTATGGGAAAGAGTGGAATTCACTCAACTGAATTCAGGCAGATTTCATTTCTCCTCAAGAATTGTAGATGATCATTCTCATCTGTTCAGTCCAACAACAATTTAAGAGTTCTGTTAAAGCAACTGTTTCTCACTCTGGAACTGTTTCAGTTTCCCAAACAGTATCAAAGCATGAGCTGTCAGGTTTGGGGAGGAGAGGAGAATGTATGTATATACGATGGTATATGGCAAATAGATTGACCCTCCTTTCCCCCCCCCCCCCGCAACATATATACATATATTCTCTACCTGTGTCAGCTAATTACAGTTAAATAAAAAAACTAGTGCATGTTTTAGTGGCTGTACCATGGATACTGGAGGCATTTGAAAGGTAAACTCACTGAGGTTATTTTGGAAAATATGTAATTGTTGGGGTGGAAGAAATGCAGTCCTGAATAGAGACTTCTCCAGGAAATGCTGAGATAGAAGCTAAAGAAAATAGGTGAACTTTTCCAATCAGTGAATCAAGGATGCCAACCTTCCCTTCCCTCGTTACCCTCCCAAAAACAACCCTTCAAACAACCCTGAAAACATCTAGTTGTCCATTACTGACACTCTGAACTCACATTTTACAACGTTCATTTATCTCTGAGTGAAGGACCAGGGCCAACTCTAACTTTTTTGCCACCCCAAGCAAAAAAAAGGGCAGCAGGAGGAGCGCTGCCCTAAGATTGGCCAGAATGCTGCCCCTTACAAAGTCCCGCCTCCATCACGTGCTTCTGATGCTGGTGCCTGGAGCCGGCCCCACGAAGGACACCTCCATGTGGAGATCTCACCCCTTCTACCCAGAAAGGGGCTCCACTGCCTCAGTGGGACCATTCTCTCTTTCTCCAGACCCAGTGGAGCTTTCTCAGTGCAGGCCAAGGTCCACAATGGGGGAGGGGCAAGACACTGAGCATAAGAGTGTTGTGGAAGGGACTGGTGGGAAGGAAACAGCCATAACCTTCTGTTCAGACTCATGGACCATAACCAGAGAAGGCTACACGGATGTGATTCCAGTGAAGTCACAATTTCCCCAAGTTTGAGGGGAAGCCTTGCCCTCATTTCTGTGGAGGGAGGGGTAGCTCCTCTATGAAATTCAGGATTCCACACTTTCCTTGTAGCACCTGCAGAGCATGGTTCCAAAACAATGACACAGGACACCGTCAAACAAACAATATGAAAGTAAACCTGCTTTAATGAGATGAATTCAGCTGGGTGCATTTCTGCCCGTTTTGCATTTGTCTAATTATGCCTTCTCCCTGGTTGGAAGTCTTTACCAATTATTTGATACTTATTCTCCTCTCATTTACCTGTAGCTTCTGCTACTCTCACTCCAGGACATTTAGCAGTTTGGTTCTCTTCTCTATAGTTACTAACCCTGTCAGCTTTGGTGTCATCCACAGAATTGATTGCAGCTGTATTTACAGATACAAAAGACAAAGCAGATACACAGGGTGCATAGAGGTTAGTTTGTTTGTTCTTTTATTGGACTACATCTAATAGAAAGCACCACTGTTTGATTACCTGCAGCTGCTTTTTGCCACTCTGAAAGAAGGTGGTGTGTAGGCCTGAGAGTGCAGACCACAGCCTGAATGCTACTGAGATATGACAACATCCCCACCCTGGCTGACATCTTTGCGGGGCTGTACATATTTTCCCTAGGTCATGAGGGTCAGAACTATTATTTTTTAAAAAAGGGACCTCCACAAATAAAGTGAATCTTTCAGAAAAAGAAACAACTACCTCCTAGAAAGCCTTCCTGGGGCAGGTTCTTCTGCAAATGAAAGAAACATTTCCAAACAGGAAAGACAAGAACTGATTTTGAGATTCAGCTGTTAAAATGCTCACTATTCCTACTCTGCAACATTTTAATGGAACACTCGGAGAAAGCTGCAGACATAGCAAGAAGCTTGAGGAAAGGAAACTAAGGAGCAAGGGGAAAAGAACAAAGAGCTCAATCTCATTTAGAACAAAATAAACCTACTCCAGGGTGCTGACCATGGCCATTTCACAATGATATGTCTAAAAGGTACAGATGAGTATTGAAGGGGAAATGTGGAAGCAAAAGAGATTTTGAACTACTTTAGTGTTCATGCGTGGTTATTTGCTAGTAGTGGGATAAAAACAGAGGTAGAACTCAGAAAGGTTATAGCATGACAGAACCCTAAATTATTCCCTGGGGATTTACGATCAAGAGAGAACCAGGCTAAGGCCATGGTTACACTGGCACTTTATAGCTCTATAAAGCCCCCACGAGCGCTATAACCTACTCCCCGTCCACACTGGCAAGGCACTAATAGCGCTATAACCGTGGAGTTATAGCGCTATTATAAATCCACCTCCTCATGGGGAATAAGGGCTGTAGCGCAGCTGCTGTAGCACTACAGCAAGAATGTGGACACCCACTGCGCTACAAGTAATCTCTGGAGATGCCTAGAGCCATTTAAGGCAATTGACGTCTCTTCCCTTTGTTTTGAACTCGGCTGGAGGAATGCGGAAGTACCTCTTTAGAGTTTCTTTCTTAACTCGGCAGATAAGCAATGCAAATGTTTAAGGAGGGAGCCTGTGTGAAAACAAAGCCTTCTGTGAACGGAGGCTCACTGACAGGCTTTCAGAAAAACGGCAAAACCACTGTCTCTCTCCCTCCGCATACACACAACGCGTCCCCCCCTCACCCCCCTCGTTTAAAAAGCACGTTGCACCCAGCTGAATGCTGGGATACCTGCCCTAATGCGCTGCTCTTAATGCCGCATTAAGTGCCCCAAATGTGGCCATGCTATACCGCAGGAGCATCTGAGTGTGGACATACAATAGCGCTATACATATTACTGTATAAGGGGACCGCTATAACCTATAGCGCTATAATCTTGTAAGTGTAACCATACCCTAAGAGCTAGATGATCACGTCGTTTAGTGGCAGTAAAACTGACAACCACTGACTCACTGCAGGAACCGCCCCCCAACATCACTGTACATTTCAGTTATATAAGAATATGGGGATTATACTGTTGGGGAAACCCATGTCAGAGAATAGACACTATATATGATTCCCATTCACAGAACTTTCTGAAAAGAAACAGCACACCCGGGGAATAAAATTAGCTAAGGATTAGTCTTTATACAGTGCGTATTTATGATCCTCTGTAACCAAAATATGAATGAATAGCACTGACTGTAAAATAGGAAAGTTTTATTTCAAAAAAGCCATCCTTGCTTAGTAAGCCAGAATTACAGGGAAGAAAAAGCTTTCAATAATATGCCAGAGTTCCGGTTAAAGAATCCACAAAAATTCAAGACCCAACTCGGAGTGTGTTTCTTTATATTTATCTATTCCATTCGTGACAATGGTGCTAAAACTTTACAGTGGGGCAAAACGAGAATCCATACAGAAGAAGTCTGACCTAAGGCTGCCTCGGGGGGCACGATGGTTTAAATACGGTGTATTCTTTAACTACATGGACTATATTTCAACAGTATGTAAAAGTGTGTAGCACGTGGGTGAAGGAAATAATTGATCACTGTCATTGCCTTCGCTTTTAAGGGAACGATTTCCTCTTCAGTGCTGCGCAAAAGCAATCATCGTTTGAGAAGCAATCATTCAATGAGTGTGTTGCCGGCATGTGGATTACGTGTACCAGCCCTTAAACAAATCCCCACCGATCAAAATGGTGGAGATGTAATATATGCATTCTCTGCCTTCAGCAGATGGAACGTTTGTCTTTGGGAAAAAGTCACATTCTGATTGTGTATCATTTCATCTCAATTCTCATGCTTAAAAAAAGTGTTAGCCTCTGTAACCCTTCCACTGTTTCAGATATCCTTTACATTCATGGTGATGGTGCTGAAGATAAAAATTATAGGGAAAGTATGTAAACACAAATGAGAAATACTTCACCAATCCAGTGTGCATACAACATAATGTCTATTAATTCAAGCCAATATAGCTCTGAGGTTTCTATAAGGATCTTAAAGCTTGAACACTAACAGCAGGAGAGTGATTTTTCTCATACTTCCATTGCGCCCCCTAATGGAAGCAAAGACATCAGCCAAAACGAACCACTTCAGCTCCAGTGTAAAGGAAGCAGCTACACACCGTACCACTTGAACCGCATACTTTTGTGCCTTTTGTATGTCAGGGTTTTCTTTAAATATATTTACCTCAGTTTTTACTCACTTATAATGTGTTCTCATTATGTCCTGGACGGTGAGGTTGGAGGAAAATCCCTATCAATACTGTACAACACAGATGCAAATGGAGTTCCTATATCCTGGATATAGTTTTCATTACCCTATAGCACACTTAAGCTTTCATACCTTATATATGTATACTATATAATTTAGGACACACGAAATAGCCTAAAGTCTAGATATTAGTGTGTCCTAAATTTAAAAAATCTATGACAAATATACTTTAAAATAAACCAACCTTTGAACAAAACATCGGTTCCATATACATCTCTCTCTATTTTATTCCCTCGCATCTTTTGTCTAGCAGTTAGTAAAATTCGGCAACACGTTTACAGAGGGGAAGTATGTCAAATGATTATGTGATGATCTCAATGGGATACTGGGGTAAGATGTTCGCCCTTTTAATAGAGGTCCCTTTCTTAGAGCATCTTTCTCGCATCTTGTACAGTGCATCTCATTGCCAGGTGTCCACGCCTTTTTAATGCACACGCACACACACCTTATTCCCCCGAAAGAAATAGGAACTGCCCTATCTTTCGGGTTGCTGTGTGTATGACAGAGCACAGGTGAGCCGAACACCGGTTTGCTCTGGCTGTAGAAACGTATCTAAACTGATCTCTGAGTGCGTCAAGGAGTGTGGAGCAGCGCAGCGCAATTAGTGAATCGCGTCAGTTTCACTCAGACCTGAGTAGTTGGGGGCGGGTGCTGAGGAGGAGGAGGAGAAGGGAGGGTAATTCATTAAGAGACAATCACTCTACTTTTGTGACATCACCCCACTGCTTATATACATAGGGAATGGTCCAAGGCTCCCCTTATGGTTCAGACACTCTCAAGTCCGCTCAAGGCAGCGAGGTGAAGAAGCAGCTGTACTTTCTCTCTCTTTCTGTCTGTGTCTGTCTCTCTCATCTCTTCTTCTTAGTATTTATGGACTTTACTTTCTAGAGGGCTGAAAGTGGTAAGAATGAGAATTCAACTGGTGTGCATGATCCTGCTGGCTTTCACCTCCTGGAGTCTGTGCTCAGGTAAGCCCCGCTTTGCAACTTCTTTGGGATTCCTTCCTAAGATGTGAAGGGGATAGGGAGCTCTCTGCTCTTTTTCCCAAACCTGTCTCTGTGGTTAGTTATCAGATTGTTCCTCTTCTGATGGACATTTAAGCCCAGGAGCAGTGGGAGATTGATTGTTTGTTTGTTTGTTTGTTTTGTTTGTTTAAAGGTTTACATCTGTCTAGTCATTTTCAGGTGACAAAAACTAACATGTATCTAGTCCCTCAGATGAGATCAAAAGAAACAAAGTGAGTTAACTCTAGACTAAGGTTTTTATATGTACACACACAAGCCACCCCTGATAATAAGTGTTGAGTGACAGTTTTTCTGTCATTCCCATGAGTTCCTCCCTTCACATTCCTCTGCTCTTTCACTCAGCATTAATATTATATTTTTTAAAAAAGTTATAGAATAGCCTTTGAGAAACATAACCAGATGTGACCATTCACTTTGTAACAAATGTTGAAAGTATTTGTGACCTATGGAATGTGGTGTTGTTCTCTCAAATATCCTAAGCAATATATTTTCCACACCTTATAGGAAGCCTTGACAAATCTTAACCAAAATGGCTATATGTGTACTTAAAATACATATTTTATATCCATCAGTGATGCAGACACAAAAACTGAAGTTGGAGTGTTAAAAGAATCTTTACCAAATTGTCGGCAGGGTAAAGAAAGCTGCAGATTTACATCAATGCAAAACCAAATCACACCCTAGGAGGTTAAACTCAAGTGACTTTCTACTTCAAGTGTAATTGCTTTAAATAGCCAGAGGATAACAGATGATCTGTAACACTTGTTTAGTTTATAGTTTCCTTTGGAAAAATGACATAGCTAAGTTTATACACAAAAATGTAATGGCTTTTATAGCCCCACAGTCACTCACATATCCATATGCAGCAGAGTAGATTTCAAAGTACAGACTTGCTAAATTACAAAATATCTTAATACGTTATTAACATGATTTATGATATATTCATGGTGTCAGGGAGTTCCTAGGGTATACTTATCTGCCTTCAGCATGGAGCGGGAAAATAGATTAGATGACCTTGAGGCCCTATATTCCTATGATTCTTTGAAATGCTAGTAAAGTAAAAAAAAAATACACACAGAAATTATAATCCTGACATTTCAACATTCAGAATTTTATTTCACAGTATATTCAGGAGCACTGGGCTCTTACCTGGAAACTTTTATATCGGTTGCACATTAGCATTGTTCTAGGTGATAAACTGTTACTCCCTAGCAAGTGCTTAAAGGAATACTAACAAAAATGATTTGAAGAGAATAACTAGTAAACTAGGTATAAGCAGTTGAGAATGTGACAAGTGTAAGCAAAACCTGACACACAATAGATCTTTGGATCTGATCCTGCTCCTGTTTAAAGAGAAAGGAATTTTGCTGTAAACTTGTTTGCAGCAGGATCAGTTCCTCTGTTTCACATAATAGCAAAGCAGGGAGAATAATGAAAATTCTTGTTTTTTGTGTAGCACTTTTCATCCATATATTTTTAAAAGCATTTACCCCTTCCCCGACAAAAAAAAGGTGTCTGTTAGCATCAGTGATGTAAGATGATATCCTAGCGGGTGGAGTAGCACCTGATCCAATGCCCCGTAAAGTCAATGGAAAGTCTCCCATTGATTTCAATAGACATTGGATTGAGTCTCTAATGAAGAAAGCGGGACATACCATAATTTAAATGATTTATTTTGCTTAAAAATATGAAAATGTGGACCTGGGACAGATAGCTTAGCTCAATGTGGAAAGCATTGCAATGTTTTTAGCTAAGACCTAGAGCATGTATTTAAATTTTCTTTTGAAAATATGGTTTGTACTGAGGGGAAAATGTAACATGTACAATTTAAATATATGAACAAAGTGCAGAATTTCAATCCAGTTAAGGAATGAACCAACCAGAGGAGAGTAAGGTGTGTACGTTTCCCCCTTAAACAATATAGTGTGATACAACCAAACTTTGTATTCAGAGCTCTCTATACCTCTGTCCCTATTGCATTCTTCCCCCCGCAACTCCTCTTGCACTTCTTCTCATTCCTTGTGCTGTCTGCCCATGCCTCTTTTGTGTCCTCCCATTATCTTCTTCACTGGCTATTGAATCCATGTTTTTCTTCTTGCCACCCCTTTCACTTGGAATAGGTTCCCAAACAATGTACACAAAGCTCCCTTGCTCTCTTCATTCAAAATATTTCCTATCACTTATGTATTCTGTGCAGCACTCCATCTATCTTAGCCAGTCTCTATGCTTTATTTTTAGTCTGTATTTTGTAGTGTAAACTAGGGCAGAGTCCTAGTAACAGGACTTTTGGTAGGTACTAAGATACTGTGTTGATGACTGGTGCAGAGAAAGGCTACTACTGTTATCGGGAGGGAATGAAGAACCTATCTTCTAAGAGGAGGCTAAAAGAGTTTGTCTTGTTTAGCTTAGCAAAATGAAGGCTGGGATATGATTACTCTCCATAAACACATCAGGGTGAAAACACTAGGGAGGGAGAAGAGCTATATAAGCTAAAAGACAATGGTGTCACAAGAATAAGGATAAAAGAAGGTTTCTAACCAGAGGAGTAAGGTTCTGGAACAGTCTCCAAATAAGAGTATTGGGGACAAACAGCCTAGTTAGTTTTAAAATGAAGTTTGATTTTTTTATGTATGGGAATGTATCCTGGGGTTGCCTGCAGTAGCCAGAGATGGGATTGGTTTATCCATGAGGCCCCCTCTTAGTCTTATCTCCTACATTCCTATGATTGCCAAGGTAGCAGTCACAATAAAATAAATGAATAATTTAATTAAATAATAATAATAATAAATAACTCTTCTATAGCACTTTTCGTCAGTAGATCTCAAATCTGGATGGAAATGACCAACAGATTCCACTCATACAACACATGAACAACAACAAAAAACTGCTCATGTTATGAGCAGCTGATATTTACAATATATTGTTATGTTTGTTAGGGAACCTAGAGCCTCAGATAAGGGTCTTTTTAGTTATTTTTTATGTCTAGCTAAATAAATTGCTTGACTGGCTTTGAATTACTGTTGCTTTTAGGAAGCTACAAAACAATTAAATTAAAATTTGCTTCAACAGAGGTATTTAATGATCTCCAAACATTTACCATGATCTTTGAGTTTCAGTTGCTATATTTGCAAAGTAGTAGATCTCTGTCACACAACTCAGTGCACAGCAGAATAGAATTCATTCTAATTGTCCTTCATTCTTCTAAAATAATGTTCCCTCATCAGATAAGTCACAAGACTTGCTAATATATTGCGCTATGTAGAGTCAACTAAATTAATAGAAAGAAATTATTCCACTACACTAAATCTCACACTCTCTCTCTCTCTCTCACACACACACACAATTAAAAGTCGATAGGCCAATTCTGATCAGTCTGAAATCACTGATATTAGCAGAATGTATATTGGTATAACTGAAATGAGAGTCTTGCCTACTAAACATAACTACTGTTAATGCATGCTCTTTAAAAACTTTACTTAAAACTTTGTCTCTATTGTGAAGAAATGTCGCTTTTAAGATAAAGACCTATGAAGTCAGCATCTAAAAGTGTTCAAAAGTGTCAGACAAGCTTGTTCAGATGATTTAAAAAAAAATCATATTGACATCGGTTGAGGAGATTGTGCAACATTTTTGTGTTACTGAAATAACTATTGATTATGAGTCTAATTCAGAGCCCATTGAAGTCAATAGGGCTCTTTCCATCGAATTAAGTGACTTTGGGTCAGAATGATGGTGAGTGACTGTTTATAACATGCATCATTAACCTAGGCTGTACTTATACTAAAAGACCCTTGCAGTCAGTCTTTGTGGGTCATATTTTAAGTGAGTAAGATTCTTCACTAGCTCTATCCATTGTTTATGGTTAAAAGTTCTTTGTGATTTACCTAAATCCTATATTCTGAAATCAAATGACTCTGATTTGTGATGAAATAGTACACATGTGTTTCTGATTTATTCCCAGATTCAGAAGAGGAAATGAAAGCGTTAGAAGCAGATTTATTGACCAATATGTATACATCAAAGGTAATTCTTTTTTTCTTTTTACCCTTTAGCTGACTTGTACATGAATTCTCATTACAAGCATGGAAGTCTTTGCACAAAGTAATAGCCTACAGTCTAGACTTAAAAGTTCAGTGCAAAGCATTACTTTGGTTCAAAATTTTCTTCTAGTTCAAAGAAAGTTTAAAGGTGTTGATGTGACAGAAAAATTAAAGGGTCTCTCACTTGTAATGTTGGTACTTTCATTAAATTATTCAGGTTGTGTTTCATGTAAATTTACCAGAGGAAAATGTGTTTCCGATAGAATTATGTCTAAAGTGCTTTTCAATTAATGTCTAAATGAAATGCTATTGTACTTTTTCTACATAAGATAAAATCAATATTTTCAGAAGACAAACACTGTACCAACAGATGTTGATTTAGGTTTAGGAATAATATAGCAGTTTTAGTGATTGTAAAGAACATCAGGAAAAGAGTCACAAAAATATCCAGTAAATAGTTTCCTTCCTGAGTGGCCAAAGAATCAGCCATAGATTTATTTTCCAAATTGGCAGGGTTCAATGATCTCAGCTTTACATAGGTGAAATACCAAAAATAGAATATACACATTTGACAGGCAGCAGCCAAAAACTTTAATGAAGTGGGAAATATATGCATGTTTCATTCTTCCCTGATAAATGATTGATTGATTTATTTTAAATAATATGGATTTGAAATAGGATATTTTAGTCCTTCTCACAAGAGTGGTCAAAACATTTTTGTATTTTAATGGAAAATTCCCTGGGGGCTGGTTATTCCACATTTGCTCACCTCAAGGTTTCTCACCCCCTCCCTTTCTGATACCACCTGATATCAGGCACCAATGAAAACAGGAGAACGGACTAAATGGATATCCAGTTTGACCCAGTGTGGTAATTCCGATTATTTCTGTATTCCCAGTTAGCAAGGTAACAAGGCGCAGATGTCACACAAACATGCTTCTTGATTCCTGCTGGTCAAGTAGGGAAAAGATTAGTGGGGATTCTTTTCCTGGGACCAGTTTAGGAGTGGGATTCTGTCAGAAGGATTCTTCCTCCGAATCCCAAAGAGCTAATACATTCTTGGTGAAGTCCTAGCTCCAGTGAAGTCAGTGGGAGTTTTACTATTGATGACAATAAACCCAAGATTTTACCACTTGTCACTCTCCCCCATCTCTGACACACAACAAACACCAAAACAGTTGTGTAATGGCTGATTAAGAATGTGTCAAATTGAATCATAACTGATTTTTGTTATGTATAGTGTTGGGTGAGGCAACTTGCTGTTTAGGCCTCCCTCTTCTGTATAATTCATAAACACAGTTCAAGTGACCTAATAATAACTATACCTGTCTAAACAAGTGGACTTGTGATAAAATGGATGATAAGATTAGTGATCAATGGCTCCATGTCTAGTTGGCAGCTGGTATCAAGCGGAGTGCCCCAAAGGTCGGTCCTGGGGCTGGTTTCATTCACTATCTTTATCAATGATCTGGAGGATGGCGTGGACTGCACCCTCAGCAACTTTGCAGATGACACGAAACTGGGAGGAGTGGTAGATACGCTGGAGGGTAGGGACAGGATACAGAGGGACCTGGACAAATTAGAGGATTGGGCTAAAAGAAATTTGATGAAGTTCAACAAGGACAAGTGCAGAGTCCTGCACTTAGGACAGAAGAATATCATGCACTGCTACAGACTAGGGACTGAATGGCTAGGCAGCAGTTCCGCAGAAAAGGACCTAGGGGTTACAGTGGACGAGAAGCTGGATATGAGTCAACAGTGTGCCCTTGTTGCCGAGAAGGCTAATGGCATTTTGGGATGTATAAGTAGGGGCATTGCTAACAGATCGAGGGACGTGATCATTCCCCTCTATTCAACATTGGTGAGGCCTCATCTGGAGTACTGTGTCCAGTTTTGGGGCCCACACTACAAGAAGGATGTGGAAAAATTGGAAAGAGTCCGGAGGAGGGCAACAAAAATGATTAGGAGCCTGGAGTACATGACTTATGAGGAGCGCCTAAGAGAACTGGGATTGTTTACTCTACAGAAGAGAAGACTGAGGGGAGATTTGATAGCTGCTTTCAACTACTTGAAAGGGGGTTCCAAGGAGGATGGATCTAGACTGTTCTCAGCGGTACCAGATGACAGAACAAGGAGTAATGGTCTCAAGTTGCAGTGGGGAAGGTTTAGATTGGATATTAGGAAAAACTTTTTCACTAGGAGGGTGGTAAAGCACTAGAATGGGTTACCTAGGGAGGTGGTTGAATCTCCTTCCTTAGAGGTTTTTAAGGTCAGGATTGACAAAGTCCTGGCTGGGATGATTTAGTTGGGGATTGATCCTGCTTTGAGCAGGGGTTGGACTAGATGACCTCCCAAGGTCCCTTCCAACCCTGATATTCTATGATTCTATGATTCTAACATCTCTGACTTAACTTGTGGTGAGGTAATTGTGAACCTCAGGCTCATTGAGATACTGTGCATGTTCTCTTGACATCCAAATAAGATATAGTGAAGGCCCTCAAAAGTCATTTGTAGTTTGCATGAGATAACACCACTCCAGCAAGGGAGTCTTCACTACTCCACCAATTAGAGGGACAGTAAATTCCTTTATTATGCACTTTGTATGGGTTTGAAGCTTTCATCAGATCAAAACCTCATTTCTAGTGACTATTTTAAGTGTGTAAAAGAATGTGAGGCACATTTTAGAAGGGAAGACGTAGTAGTTGACCAGACCTTCCTGAATTGAAACCTGTTGTCTGCCACCTCATATCTGATTCCAGCAGAGAATAACTACTGTTATTTCTCACTAATTGTCGGTGACATGGAGTTGCCAGTCTAACCAAGCAATCTCTAATCATCTTGTTGGCCCTTACCTCTAGGAGAAAAAAACAAACCTGTTTTGGAAATTCTGGATGTACAAGAGTAGCAAAGTAGTTTATCAACCACATTAACACTGGCTGGCATTCCTGGTACATCTATAATATATTTTCAACTAGGGCATTCTGATTGTATAGTATGTCCTAGTGTTCAAATTATTTAAACTCATTCACAGCCCAAGAATATACCTTTAATTATCCGTGATCCTAAGCCCTAGGCTTCCTGGACTGTAAGAGATTAAAGTACTCTTCTTTGAGGAGGGGAATCTACAACCCATCATAGAACATGCAATAGTCTGCACTAGATGCTACTGACTTCACAAACTACTTCCCAGGGTCTATGCCTCCATTTTCTAAGCAAGCAAAATCCAGTCTTCAATACCATCTGTGGGTTGGGTCTCTCTTAGTCAAGCTTGGAGCGAGGGTATGGCAGCCTGGTAGATAGCCTCTTCCTGATCATAAAAAAGGAAAGCACATCCATATTCATAACTCCTCCTGCTAGATCTGTCTGTGAGATTTGATTCTATTGATCACCAAATACTTGTGTCACATCCCTGAAAGGATATAGAAGTTGCTGGGGCAAATGGAAGTTCCCTGAAATGGTTTAGATTTTTTCTCTACAACAGTTTCTCCACCTCCAGAGTTCTCACCTATGGAATCCCACAAGGATCATGTTTCTCTCCAGTTTTACTCAACATTTACTCAGCTTATTGGAGATCTAGGAAGACAACACAGCCTGAAGTGTCATCAGTATACAGACATAATCTTGGTCTTCATCTGCTTTGCATAGAATAAACAGCACTCACTCGCAGCTTTCTCAGTGCCCTGCTAAAACTGGCACCTGGATGAAGAATAACCTTGTAAAGCAGAACCCAAACAAGACTGAGGTGATGTAGAGTCACTTTGAAGAACAAACCTCCTCTATAATATTCCCCACTATTGAGGCACCTGCTCTCAGACTATTAAACTTGTCAGCAATCTTGGTCCTTTTCAACTCCTAATTGCTATAGTATGATACATAAGCAATACCCAGAATTTGTAGTTGTAAAATCTGCTCACTACCATCCATACCATATGTGTTTGGCCAGAAGACATAGCTCCCCCTTACCAGACACAGCTCTGGCCGCAGTTATCTATTCATTCATGACCTCCAACATCCAGTTGGTACAAAATTCAGTCTGTCTGCTTAGCAACAGAGAAAGGAAGCTTGTTATTTCTCTTTTTAAATATCTGAGAAGGACTCAAATACTACACTGAAGATGGCATATGAGAACCTGAATAGATAAGTATTTCCTATACACCTGACATGTCTGACATGACATGAGGCATGACCTGATATTCCATTGAATTCATATGAATATCCATTTGCAGAATATGCTTAATTATTTCATCCTCCACTATAGAAAAAGGAGGAAAATCTAACAGTAAAATCATACTACCTGGAGGAAGAAAGTATTCTGTCATGAAACAAAGCTCATTGCAGAGCAGCAACCACTAAATATTAGTTGACTTGCAAACACTGTAGTATACCCCCAGAATTATGTAACCAATGTCCGCACTGTTTTAGCTTCTCTGGCACAAAATCATGTTCTATTTTTTTAAAAAATATCTGTTTAGCTGAGGATGAGATAGAGGATATAGGAAGCAAGAGCTGAAATGAATTTATTTTGATAAAATTTGTAACCTTCAAGATTTATCCATGTTCCAGCAGCTAATACTATGCATGCAGTGCAATATAAATTATTACTACATCAACAGGGTCTCCAGAGGTACTATTTAACCCAAATCAGAGATAAACCAGTTGATATGTAACAAATTCATTCAGTGGAATGCAGTGTCCTCCACACTCAAAGCTGTTCTAGACACAATAAAGGCTACCCTAGTAAACAATTCAAACTGGTTGGAAATTGTGTGATGTAACAGTGTTTTGTTGGAAAAAATGCTGATTTGTTGAACCTGAAATGTGCTGCTAAAGAGGTTTGGGTTTGACAAATTTGTAGCATCCCCAGCAGGGTTCCGATGAAACCCTGTCAGGCAGGTTTCTGTCAAAAGGCAGCCACACCATGCCAAGACTGGCAGGATCCCTGATGTGGAGCTGGGAGTCTGAATACCCTGGGAACACTGGCTCTAACTCAGGCTAGGCTCTAACCCAGTCTTGGCTCCCTGTTCCACAGCAGGGAACCTGGCAGCCCTAAGAGATCCAGCTCTAGGCCCCTGGCTCCACTGGAGGGAACCTGGAAAACCTGGGGGCTCTCCAGAATTGCAGGTTCCCTGCTACAGTGCCTGGAAGTCCTGGGATGGGCTTCCAGGGTTCACAGCAGATTTCCTTGGGTCCAGGACCTCAGTGCTTCCAGACTCCCAAACCAGCGGGATCCCTGTGCTACCTCACTTGTGAGTGGGCAGGCCCAGGAGTTTGGAAACTCTGAGTTCCCTGTGGTGGAGCAGTCTGTGTTGTATCTTTGGGGGCAGCAGTTTTAGGAAGAAATCACTTGAGACACAGAGAGCTGTGAACCTTAAAAGCAGCCATTTGTTGCCACACACTGAACTAACCAAACCAGCCCAAACTGGCTGGGCTATCCCCTAATAATCTAACTCAGTTGCCAACAAGGTTCTATTACCACAACAACCAAACACACCACATATCTCCCCACCCTTAATAAGAACATCCCCTAAATAAAATATACACTAAATTAGAGGAGGGTAGATTGCCTCCATTCCTGGCTAAACCCTGGAGGTTATTTTGCCCCATGACCATGGGTTTGCCCTAGTTAAAGATCCAGCCATTGAGGAGGCCTTCTGTCTCTAGGTGGATTACGGCGAACTTTTGGCATTGTTGCACCCAAAGTGTCTTGGGTGCAGCCCTGACAATGGACTCAGGGTCCATAGCGTGAATGGTATCAGCTTGTTCCGGGCAGAGGGGTATCTCAGCTGCCGGTAGTAATGGAAGAGAACAGTCAGGAACAGGTGACTTTTGATTCAGTGTCTCACCAGAAGAGGTGAAGTCAGGCAACTCAACTGAAGATGTGTCCTGGGAATGGTATGACCTGGCAACAGCTGATCTACATGTTGCCGCCAGGTGAGATTCTCTGCAGTCTGGACTGTGTAGGAAACAGGTCCTGTTTGAGCTCCAGAAGTATAATTCTGAGCCAAACCTGGCTGTCCTGGGCTAAAGGTTAGGTCTTTTGATCTGGGTGCACACCTGATGACTTGATATTGCTGCTGATGTTGCACAATTTGTCTGGGTTCAGAAGGTTTCAGTAGATCAAAGCAAGTGCATAGCTGTCGTCCCATCATTAGCAAGGTCGGGGATGCCTTCGTCATAGCATGAGGTGTGTTTCTGTAGGATAGTACGGTGTCCAGATGCTTTTGAATGGATAACGGTCCCCTTGCTGATTTCAAAGTTTGTTTCATTGTCTGCACAAATCTTTCAGCTAATTCATTGGTGGATGGATGATGTGGTGCTGAAGTGATGTGGTGTATCCCATTTGCCTTCATAAAATTTTGAAACGCCTGAGAGACAAACTGAGGTCCGTTGTTGTTTACAAGTTGTTCTGGCAGACCAAAATGACTAAAGAGTCCCAGTAGCTTTTGGATAGTACTCTCTGCAGTAGTGAAGTGCATTATAGAGACTGCTGACCATTTAGAATGAGCATCAAGAACATGCTTCCTTCAATGGGGCCAGCGAAGTCAACGTGACTACATTGCACAGGTTTTCAGGCCAGTCCCATTGGCGTAGGGATGCCCAGTGGGGTGCATTCCTGGCACCCTGATATGACATACAAGAACCTGCCTTCTCTTCAATAGCACTGTCAAACACAGGCCACCAAAAATAGCTTCATGCGCACTGTTCTACAGTGACCGGAATGTAGCTGTTCTAACATCTGTGATCTCAGTGGTGGTGGGATAATGAAATGTCTCCCCCACAACAAACAACCAGATTGGATTGATAACTCTGTCCTGCTGGACATGTAAGTAACAAGGTCAGGTGAGAACTGAGAGGTTCGTTGAGATGTTCCATGCATCACCAGGTCCATAACTTGGAACAATACTGGATCAACACGAGTTGCCTTCTTTATTTGAAGAATATGCGGTGAAGTGGGTATTGCTCTACACACAACACTGGGTCAACAGTGACTTTAAAATCACTGCAAATCCAGAGGGAGACATCTTTCTTCACTATTGAAATGATAGGAGTTGCCTATGGGCTTTGGGTAAGTGGTATTAGGACTCCATTTGTGACCAGAAGCTCTAGGTCCACTTCAACTTTCAGCCTAATGGCATATGACACAGTTCGGGCTTTCAGATATTTTGGTTGACTGTCAGGTTTAATGTTCAGTGTCACATTGTGGACACACCAGGTCCTTGCACCAGCATTTTGATGCATGGTGACCCAGCTTACCATAGGGGTAACATCCTGACTCTGCACAGTTTTGTGGGTAGGTTCCTGTGACACCTTATGCACCCTAGGAGATATGCCTCCTTTGTAGCCAGTTCCTTGGAGACTGAAATATCAACAGTCTTTTGTAAGGTAAGCTGAGCTTCTGTCAATAGGCGCTTCTATATAGCTTCACTGTGCAGGCCACACACTCACCTGTCACGGAGAGCATCATTTAATATCTCCTTAAATTCACAGCGTTCCGCAAGCCTTTTTTAAGTTGCTACAAATTGTACACTGTTTCATCTTCTTTTTGGTCTCTTTTGTGGAACCAATATCTTTCAGCAATTACCAGTGGTTCTGGAGAAAAATGGAACCTCAGGATTTCCACAATATCACTGTAAGATTTGGTCTCAGCCTTAACAGGTTGAAGTAGGGAGCAAGGAGTAGGTCTTAGCCCCTACAACACTTAAGAATTTTGGCACCTTCTTCTCTTCTGTAATGACATTTGCAATAACAAAAAGCTCAAAATGCTCAGTATACACGTGCTATTGCACTATATTCTCCTAAAAAGATTCCAGTGGCCCTGGTTTTAGTTTCAGGTTGCACAGTCAGTGCAAACAAGCCAGTTCTCACCCCCTTCCAAGAGCAAAAAGGTTTTGCTTTTTGGCTTTGTTTTTGTACCTCGACTTCTACTTTCTTCTGTTGCTGGGGCAGCACAGGTATCCCATCCTTGTTGCCACTTTCTTGTATCATTGGGAGCAGCAGTTTTAGGAAGAAAACACTTGACACAGAGAGTTGTGAACCTTAAAAACAGCCATTTATTGCCACACACTGAACTAACCAAACCAGGCAAAACTGGCTGGGCTATCCCCTAATAAGCTAACTCAGTTGCCATAGCAATAACAAGGTTCTATTACCACGACAACCAAATACACAACAGTCTGTATTGTGGGTCATCCATAGAACTGCAGCCCCTGGGAGCCCTGGCAGTTGCTAATGAAAGTGGACATTCTTGACAGTTTCATGGCTGCCACCTGAAAAGCAGCTGTGAAACTAACAAGAATGTCCATTTCAATTAGTCACTGCCAAGGTCCGGGGGAGCAAATTTCATTTTGGAAACACCAAGTAAATTAAATATTAATATGATTTTTTTTATTTTCTGCTATGTGGGAAGTTTCTAAAAATCTGGTTTCATTTTGGATCTGTTTTTTTTTTTCAAAATATCCAAAATTTACCATAAACCAGAAATTGCCAGTGTTGGCCAGCTCTATTAACAACTGGGATGCAAACTTTCAGAAATACATCAAAGGAAAGAGAAAAGGCCAGTTATATTTCTGAGCCCAACAACTTTCAATATTCCATTTAATAAGAAGCTTAATCAATGCAGAAACATATATCAAATTCCCTGCATGAATTCTTCAGCATCAATAAATCTCAAAGCCAGATTCATACTACAAACAACCACCATTGTTTTATCAAATTACTACCAGACTCTTTTTTGAATTAACCTTCAGTATATTAGTTCTATCCTTTGAGACTTTTGTGCTTTGATCTCGTTCATGGCTGGCTTTCAAACCATACCTTGAGCGTTTGTAGTCACCTGTGTGACTGACAGTCTAGAACTGTGTGGAAAATATGCCACTAAGGGCTCCAAGAGTATAAGGCTATTCTTTACCATATTACTAGACAGTTCACACAACTTATAAATTGAGATATAGTCATTTGGTACCTGCTTTTACATTGGAGTAAGAATCCTGCTCTATTCTCTTAATCAGGAGAGCTTGCTACACAGCAGAAAGTTATATAACAATACCTAGCTCTGACCTAGTGCTTTTCAGCAGTAGATCTCAATGCACTTAACAGAAATCAGTTCCATTGCCCCTCCTCCCCCCCTTTTTTTTTTTTTACAGATGGGAAACTGGGGCAGGAGGAGGTGACGTGAGTTGCCCAAGATCACTCAGCAAGCCACTAGTAAAGCCAAACACAGAACCCAGGTCCACTAAGTCCCAGTCTGGTGTTGTAACCAGGAGGCCATGCTCCTCCCACAGTCTATAAATAGCCTTCATGTGTGCAGCCTTGCCTGACAATTAACCTACTCTGTCAGTTCTTAAAGGCATAATGCCTCATTCTGATCTGACACTGGTGCAAATCAGAAGTAATTTACACTGAAGTTAAAGGAGTTACATTGATTTAAGTGTGGCATAAATGGGAGTCAGGTCCATTGCACCAATCTCTCTTAGGTGTGTCTCACAAACAATGCTATAAAAACCAATAACTGTCAAGCCAAAGGGGACTCTTCTCCTGGCCTAGCTAGTGAAAACAGTACTAAACTTGACTCATCTGGGGGTTGCTACTTGCATATGCCACCCATGTCTTCAAAAAATATTCTCTAGAATGTCTAAAGCTGGGATAGAGTAGCAACTTTGGACCCAAGGGATACTGCAGCTCTACACAGGAAGCCACAGAATTTTTGTCCACAAATTGAAAACACCATTCTTAGTGCAAAGGCACTGAACATGCGGAAAAGCACGCACAGAAAGCTTCATCTTGTGTGTGAAAAAAATCAGTACTTTTTTTATGTCACAAATAATTTAAAGTAAACCAAAGAGAGTTTTGAAATTGAAATGGGCACTTTATTTACTTTTTAAATCCACCTCCTGCTAATTAAGTCAGACATTTCATGAAGAGGTTAATTTTGTTATGAAGCTGTCGCATCCTTCCAAATAATTCAAAACTCTAATTATATCACCTGGGTGGAAGACCAGATGAACCCTAAGTAAACAAACTAAACCACAAAATTTCAAGCTGCCGAGCAGGATTTAGGATGTGTTTCCATTTCACCTACAAAAAAAAATACATATTTCTAAACAGTGACCCCAATACTGCGGAGAAAGCAAGGCTTGTCTAACAAATATCTAAATTATGTCCACTTAATAACACACCTGTATCTGAGGGAAGACTATGGTCCAAAGGGAATTTCTTAAAAAAATGCTGACATTGATTCAAATTTCTATTTCTCCCTTGGCCTGTTTTTATGCCATTTCTCTCTGTCTCTCCCCATAAACAAACACACACACACACACAAACAGAAATATAGCTAGCAATGAATACCACACAAATTCAACATAGGATATTTATCTTTATTAGAAAGATGACTCAAAGACCCACAAGGTTATGGGATTCTCTAGTGGACTGAAAATTACATGGAGCATATACCCTTCCCCAATCCCAACCATGCTATCACTAAATAAAATGAATGTCTATATTGTTGAAACAGCTATATTATTTTTCTACATTACTATTTGTTCCTGGAAACATACAAATACAAATGTAAGCCTAACATTAATTTGCAACAAGGAAGATTTAGGTTAGTTTTTTCTCCTGCTAGCTAACTGTAAGGATAGTTAATTACTGGAATAATTTATCAAGTAAGGTTGTGGAATCCCCATCATTGGAGGTTTTAAAGGACAGATTAGACAGTTATCCATGTAAAACGGTTGAGGTATACTTAAACCTTAAACAGGAAAGTTTGACGAGATGACATCCTGAGGTCCCTTCCAGCCTATCTTTCTATGATATGATGCACAACATGGATCATTTGGGAACTATGAGCAAAGTGAGCAAGAAGGTACTGCTCAGCCTATGCTTTCCTTGTGTCTGGAATTTTCATGTCACTAGTTTCTGTTTAAAGGAAATGATTTTCTGTGCTCGAGGATAAACAAAATTTTAAAGACATGAAAAATAGATGGGGAAGGCAGAGAGTGGAAAATATAGTGGAGGAGGGAAGTAGTGAGTGAAGCCAAGGCGAGGTGGCACCCTCACTTGAGTTTTTCCAAACCTAAATTAAAAGCTGGTAGAAAAATTCCAACAATACATGTTGGTGTTTCGTTGAAACTGAAACATTGCATAGGGACAGACAGCTGTCAGTAAAGTTCCAACAGAAGCCTCAGCTGGCAGGCTTGCAAGGAGCGGAGATCCTGGAAGCCACGTAAACTCTCTGGCATTCCAAGGCTGGCATTCCAAGCTCGTGATCCTTGGCAGCCCACCTGGTAGGCAGATGGGAGAGCTGGAAGCCTAGAAACCACAGAAGTCCTGGCTCCCAAACTCACTACTACTTAGCCAATAAGGGATCTGAGGGCTTCAGAGGCACAGCTCCGCCTCCCAGGAAGACTGCCCTCCAAAAGTCAAAGCTCCATTCCTTTTCACAGAGAATTTTGAAATGTTGGGGGTTTATTCTGAATTGGAATTAAATCAAATATCAAAATCCTTCATGAAAACAGACTTACCTTCCTCCACCCAGCTCTAGCTAATAAGAAAATAGAGGGAAGGTGTTGACTGGAAATAAATCGTTTAAGTGAATGGAGTACCCAGGGCAGTTAAGCGCAACAGATTCTCTACTGACCGGAGATTCAGCTTGACCAGGAGGAATCTTCCCATATAAATAAACTCTTGTAGGGCCTGATGGGTCTTACATTGTTGAACTCTTGTTGCAGTTCACCCAGTCTTACAGCAAAATGCTCCATAATCTATTAGTAGCCCTTATTCAACAAATTTCACTGAGAAACTGAAGATGAAACTATAATACCATAGATATGTTCAGATCTGCACCTCTCCCTCTCCTGTGACAAGCCCTCTTTCTTTCCCCCCAGTGCAGATTCTTCTCTCTGCTCACTACAACAGACTCCACTTCCTTCCAAACATCCTGATCTCCAACACTCTCCACAAATCCAATCATCTTGAACTCTCCTCCTTTGTGTTGGATCCCTCCATTCTGACCCACATACCTGCCTCCCCACTGCTACTCACCTCTGTTTGCCTGCCAATACCTTCCCCTATCACCAGCCCCTGTTGGATATCTGCTCCCACATGATTTACCTCTCTGCTGACTTTGGATATTTACCTCTGAATCTATGTACCAGAGAATTTAGCATTTTCCCTCTTCATAAGGGGTCTATCTTTTAATAATGGTAATAGGAGGCACAGATATGTATAGAAGGTCCATTAGTCTTTTATGTCGCAGTTTGAAATGTAATTGAGTTGTATGGGAATATGTACAGACTACAGAATAAAGTGGGCAGTCATCTTTCCAACTTTCCCTACAAATAAATTCCATATATTATATAAAGTTCAAAGTGGCCTCCCAACTGTGGTTTGGATTTATCAACAAGAAGATACAAAAGTCAGCTCAAATCTGCTCCTTAGGCCTGACAGATTTTAGGATTCGGTCTGGGATTAGTCAACCCACGCTCTCGAATCTCGCTCACATGAGAGTCACTCTCGCCTTCCTGTATATAAAGGTCAGTCAGTTAAGTCATCTGCCTCAGTGAGTCAGCAGAACCCACTCAACCCTTTCTGAATAGGATCAACACCTGCTATCTGCCTGAGTGTCGGGTGTTTAGGCAAATAACACCTAGCCTATTGCAAAAATACTTTGGATCCTCAGTTTCTTCATTATTTCCCTTCATATTTTCTAAAAACTCACCTCAGTACCCACAAAGAACCAGTTACTGAGTAGTTCATCTTTATTTTCTTAATAATAATTTTGTGTTTATACATCAGATTAATCTGTCATTTCATTTGGTACTCTGCGATCCACTATGCTCTGCAGATTGGTACTCCATGACAGCTTCTTGCACAACAGTATTAAAGGGGCCACAGCAGGCTAGGCCTGAGGGTTCATAAACTGCAGGTGTCCGCTGCATCACACACCTGTGTCCAGAGAGAGCACATTCCCTGCAAGAGTAGCCACGGAGCAGAGAGGTACCCCTTACTGGTCTACAGGTTGGAGAGGAGTATCTTCTGGTCCACAAGGATGGATTCTTATTCGCATGCTTATTAGTTAGGCTGAGCTCCCTGCACCAGGACGTCAACCAACGAGCCCAATTCTCCACTTCTTAGAACCATGTAAAATCATTTATACCTGTGCAAAATATTACCATTTCAAGCTGATGTCAGTTTCCTTTCACATTGCCTGACTTCACAGGGAGGATCAGATTCTGTACATTTAACAAATGAGTTGTCCTAATTACTGCACACTAAATTGTTGCCTTAATTTTGGTTAGACAAAAAAAAAAAAAAAAAAACCCCAACCAAACAAAACCCCCAAATACTCTAAACAAAATATATTGTCCCCATTGAAAGGCTTTACAGTATTACCCAGCTATTGATAAAGAGAAGATAGCATTTCACACAGCATGTGTTTTGTATCTTTCAGCTTAACAGAGCGAAACTTCCTTACTGGAAGATGACCCTGCTAAATGTGTGCAGCCTTATAAACAACATAAACAACCAAGCAGAGGAAACATCGGAGTCTGAGGAAGATGACCTCCTTCCGAGAGGACAGTTTCCTGCTGCTCTCGATGGCTCCAGCTTGGAAGCGATGCTGACAATATACCACCTGCAAAAAGTCTGCCATAGCAGAGCCTTTCAGCACTGGGAGGTAAGCAGAGTATCACTAATGCATGTCACTGGAAGGACTCTGCTTTGATGCTGTATCTATATTTCAAGAGAGACTTGCCTGCTCTGTACGGACCCTTCAGAGCCTCAGTATATTGGAACAAATTATCCCTTTCCTGCATTGTTGGGCACTGGTTATTCATAGGGTGACCAGACAGCAAATGTGAAAAATCAGGATGGGGGCGAGGGGTAATAGGGTAAGAAAAAGATGCAAAAATTGGGACTGTCCCTATAAAATCAGGACACCTGGTCACCCTAGTTATTCATCTCGCTGGTGCTCCACATCTAAGTGATTTCCTTTAAACATATATCATTTCTGCAGAGCTGCAGGGTACTTTGGACTACATCAATGTAAAATATTAACTATATCATTTCTCCACACTTTGTAGTCATTCCCCAGACAGCAGTAGAGTTAGTCTGGATTTACACACATGTGACTGAAAGCAGGAGATGGCTTTATGTATGTGCATAGGATCATTGGGTCCACTTCATAGTTGCCCATTTACACTATCAACACAATGTGTATGTAAAGCCACCATGGTTGCCCTGGGGAATACCATGAAGTAAGGTGTTTCCCCCGAGAATTGCTCTATGCTACTTTAGGGGATCTTGAGGTGCCCAGAGGCCCAGGATGGAGAGTGCAGAAAAGGTAATTTAGAGCCATTTTACTCTCTTGCTCTCTCCCATAGGCACACTCTCCTCAGCTGTGCTAAATTCATGCTCAGCACAGGAGAACCTTAACTTCTGAAAACTTCATCCACATTAAATGAAAGCTCCCTGGGTGAAATCTTAGCCCCACTCAAGTCAATGCCAACAGTCCCATTTACTTCAACGGAACCAGGATTTCACTCCCAAAATTTTGAAATTTACTCATCTCTGATTAGATATTAGATTGGTATTGCTTTATAATTAATTCTTTTTAAAACAATTAAAGTCAATTATCTTTTTTTTTCTAGTGGGTACATTAAGAGAATATAGATTTACAAAAATATCAAGAGATTAATATTTTTCTTTATCTTTAATCCAAAGAAATACAGAGATTCCACAGTGTCTCTTCTCATGTTTTACAGATTCTTCAGCAGGATGTTTTCAATCAAGAGGATTCAAACCAGGATATAATGAAGAGAAAAACTCCTTATATCCTGAAACGGCAACTACATGTTAACAAAGCCAGAAGACCATACATACTCAAGAGAAGTTCATATTACTAATGCAGCAAAGACAGCTATGCATATTTAGTTTGAGTAACTGTGCTTTATGGTTCTTATTTAAATTTAAAATCATATTTGTGTGAAAAATATACTATGAAAAATCATGAAGATTATAACATAACTGTGTCTTTTTTGCAATTGTTGTTTCTTCAATGTGATCTTTCCTACTTGAGATTAATTGGACCAATACATTTACAAATAAATCTAGTTTCTAAGCATGATGTATTGTACACAACTGAAATTTCAAAATATTTGCTACAATAAGGTTTTTTTCCCTGTGTTGTAAAACACACCTTCCTACACCAAAAAGTAAATCAATAATCCATAAACACCATTAAGTATCATAAAATGTCTCAGACACCTCAAAACCAATCTGTGCTGGAAAACTGTTGGGTAAGATGGTGATCAGAATTGCCACAATGTTTTCTAAATTGACCAGTGGCAATTATCAGGGTTTAAGTCTAAATAAGCAAGGAAACATTGTGCCTTGGCTACTAAATTGCACATTAATATATCTTTTAAGTGACATTCCTTATTCTGATTACTTTAACTTCATGGACCAGTGAAGGACCATAATTTAATACATTTATTAATTATTAGAGAAAAATTTTTTCATCAATTTCTACTAGTTGACCAAAGCCAGAAGGTAGTGTCTACTTCAGAGAAATTCAGATTATGACTGAGGCAAGAAACAACGTATATTTAGTTTATCCAATCAATTAAACAACTTATGTTCTGTCCATCCTTTATGCATGCTCAACAGAAGGACTTAAAGAGTAAAACTAAGAGCTGATCTAAAGTCCAATGAAGTCAATGAAAATGCTCTAAATCATGGTCATGATTCCAATTGCAGGTGAACCTTGATGCAGCATATCCATCAGAGCTGTGGATAATGCAGGATTAACTGTAGCATTAAAAAATTCCAGCACAGTGTATAATGACTATGATTAAGATTTTGTCACAGGTATTTTTAGTAAAAGTCAGACAGGTTGCAGAATTCACGGAAGCCCATGACCTATCTGTGAGCTTTACTAACAAGTACATGTGGGTGAGCCTAACAATGGGCCCACCGGGGGCTGACTGCCGGCCGCTGCTCCAGCCCTGCCACTGCTCTAGCCCTGCAGCCTGCTCTTACAGTGGAGACTGACCCAGCTCAGGGCCCTGCTGAGGACCCAGCTACTGCTCCAGCCCCATGGCTCCAGTCCTGCTATTGCTCCTGGGCAGGGGCTGATAACTGCTCCAGCACTACCACTGAAGCCAAAAGGGTCACAGAAGTCTGTTAAAGTCATGGAATCCATGACATCCACAACAGAATCAATCATATCCTTAATCATGACCAAAATAACATTTCTACAGTGAGGACATCACCCTGTGCATTTTACTTTGATTATACCGAGGATAATCACACTTCCCATTGTCACCTACAGATTGTATTTATGGGTTTGTTTTTAGTCATATAAACTTTGCAGCATGCCATGCCATGTGTGAACTCACAAAGATCTACACACTAGCTTCAAAAATCATAATTCCAGTACATCAAAGCAATAAAGCACATGCTTAATATTAGGTCCCGGTGACTTAATGTTAAGCATGTGCTTTGCTGAGCTGAAGCCTGACACTGAATCACATCCATGAGAGGGCACTGGGAAGGCTAGGTGACTGTAGAAGTCCTGCCTCAGTTTCCCTCTCTGAAGAGCACCTTGAGTACTCCACAACACTGCCACACTCCACAACACTGTAATCCAATAGTATTTAAAATAAGGCTCTCTTCAAGAGTCCAATTTATTTAGTCCTGCCAACAAGATGGCATAAATCAAATAAACTCAAAATAAAACAAAAAAAACCCAAAAAAGTCTTCACCTCAGTCTCAGGCTGGGTTGACTCACGCATCTCTTCGGTCTGTCTTTCACAGGGTGACATTACCCAAGGTACAGTCTGGACTGTTGAGCAGCTGTGTACCCCATCCCCCCCAGTTCTCCAACCTAGGGTGCCTCTTACACTGCCTTGCTGTGAGAACCACTTGACAGTCTCCAGCAATGGAACTTGGTCCCAGTCACATGGTATTGACTGCTACTAGCTAGCCACTCATGAATTAAACTGAAGAGCAGTACCAGCACTCTCTCTAGTTCCAGACTTTCCCCAGAAATGTGCAACTTGCACTGCCCAACCTACTGCTGAACAATGCAAACTCACATAAAGTCCATCATTTCATCATTGATAAATGACATACACCAATCTGTTATCCAAATGGAATTTCCCCACACATTTCAATCCTGGTTAGGATTAAACACTGGTTAAAATAAAACAGTAGAACAAGTTTATTATTAATTACAGAGAGAAAAAAAAGATTTTAAGTGATTAGAAGTAATGAATCATAAAATTCAGGATTGGTTACAAAAGAAATAAAAGATAAAACACAAACTAAAGTCTTACTTAATAAACTAACAGAATTCAAAGCAAAGACATTTCTTTCACTACACACCATATTAAAGTTCACAGGCTGAGTCTCTTTCCAGCCTATGTCCCCTCCACCTGAATTCAGTGTCCTACAAGTATTCATTGATATCATGAGCAGAGAGATGGGAGGAAGAGGCGTGAAGTTAAGTGTTTTCTTCCCCTCTTTACAGTTTCTATTTCTTGCGCTAGAAACATTCCTGAGTCATGGTACCAAAAACAGTCTCTTGTGGATGTGAGTTTAAACTCTCTCTGTGATAGAATGCAAATTTCTTGTTTACCCCTTCCTGCCTGCTGGAGAATGGCTGCTTAAACTGGTGATTGTGCTTTAGCACATGGCCTGGGTGCCAGTGTATCTTTGCCTTTGACAAACTGCTTTTCTTAACCTTGGAGCATGTTATACCAAAGTTATGCAGTAGAATCTTGCAACAATAAATACAATGTTGCCACAATTTTACCAAGATCATAATGTTCAGCAGATTATGACTGATCAAATGATTCCTCACAAGGCATATGTTGTACAAAATATATTACAACCTTATAAAAAGGGTGAACATGGGGTACCAGTTGTCATACACAGCTTATGCACTTGTCTGCACCACTCCCAAACTGGTCTGTCTGCCTGCTCTCCCAGCAGTGACACCTAGGACTTCTTCCCTGCAGTCTTCCACAGGCTCAATGTCTAAGTGACCCTCCATGCCCTGGTTAATGGCCTCCTATCACCACAGCCTCTGGCACAGCTTTCTTTCCCTTCATTCATCCCAGAGTCTTTTCCTTATTTGTCAAGACTTAGCCTGTGTTAGGAAAATCACTGGGTCATTTGACTATCTGGGGAGATGAGCAGATTCTATCATCAGTGAGACTGAGCCCATATCCCCTTAAGAAGCCAGCCTCTTTGGACAGGGCCTATTAATAAACTACAGAATATCCATATAGAATTTGAAACATTTTTTGGGGGGTTTTTTAGGCCAGTGCTGATAAATACTTGGGACAAAATCCATATTTTTTCAAATTTTGGTATATATTAGTGTAAGTTTGGGAGTGTAAATGAAAGGAGAGTCAGAACGCTCTTTTCTCTTAAGGTGTGAAAACAGGTGGGAAGGAACACATTCTCATCCAAATGTGCAAGTTCTATAGATCTAAAATATAGCTTTAGTAATTCCAAATGGTTTCCCCATTGATCTGAAATAGCAAAGCAGAACTGATTATGTAGAAAGTTCACAACCGAAGAATTCTGCTCTTAATCACAAGGAGAAAAACATGTGAGACCTAGACAGTCATTCCTCATGTACCTTCAATAAAAGAGAAGAGAGCATGACAATTCTTATAGATCTAGCAGGGATTTAGAGGACAGAGTGTGAAAAATCCTGCCGTAGCCACAGAAACAATATCTATAATTTTGGAAAATTAGACTTATTTTCTTGCTCTCAGTAAAAACACGGAGGCAAATGTTGTTGGCACTTTAAAACTAAATGCCCAACTTGAATGGAAAGAAAACTACTTTCAGGAAACATAATACAATCATGTTATTCACCCATATGAAAGTTCAATTGATATTATAAGACAAGCTTTCTAGAGTTCAGAATTTCATTATGAAAATTCAGCCAGGAATGAAAATTGGATTGTAAAACCAACAACATAGTTTCAGTCAACATGATTTAAATCAACTGAGATATTTAAGTTCTAATAATCAAGGCAGTTTCAAGTTGTTAATTCAGACGATTTTTTTTCTCTTTCATGATCACAAAATAGGCTTAACCCTTATTATTTTGAAGGCCCTTAGTACAGACTGTTGACTTGGCCCTTTAGAAATGTTTCTTGTTACTTGATGAGCTTTGTGTGTTTAATAAAGCAATTACTGAGAGATTTGGCTGTCTATCACTGGAGACTTAGAGCTGTACAAACACACATAGGGTGACCTGATGTATCGATTTTATAGGGACAGTCCCAATTTTTGGGTCTTTTTCTTATATGGGCTCCTATTACCCCCACTCCCACCCCATCCTGATTTTTCACATTTGCTGTCTGGTCACCCTAATAATAAATTTCAGTTTGATTGTTATTCCAAAAAAATAAAAAAAACCACACAAAATATTTTTCAGGCTGAGCTGAAAATGAAATTCTTTAAATTGTTTTGCCATTCAAAATGGGTTTTTTAAAGTTGTTTCTGGTTGTATGCTCATTATCATTTGAGCATTATTTTTTTTTTAAAAAAAAAATTTTTAAAAAATTAATTCTATTTTAAATTAATCCCTTTAAAGGAATTTTGAAAATAAGATGTTTCAGTTCAAAATGTCAAAATAAAAGGTTGTTTGCAATGATGTTGTAGTAGCAAGGGTGGAGGAGAAAGACAAGGTGAATGAGGAAATATTTTTAAGTGGACCAATTTATGTCAGTGAAAGAGACAAGCTTCCAAAATCCATTGAGCTTTCCTTTTTCAGGTCCTGAAGAACAGCTCCATGCTTTAAAGTGTGTCTGTTTCACCAACAGAAGTTGGTCCACTAGAAGATATTACCTCACTCCCCTTGTCTCTCTCAAAAAGAAACATTTTTGAATGTTTTTAGGTTTATCAGGTGATGTTTTAGTCATTATATACATATATACTCAGACTTTTGAGATGGCCCTTTGGGCAGATGTTTATGCTTCTCAGATCCTTTTGGTACAGAATTCAACTGCTATTTTGCACAAGTTGTACTCCAGGGCCTCCCAAATTTCCTGGCCTCTATATATGAAAAGTGCTCTATGTAAACCATTGAGAAATTAGCAATTTTCCTCTCCTTGACACAAAATATCAACTATTATTTAAAAATAATGTACAAAAGAAATATTTTTATATTGCAGGTTCCCTCATAGTAATGGAGCAAAAGGCTGGCTTGCCATTGGGTAATCAATAGTACAACAAAAATAAGGACTATAAAAGACGAAGTTTTTGGCAGGATGACACAGGTTCATGAAACATCATAGGCATTTTGATAAAGGATGTTTGATGAAGGTGGTTAAGAGAAGGATTTCTGAATAAATCTAACTTATCTGAATCGTTTGCCTATGGGGTGGAGGAACTATGGTGGATATCACTTTGTGTTTCTATGCCTCTCCCCTCTATGGTATTCTTTTAAAAATCAAACACTTTAAAGAAACATTCTGAAATATGGTACTTACATATATATCCTATATGACACAGTGACAAACTTACGTGTGAGAACCAATATATTGCTGTTGTTATGCCACCCTTTGAAGACAATTATTGTTTTTTTTCATAGAGAACTCATTGGAACATACCTTCTTTTCTGTTCAGAGAGACCAGGGGAGAGAGGAACATAATAGATGGTAGAAGGGAGTTTAAATACATGCATGTGTACCACACATACAAATGGGAGGATGTATTCAGATTCTTCAGAATTCTGTAGCCAACAATTATTTATGAAAGCGTGCAATCTAAAATATGCAGAATAGTACAATGAATAAAACACCATTATTTTCTCTTCCCTTGTCACAGAAATTGTCACTTCTGTCAGGTTTCTAGGGATTCTGCCTTTAATATTCAAGAAACCATTTACCTGACAATCTTAGGTTTTTCCACCAAATTCAACTCCCTGGTGAATTGCCATTCTTCTCAAAAGTCTCCACATCACTGCAGGAAATACCTCAAAATGATGGAATACAATTGCCCAGAGAGTTAAAAGCTGTGGAGAATGAGGGAGTTATGGGTATTATTTTTATAAATATCACATGCCCTCAGTTTACATGTTTCTTATTATCCTGCCTGACAGCATAGAATTAAATCAAAAGAGGCTGTTAGGGGTGAAGCAAGCAGGAAATGAAACAATGACAGATATAAGTCTCCTTAAGGGAACAATGGGGAAGCTTTTAATTGGGAAATGCCCTTGCTTGGCTCCAACCAGGTTTACTTTTCCCAGGGCTGAGTCTAGGATCAAAGGGGATACTAAACCATTAAAGGACCTGGGCCTAGAAAAGAAGGGCAATGAACAAGTTGTGAGCAGCAGCTCACAGAGTGCCAGTGAAATCTTGCAAGAAAAGATTAAATGAGGCCCTATAGGCCTTTCTTGTAAGACTTGTCTCTGATTGCTATGTTCCTTTGGGGGAGTTCATAAATAATGCTTAATGTTGATGGAGCTGTTTATGAGTCTCTTTAATGCACTATCTCAGCTCTTGGAGGAAAAGGGCCTGCAGATGCTGAACACAGTTGGAGCTGTTGGATTAACATGGTTAGTGAGCATGGAGGGGCTATAGCCCAGATATCCTGTCTAAAAGTGGTTGGACCAGCCTGTTCCACCAAAAGAAAGGTCTGAAAAAATGCTTATCCATAACCATGACTTTCCAAATAATCATAGCCCTGGAAACTGTTAAAACCATTTCAAATCTACACAGTTCTTACTCACAAATTCATAAAATGATTTTATTTTGCTGTGATTTGTTAATTTATTTATTTCAGTGGTTCTTAATCTTTATCACTCTGTAGGCCACATCATTAAAAAGTTTCATGGACCCACACTCAGCCACCCAATTTTACAAGTTCTACTTTTGAAAAATGTTGCATTTTGCAGACCACTAAGAAAAGACTCACAACAGTAGAATCATCTGTATGATTGAATTGTGTATGGCCGGGCAGCTCACAAAACATTATGTTTTATGATTCACACAGCAAGCATATTTAAATTTTCATGGACCAGTGTTAAACAAACTGACAGATTAGTGCTGATTTTTCTTCCCTCTTAAAAAAGAGAGAGCGAGAAAGCCAAGTGACTCTACACTTTATCATAAGAATCTTACATCTCATCTAAAAGTAGAATCACCAAAAACCCCTTTTGTCCTTCAATAATCTCTGCAGAGAGATTAAGAGCAGCTTCAAAAGCTTTTTAAATGACTTACTTCAAAAAATAATAAGGTATGTCTTTCTCTCATCTTATCTCCTACTGGGAACTGTAATGTGTGCATTATCTACTTCTTCCTATGTTATAGACTGTTGGACAACAAACCACAGTGACAGGAAGAACCTGAATTCAGCATAATTTGTTCAGCACTGTAAAGAGCCATAGACATTCAGTGACAGGATTCATATTTTATTCTTTGTGTTTATTTATATGCAAAGAATATTATGAAGGTTGCAAAGTCAAGAGCTCAAAAGCTGGGAAATACAAAATTAAGGTTTAATAGATTCAAAAATTCACAGATTCCAAGGCCAGAAGAGATCATGGTGATGATCTGGTATGACCTCCTGGCCTACTCAGGTCTGACCATAGACCTCCCCACCCCCAATATGTTTTTTTAACTAGACCATACCTTTAAGTAAACAAAACCAAAACAAACTCAAGGGTTCTACCCTATAACTCAAGAATTGCTAATAGAGTACCTATTTAAGACATTGGGGGAAAAAATGACCCAGGAAACTTCAGGCCCGTTAATTTGACCTCAGTTGTATGCAACGTTTTTGAGCAAATTTTGAAAGAGAAAGTAGTTAAGGACATAAAGGTAAACAGTAATTGGGATAAACTTCAACATGGTTTTTATAAAAGGTAGATCATGCCAGACTAATCTGATCTCTTTCTTTGAAAAGATAACTGATTTTTTGGACAAGGTAAATGCAGTAGATCTAATATACTTGGCTTTCGATGAGGCATTTGATACAGTTCCACTTGGGAAATTAGTTAAATTGGAGAAATAGGGATTAATATGAGAATTGAAAGATGGATAAAGAATTGGTTAAAGAGTTTACATGTCATACTAAAAGCTGAACTGTCAGGCTGAAGGGAGGTTACTAGTGAAATTTCTCTGGAATTGATCTTGGGAGAAATCTTATTTTGCATTCATGACGTTGGTACAAAAAGTGGGAGTGTGCTAATAAAATCTGTAGACGACAAAGTTGGGATGTATTGCCAATATGGAAGAGGACTGGAATATTATACAAGAAGATATATATGACCTTGAAAAAGAGTAATAGAAAGGTTATGAAATGTAATAGTGAAAAGTCATGCACTTAGGAACTTACAACAGAACATTTTGCTATAGGCTGGAGACTTATTAGATGGAAGTGAGAGGAGGAGTAAAACCTGGGTGTGTATTGGTTGATATCAGGATGACTATTAGTGGCCAATGTGATGTGTCTGTGAAAAAGGCAACTGCAGTCATAGGATGCTTCAGGCAAGGTATTTTGAGTAGAGACAGGGGAGTGGTAGTACCATTATTGAAGCCACTGGTGACACCTCATCTGGAATACCATGCATAGTTCTGGTCTCTTGTGTTTAATAAAGATGAATTTAAATTGGAACAGGTGCACAGAAGGGAGGAGAGGAGAGGAGACTCAAAGAGCTCAGTTTGTTTAGCCTAATCAAAAGAAAGCTGAGGTGAGATATGATTGCTCTTTATACATCAGAGGGCTAAATACTTAGAGTTATACAAGTTAAGTGCCAATACTGACACAAGAATAAATGGATATAAAGTAGTCATCAATAAGTTTAGGTTTGAAATTAGATGAATTTTTCTAAACATCAGAGGAGTGAAGTTCTGGAACAGCCTTCAAAGAGGAGTGATGGGGGGCAAAAAACATAACTGGCCTCAAGAATGAGCTTGATAAGTTTATGCGGGGGATGGTATTATGAGACTGCCTACAATGGCATGCAGCAAATATCTCCAACAGCCAGTGATGGGATACTGGATGGTGATGGCTCTGAGTTATTAGAGAGCATCCTTTCCAAGGTGTCTGGCAGCTGGGTCTTGCCCACATGCTTAGGGTCTAACTGACCTCCATATCTGAGGGTCACAAAAGGCTTTTCCCCAGGGAAAGATTGGCAGAGGCTCTGGGGAGACTTGCAGGTTTAAACTAGTTTAAATGGTGGGTTTTCTGTAACTTGAACTCTTTAAATGATGATTTGAGGACTTCATTAACTCAGCCAGAGGTTAGAGGGTCTATTACAGGAGTGAGTGGGTGAGGTTCTGTGTCCTGTGATGTGCAGGAGATCAGACTATGTGATCATTGACAGTCCATTCTGACCTTAAAGTCTGTGAGCCTATACTGCAGTCACAGGGACTTAGCTCTCTAGCTTACTTATGTCTACCCGAGTTACAATCACACTCCATGATTGCAATGCAGACATACCTTCCATTTTTCTCTCTTCAGGACTGTAGTATGAGCTCTTACAGGACCCAGCACAATGAGGCCTTTTACTAGGCATTGCCAAAATACATATAATAAATAATAAAAATTAGGCCCATATGGTTCATAAACCTTGTACTAGCTCTCTGCACTGGAATAAATTTAATCTAAAATGAATACATTTATGATATTACATTTTAATCTTGAGAAAATTCAGCACACTCACTAGAAAATCCCAGTTTGAATCCAATTCAATACTGTCCCCTCCAAGCAGGGGTGTCATTGGCTAACCAGCAAAGGAGGCATTTGCCATTCCCATCACAGCACGACAGACTTTGGTTTGCTCCTTGAAGACTTTCCCTGAGTCTACATGTTCCAATTTGTCTTCCACTTTCTGTGCCATCTCCCCAGAATTTACAGGATATAATACAGCAACCACAGTAAGATGTTCTATAAAAGGACAACTTTGCCCTCCCTCACCTGGCCCAAACTTTTCTGAAATGATACCACCTGCTGCTAACAGGGCTCCAGCTTGCTTCTCTGCTCCCAGCAGGAGCACACTTTTTCTATGAGGGAGCAGAATGGCTTGTATTTTTGCCTGGTTGGAAAAAAGTACCCTTAGCCTGGCATAAAAACAAGCCAATGATAATACAAGCCTGTATAATTTCAGCATCCCAGGCATGCTGCACCATGTTGCTCTTGATTATTAAATTATTATTATTACTACAGAAAAATATCTGAACACGTCTGTTGAAACACCATTAATTTTTACACCCAAATTAAAATAGCTTCCTAGTTGTTGATATTAGCTTGAATATGAAAAGCTATATGCAGCTCTACTTCTCAAGCCCATACTTGTTTAAAAAACATTTTTCATGGAGAAGGTCTGAATCTCTGGAAAATTCTAATTCAGCACAAGTATAAGCTACTTTAAAACCTCTCAGGTCACAGAACACTTGTTTTGGTGACCTTTAGGGATGTAAATTATAAATAAGATTTCTTATGAGCACTCAAAACAGTAAGGGTAAAAAAAACCCCAAACGTTTAATGCCTCTTGTTATCAGCAGCTTTCAGTACTGTGCATAGAAGCTAATGTCATAAAGGCATATCTTAATGTAGGAGAGGGATCTGACATTTACTTTGGAAGGAAAGGGCTTTTTTAAAATATATTGAGCATTAAAATATCCACAGAACAGTTCTTGTAAAACTGATTCCTGTTCACTTAAGCAGTTCAGTGCTTCTCTGATAGATACACATCTGCCATTTATTGGATATAAAAGCTGCTCTGATTCATCTACTTTAGTTAAACTTTTATCAGGGAAAAGCTGTTTTCAACTGCAGTGGATGAGAACTCTGAGCAAAGCATTACAGGTTGCTCACTGGAATTGCTAATGTGCAGAACTAAAACCTGATGAAGCAATACAGTTTTGTGTAATACTCTGGAAAAGGTTCTGGGAATAGAAAAAAAGACATACAGATAGGGTGTGCTACTCTGGCTACTATTTAAAAAAAAAGAAAAAATGCTACAGGTAAGCACTCTGCTGAATCTATTATCAGAAGGGTAACCATGTTAGTCTGTATCCACAAAAACAACGAGGAGTCCAGTGGCACCTTAAAGACTAAGGGATTTATTTGGGCATAAATTTTCGTGGGTAAAAGAACCCACCTGCATCTGAAAAAGTCGGGGGTTTTACCCACGAAAGCTTATGCCAAATTAATGCCTTAGTCTTTAAGATGCCACTGGATTCCTTGTTGTTTTTGTTGTATCTATGTTAATTCTATCACAAGATCATCTCAGAGGATGATCTCAATTTACTGGTAAAAAAGTCAGTGCCTATGACTGATTACTATCGAAGTATGCTGATCAATTCCCTAGTGATGAGCCTCTGCCCTTTGTACGCTGGCGTATTGGCAGAGTGACCAAACAGGCCTAGCTCTCATGTAATTTTGGCTTGATGGAACCTTGGCTGCAAATGTGACCTGGTTTGGATAGTACCCAGGCTTAATCATCATGTTCCAAAATTCAGGGGAGGAGAGCTCCATTTTTAAATGTATTGACACTTGTTTTGAATTTAGTTCAGATCAACTGTGTAGCAAAGTATTTCACAGCTTTCATTTTAGCCTTACAGGTCATGCCCTGCCTGCGAGGACTGAGTGGCTGGCAGAAGAGGAGAGCTAGCTATTGCAAAGTGAGGCTGAGGGGGATAGGATAGACAACAAAGGAGGGATGGCATGGGGAGTTGGAAGTGAAGGACAGAGGGCAGCAATGGGGTAAGGGAAGCATGTGCGTGGGAGGCAGCAAGAGGAAGATACAACTAAGCTAACTAGCAAATGGACTGGGTTACAAATAGTTGATAAAGACAGAAAGGAACCGAAGGCAGAGTATAGTATATTGCGGGGATGGGCAAACTACGGCCTGCGGGCCGCATCCGGGCGTGTCCTGCTCAGCCCCTAAGCTCCCAGCCGGGGAGGCTACTTCCAGCCCCTCCTCCACTGTCCTCCTTCCCCCGCAGCCTCAGTGCACCACGCAGGCAGCACTCTGGCCTGTAGCTCCTGCCAGGCAGTGCTGCAGTGGCAAGGCTGGCTTTGGCGGGGCTGCGCGTTCCTGCAGGGCAGTGTGTCTAGCTCCAGCGGGCCGTGCTGAGCCAGATACACTGCTCTAAGTGGTGTGGTAAAGGAGACCGGGGGGCTGGATAAGGGGCAGGCGGTTCCAGGGGGCAGTCAGCAGGGTCACAGAGCAGGGGGCGGTTGGATGGGGTGGAGGTTCTGGGGGGCAGTCAGGGGAGAGGGAATGGGGGGGGTTGTATAGGGCATGGGAGTCCCAGAGGTATGTTGGGAGCAGGTGGTGGAGGATAGGAGTCAGAGCAGTCAGGGGACAGGGAGCGGGGGGTTTGGAGGTTCTGTGCGGGGCAGTCGGGGCAGGAAGTGGGAGGGGGCTGGATAAGGGATGGGGCCAGACTGTTTGGGAAGGCACAGCCTTCCCTACCCAGCCCTCCGTACAATTTTGCAATCCCATTGTGACCCTTGGGCCAAAAAGTTTGGCAACGCCTAGTATATTAACAATATGACAGAATTGTATACTGAATGTATGTGCCTTCCTCCTCCCCTCAGCAGATTCAGATTTAGCACAAAGTAAGCTTTCTATCTTCCTTACAGGGAGTTTGTCGGCCTAATGCCCGGAAAGCCTCTCTGACAGTGAGGATGACAAGCCCCATTCCCTTACATACACATACCCCAGCACAGTAATTGCCAGGCTCTTATCTGTCCCTCCTGCCTTCCTGGTGGTACAGATGTCAGGTTGACACCTGTACCTCCACCAATAATGCTGAATGTCTCCCCATCCACTGCTCAGGGTTCATATCCTAGGCTTCCAACAAGCCCCCAGTCACACAATAGAAAGGGCAAGTGAGCCTGTCAGGCCCTAGTTTCAACCTTCTGAGAGCGGCCTGGAAGCATTCAATGGGTTGCTGAGAGCATGGGCAGGGGTTCTGAGAGCCACTGAACCAAACTGTAAACCATGTATATGAGGGAAACCACTTCAATCCAGGGAGTGCAGCACTCCCTAATTCCAGTGCCTATGAGTGCGGGTTTCCTGTGCATCCTTTTCTCCCTGCCGCTGAGGCACCCTGGAGACCTGGCACACCCTAAATTACAGGTCTTTACCCCCTGCCAAACAGAGGAGAATCTCTGTACTGAGCTAGGGCTGGTGAAAAAGTCAGGTTAACCAGAGGCACTTAGAGAGAAGCTCATAAATCCAGCATTGCTAGCAGTCAGCAACTTGGTGGAGCGTGTCAGCAGGGAATTCCTGCTCTGTTAAGCCAAACTGCCAAAGAATGGAGGAAGTTTAAGGTTCTCCTTGCCTTTCTTACATGTCCAGGACTGGTCCTGTACAGGCCATTTCCTAATTGCCACAGGGGGAACTCTTTCCTGACACCCGGTTGGGAAAATTACTGAAATTTTAACAATATTTTTTTACAGAAACATGTTTTGTGCAAAAACAATTAAACAAGCCCAATGCAGGACATAATTTTTATTTGTAATATAAGAGAAATATGGTACTGCATCATTTATTTCATCTAATAATCTGAAAGTGTTTTACTGGCATTATTTAATCAATCCTCACAGCCTCCAGGAGAGAGATCTGTATCCCCTATTGGACAAGAGAGGAAACTGAGGCATGGAGAAATTAAGTAAGTTGCCCAACATCATACACACAGGTTTGGCAGGCTCAAGCCTCAAGAAAAACTAGGAATCCTGATTTAGACCCATGCTCTAACCACTAGACCAAGTTCCCACAAATCTGAAATAGACCGTTTGCAGGTGAGCTGATGTGGAGACATTCCATTATTTAGGCTAGATTCATTTCAGCTAAGTGGGTTTTTTCCAAAGTAGTTATGCAGCACCTGTCTTTTTTTATTGACCTGACGAGGAAAGTACTCAGTCATAAGAGGAATGATGCCTTTGAGGCAATTACAGGAAATTATCTTTGCACAGCATCTGACCTACATTTTTAATTTTTTTCTCTTGCGTTGTTTAGCGTTTATGCCAGATGTGAATTTAGTAATGAAAGCTCAAACCTGTAAAGATACTAAGTGGCTTGGACAAATTCAAATGCAGCATATGTGAGTTTTACTAATGTATTCTGAAAGGGGGGAAAACTGGCACATGCGACACTTAGAAGCATCGATCTTTCCGGTTAGGTGCTTATTTGAAGCATAAACGCCTGCAGCATACTTCTGTCTGGAAGGAAAGGGCGGGAGAGGAGATGTGTGTGTATGCTAGTGAGTTGATCCAAAGACTCACCTGGAGGAACTTGCCCCACATTTTCCTGTTCAAACAAAAATGAGAGACACATAGAATGTAGATATAGTGGCAACAACAGTTCTGCTACAATGTATTGTAAAGCATTAATAGAATACAGTTCAAGGTTTTCTAGCCTTGCTTTTTATCCTACTGACTAAATCTACTAAGAAATGTGTTCTTCTCTATTTCTTAGTTTTATTTAGATTGCACACACCATGGCATACTGTTTACTTGTTGCAGGTGACATATTTAAGGAGAGCACGAGGTTCATGCAGTCTGGACTGAGGTATCTGCCAGACAATAAGAATGCAGTCACATCAGCACACTCTCACATTCTGTGCTCCCTCAACCCACTCCTGTAACCTGATGAAACACTGCTTTATTTGCCGGTTGAGAGGGGCCTGAATCAAAATTCCAGAGATGAACATTGCTACCCCACCCTGAGATTCTGAATTCAGATCCAAATCCACGTCTTTGAACGGCTCTTGGCCTCAATGTTAAAAAATGATTAGTTATTTTGGGTGTGCCTCAGTGTAATGGAGCACAAAAGCATTTATGCACATGCTTACATTTCAGCCCAAGTAGTCCTACTGAAGTCAGTGGGACTCTGCATTTGTTCAAAGTTAAGCACATGACTAAACATTTTCCTGGACCAAAGCCTGAGTGCTCAGCACCTTTCAAGATAAAGCTCCAGGTACCTCTATGGATATAAACACCTAAATTTCAGCATCCAGGATTGAAAATGGTGGTCAATCTACATTCATTATTTTAGAATGTTTCTGTGTGTAAGTTCAAAAGGATGTGTATATATCTTATGCAGTACATTGTAGAACTAACAGCTGTATCACACCCAAAATTGCAGTCACCATATTCAAAGCTCTTCCCTTGCTTTCTAAGAAGAGCAGGGGAAAGGGAAGACTAATTAGTCTGCATCTGTATGATTTTTTGAATTATAGCATCACCTTGTGGAAATAGAGGGAACAACAAATGAAGTTCCTGAGGAAACAGTTTGCTGCCTCTCAAAATGAAGAGAAATGTACTGCTGATGTAAGAAGGCACAACTCTACTTGCATTGATCATGTTCTATAGGTTTTAAGGCTCCATTCAGCAAAGCTCTTATGCATATCAGTAAGTTTAACGATATACTTATGCCAGTGCTTTTCAGCCAGTCACTTCAAGCAATCAGATCCGATGGGGCTTAAAGATGTATTTAAAGTTAAGTAGGAGTTTAGGCACCAGGAATAACAGGTGCTGATGCTGTTAGAGAATTTGTCACCTGATGATGAGTGTTGTTTTTGAAGATTTTGCTTGTAAATCAAACACACAGATGGCTATACAGGATACTAGTCTTGTATGTGTGACAGAAATCAAATCATGCATTCTTTCTCAAAGGATTAGGCCTGGTTTACACCTAAAATTTAGGTTGACTTAGCTATATTACTCCAGGATGTGAAAAATTTCACACCTTGACCCAGTTAGGTTGACCTCAACCCCACTGTAGATGCAGCAAGGTCAAGGGAATAATTTTTATGTCAGCCTAGCTTCTGCCTCTCAACATGGGGAACAGATAAGACAAATAGATGCAGCATCCTACAGGCAATTCATAAGATCTAAACACCAAACACATTCTTACAGCTCTAAAATATTAACATACAGGCAAGCCAGACTCATTTCCAGTTATGCATTTGTAAGTATTTAGTGAACCCTGGCATCTGGTCTGCTAGTATCAGAGAAAGGCCTTGGTAGTGGTAAGAGTAGTATGGTGATCGCATAGCAGGGCTCCATTGTGCTATGTTGCTGCCTTAGGGACCTTACCAGAGCTGAGTAAGTTAGAGCAGCCTCTAGGCTGTCCTGATACAGAAACAGGAACCTATAGTCCATGCTTGAATTCAGGGAGAAATTGCTCACTCATATACAGGGTGAATACTATTCACACACTCTTTTTCTCCTCTTGTTTAACTAGCACTGTGTTCAAGATATAAAATTCAGACCTGAACCCAGAATGTATGCAAGCTTGGATCTAGATTCTACTCCTTATAGAAAAATAAAGTTGGGAACTTTAGATCTGCATCCTGGTTCAGATCCTTAACTACCCCAAAGTTCTAGAACTAGACCCCCAAAGTTTAGCAGTACCAAGCTAGATTTTTTAAGTCAGACCCATCTCTGTGTTAGATTCTTAGACTCTAAATCTGGAAAGTCCAAAGAAATAATTTTTTAAATTAGTTACTTAAATTTAATGTTTACTGTAGAGAGCTGGAATACTGTAAGTGTATAAATAAAACAGACTATGTTCTCATATTGGTCCAAATCCTTCATGCTCTGTTAACACAAACTTTCATTTGTGTGTACCCAAGGAATGTAGGATTGAAATGGTGAAGTCATGTCACAAGGTACATCGACTGCTGGGGTTTCTCCTTGTGGCCGGATCTGGAAATGAGCTCCATTCAGGTCTGATATCCCCTTCCCAATACTGGAGCCCCTATATCTCTCTCTGGGACTCAGGGTGCTCTTTCCATGGCTCAGCCCTCTGGCACTTCACTGTACAGTCCTCCCCTTCCAGTATAGTACAGTTCCACTGAATCAGCTGTCTCAGACAGTCTTTTGTTCCATTATCCAGTCTGTACCGCTTTCCAGTGGCTGGTAGGGGAACCAGGACCCTCCCACTGCTCCAGGTTCCACTGCAGAGACCCTATGTCAAACAACTATGGTCTGCTTGAATTCAGACCCTGTTGTTCTTATACTCTGGCCTTCCCCCTCTCTGGGTTTACCAGATCAAACTCCCTCCTCCCAAGGTATGGGATGGTTGCCTAATGCTGTATCCCCAAACCAACCTCGATTCTCTCAGGAAATGCCTTTAGGCCACTTCCCTAGCAGCATCTTTCAGCTGCTAATTTCCTGGCTTTATACCAGCCCAGCCTATTTCTTCCCAGCTGGGTTCTGTCTTCAATCAGCCTTTCAATCCCTGATTCATCCCCTGGTGCAGCCTATCTGCTTAACCTCACTTAACCTGCTCTGTTTTGTCTGAGTTGGACGTCACATCACAAGCTACACCAGGTAGAAAGTTAAGCAGAAATTGCAAAGCGCATTGTACAATTTGAACATGGACTACTGATAGGTGGATTCCTTGCCATTAACTATCATGCTTTTAACTGCCAGGATAAACATGCAGGGATGGCTCAATACTAATTTTAATCCCAGAATTAGCTTTGTGGACAGCTCTTTGTCTCAGTTCTATCATGTGGCAATGAGTTCCACAGGTTAATTATGTGCTATGTAATAAATGTTAACTTTTCTCAGTTTGAAATTTGTTGTTTTTCCTTCTCAGTCACCTTTTTTTCTCTTTTAAGAGGTAAATAGCAACACTTTTACCAATTATATCACAAACAATTTGTTCTTTAGTTAGTCCCTCTGTTAACTCTTCAAATTAACATGACTTTGCAATATTACATAGCTCTGTAAACTAATGCTCAACTGTCCCCAACTGGCAGCTGGCTTCTTTTAAAGAAAATGCATCTTTCCCAAGTGCCATTCTTCCATGATTCACAGTATTCTTGAAACTTTTGAATGGCCTTGGTCCATCCCCTACATGATGCCACTGGAATAAATTGAAGATCTCCAAAACTCTGGGCCACATGAGCACTGGGAACAACTTGACGCACTCAGATTCTCTTGCAATACAAATTACTATACGGAAAATTTGAAAGTGCTGCAGTCAATTGCTCTTGTTTTTTGCCAGGTTTCCCTACAGCTGGCGAAACTCAGAATTTCTGATTTGTGAGAAAGAGGGATAGTTTGAATTTTGGTTTCATTCCAATGAATGGGCATCCCAGAGGACCCATCTGGCCCAGAAGTGTGGAAACTCTGGGATCTCCAGCACAGGCAGTCCACATGGAGGAACTGACCTGCAGCCACGGACCTGGGAGCCTGACCTAGCCTGGCTGCAACTGGGATTCTCAGCACTTCCAGGCTGCCTGCTAAAGAGCCAGAATCTGAGTCCCAGCTAGAGCCAAGGCTTCCAGGACTGCTAGCTCCCAGGTCTGTGGCAAGAAGCCTGTAAACCCTAGAAGCCTAGCCTGGCAGGGCTGCCCCAGAACCATGGCCACTGGAAGCCTGGACTCCCTATCAACCTGCCAGATGAACTGTTTTTTGATGGAACTCGGGCTGTGATTCAATGCAAGGTCACTGAACACAACTCACTTTAACAAGAAATGTCAGGTTTGACAAAACCAGCAGTTTCTAATGAAGCTGTTTGGCTGAAATTTTTTTTAACCAGACTGCAAAGAAGGCGGGCTTATTTCATCTGTTTTTAACCACAGATCCAGTTTTCTCCTTGCACTATATAATAAAAGTGGAATATATCTTGCCACCCTCCATCCTACCAGGAGGCCTGGTAAGAGACTGTTCTTTATTTTCTGCTCCCATTCACATAACTTGGGTCAGAGTTACAAAATGTCACTGATTTCAGTAGCTACTGTGACACCACATTCATTTTCTCTCTGAACTAAACAGCCAGTTTCTTCGATCTCTGTTTATACGAACATCTTTTCAAGCCTCGTATTATGTTCATTGCCCATCTCCAGATATGGTGACCAGAACAGCCCACAGTATTTCAACTGAGTGAGTCCTATGGCTTTATTTAAGTGGTTACAGTTCAGAGATTCAGAGATTTTAAGGGCAAAAGGACTTTAGATCATCTGTTCTGACTTCCTGTATATCACAGTCCACAGAATTTTAGCATGACTAAAGCATACCTCCAAGAAAGTCACCCAGCCTTGATTTGAAGACTTCAAGAGATGGAGAATCCACCATTTCCTTTGGTAGTTTGTTCCAATGGTTAATCATCCTCACTGTTAAAAAATAATGTGCTTTACTTGTTAACTGAATTTGACCGGCTTTAACTTCCAACCACTGGTTCTTGATATGCCTTTCTCTTCTAGATTAAAGAACCCTTTAGTACTTGGTATTTTCTCCCCATGTAAGTTCTTCTAAACCATGATCAAGGTGCCTCTTGTTCTTTTTTGATAAGCTAAATAGATTGAGCTCCTGAAGTCTCTCAGGTAAGGCATTTTTCCAGCTCTTGAGTCATTTTTGTGGCTCCTTCCTGCACCCTCTCCAATTTTCCAACAATTTTTAAAAAAGCTGGATCCCAGAAATGGATGCAGTAGTTCACTCTCAATAATGACAGATACAAAGGTAAAGTCATCTCTCAGTTACATTAGAACACATCAGTGGGTCTTCTTTCCAATGTTCATTACCTTACATTTGTCAAAACTGAATTTCAGCTGTCATCATTCTGCTGCCTATTCATTTAGCTTTGTTAGATACTTCTAACAAAAGAATTGTCTAGTTTATTCATGTTACAAAAAATCCACAAAAAATCCACTAGTGGCCACTAGGTGGTGCTGTGATTCCAAATATCAAGTATGGGAATAAAAATACATGACAAAATTAAAACCACTGTGGCAGAGCTCTGACCTTGTCCTCGTGGGTCCCATGCTTCCAGATGGTTTATGGTAGCCTCAGAGGCTCACTGCAACCCTCCACATAGCCCTGCTCTCTCTAGGGCCAGGGTTACAGTCTGCTGAGCCCTTTTCATCATAAGCCAGCAAGAAGGTTCATGAGAGAATTCCCACAGTCTATGCTGATCCTGTGGGCTTGTTCTAGAAGAATTTAGCCTCCTGACCTGACAGAGGCCCATCTTCCCCTCCCAGGAGGTGTTTCTGTAGTGGTGGGTTGGGGGGAACCCGGGACCACCCTCTACTCTGGGTTCTGGCAAGGGACCCTAGTGGTAGCAGCTGTTGGCAGTTGACCTTTCACTGTCAGAGTTGCTACACTTCCCTCGGCCACTTCCCCACAGCTCTCCCACTTCTCTCTTACCAAAGGCTTGAGGGTCTCTTCTTTATCCAGACCTTCAGCAGCACTTCCTCTCCTCTGGCTCCCTGGCTCTCTCCAGCCTGACTGGAGTGAACCTCTTTTATAGTATCAAAAGGGCCTTAATTAGAGTTAGGTGTTCACATTATCTTAATGGCCTCACCTGATTCTTTGCAGGTTAATTGGAGTCAAGTGTTCTCATTAGCCTGGAGCAGCCCTGCTTTGGTCAGTCAGGGAACAGAAAACTACTAATCCAGTGGCCAGTATATCTGTTCTGTCATGAATCCGTCTCCGCCGGAGAACTGGCATGATTTAGAGGGCAGGGTGACAGAGTGGCTCCAGAAATGGACAAGACTATTCCGGTGCTTCTCCCCCCGGGGAGGGCACTGGTGCTCAACCAACTGGTCCTGTCCATGCTCTGGTACTGGCTCAACACCCTGGTCCTGGCCCCGGTTTTCCTGGCCGCGGCCAACGTCTGGACAGCTATTCTGGAGTTCTTTTGGCCAGGACTGCACTGGGTCTCTGCAGGGGTCCTTGTCTGCCCCTGGAGGAAGTAGGGCAGGGCCTGAAGTGCCTCTGCACTCAGGTCCATGTCTTCTGCCTTCAGGCCCTGCAGAGGCTCCTTTATGGTGCAGGTAGTCCAGCGTGGAGAGTACTGGCGCATGCCTTCCTGCACCACTTCCGAGCGCTCCGATATGACTGGCAGCTCCTTTATCTCCACCCAAGAGGTCTTCTGCAAGACCTCTCTGGGTTGCCAGTCTTCTACCAGGACCTCCTCCAGACCTGGAAGCTGTTCTCAGAGACCAAGTTTGTGGCAGCCACTGAGAGGGTAGATCTCCTCACGGAGCCCCTGCTACACAACCCCCAGCTCCATGTGCAGGTGGCGGAGTCCCCCTCGGTGCGCCAGAGGTTGATTCTGGAAGACGTCACCAGAAACAGAGTCCTCCTGGACTACAGCTGGGGAGACTGGCTGGATCCCCTGATGCTCACTCGGCACATGGTGCTCTCCAGGCCTCGTACTCACCGGCACGTATTTCAGGAGGTGAGGGCTGCCTTTCCGCCTGCTGCTCGGGCCTACTTTGACCAGGTCCTGTGAGAGGGCATGCCCCACCCACCCTCTACACCAAGCCCTCCAGACCTTTTCATCAGGCCTCTGCCCTGTGGACCCCACCGGTGCCCCCACCACCCTTTCATTACGAGCGGGCTTCACGATTTGCAGCTGGTTCATTTCCAGATCATGCCAAGGAAACATCTCTACATGCTAGTGCTCCACACCCTTCACATCTTCACCCTCGCATTCCACCCTGATACAAAGTGGCTGCCAACTCTAGAGGGTGAGGAGCCCTGGTGGGCCAGCCTCTCTTCCACCCTGGTCCTGAGGCTTGCTGGGGACATTAGGGGACAACTCCTTCACGGAGCTGTGAGCATGGCCGTGTACTTGGAGTGGTTCACTCCCCTTCTGGACACCTGCCTCTTCTGTGGCATGAGGAAGACCCTGGCGTACGTTTACCTGGAGTGCACCAGGTTACAGCCCTTCTTCCGGCTCCTCTTGGATATTCTTCTGCATTTTTGGTTGCACTTTTCCCCTCACTTATTTATCTATGTACTCCCTATCCGTGGCCCCACTAAGTCGCAGGACCTCCTGGTCAACCTCCTCATAGTCCTGGTCAAAATGGACATCTATAAAACCAGGAAGAGGAGGTTGGCTGACAGGGGTCTCCTGTGACTGTGGGGCCTATTTCCAATCCTCTATCCATTCATGCATCCAGGAGAGTTCCTCTGGGCAGCATCCATTGGCTCCCTTGATGCCTTCAAGGAGCAGTGGGTGGTGTCCGGGTTCTCTGCTCAGTGTCCCCATCAGGTTCCCTTCGTTTGACCCTTTGACCACACTCCCATCCCTGTTATTTCATTCATTGTCCCCCAAACTCACTTGGTTTCCAGGCCCTGTGGATCCCCGCCTTAGGCTGGGGAGGGATCTTTTAGCAGTGGGCGGGCTTCCACCCACCCACTTCCTGGATCCCAGTAGGACTACTCTGTTGTACCCAACTGCTCTGGGTCTATCACATCATGTACATTTTCCTGTTAATTTTTATTTTTTTCTGTCTAGCATTATTTACTCCATAAGTATGTAAGCTCCAGCACTACACTAACTACAAGAGCGTGAGGGTGACAAGGGTTGTGCACAAATCCTATTTTACTTGAATTCTGAAATGTCTGTGGGCCAATAGCCAACGTTGTTTCAGTGTTTTCAGTGAGACTCCATCTCCAAGGCTATACTCTCATTGACTTCAGTGGCATCAGGATTTCACCTAGCAGGACTATTATAAGACTCAAGATAAATAAGTGTGTAGTATATGGACTAGAAGTTATACTACTGTTAGATGTGCTGAACTTAATGGAGGATTTTTTATTATTATTTATAATGGCAAAGACAAATAGATCTGAGAGACACTGTCACCTCCTCTAGGACAACCCCTAGGGGACAGGACAGGGCCTTTGCATTCAGTCAGCTGTTAGTTCATGCCTTCAGGAGTTCTGCCACACCAGTCCTAGGGTCAGAGGCTAAATCCCAGAGAGCCCACCTTTTCCAGAGCTGGAGACAAACAAAGAAATGAACCCAAATGAATTTTCCCATAGCCACTGCAGGTCTCTCCTTCTTCTGTAAGCCTTCTGATAAGCTGTGGGCCAAATTTTGAGTCTTAACAACATTGCAGAGTACCAAGTCAACATACTGGTCCTTGAAGATAAACAATTTATGAATGCTTATAGCAAATCATCATAGAGATTGGCTTACATTTCACAAGACTTTTAAACAAAATACAAGACCACGATGTAACTATAGAACAGAGTAACCTTCTGAAGGGATCACCAGGTTTCATATCACGTAAAAGACACTGAGATCAGCAGAATGACAAACTTCACACTTCAGCAAGCAGTGCTCTCGTACTTGAAAAAAATATAAACATGAGTATCTAAATTTAACTTTTATGAGAATATGTAGTTGTACAGGAATAGGTGAAGTGGCTGAGAAAAAGTAAATGCCCATCCTATTCAGACTCTTTTTTCCATTTGTAGAATAGATAGATTCCAAACCAAATTTATTTTAAGGCTCTTCATCTCTCCTCCCCTCTATGTTTCAATTTCTGTTACCTTTGGCACTCTTTTTTTAAAAGCAGGATTGGAAGTATCAAAATACCATGAGGACTTCTCCTATTTCCAGGCTCATTGGAAGCCGGAAGTACAGAAAATTTAAGCAAGATCGGTCTCCAACCAAGTTTAGCAGACTCATGACATTTTGATAAGTTGGTTATTTTTAAGATTAGCATTTGAGTGAAAACTTTTCACCCTTTCCAGGTTCGTTTATCATGAAGGCCCCAATCCTACAATGAAATTCATGTGGCTGGATCCCCTGCTCTTCTCCCATAGTGCTCATACAATACTTCCTATTCTTCCACAGTCTCCAAAACCAGCAGTCTATCTCCCTTTGTCCCTCAGCATCTTTCTCTTAGGACCCTCCCCCACAACCTAAACAAAACTCCCCACATATCTTTAACAATAACAGCCAGGTATATTTTATAATATTTTTGTGATAAAAGAAGCGGGGGGTATTTCCCTTTTATGGAGACCCAGCCAGCTAGTTAGCTATAAAATTCCTTTTAGGAGCTGTTCTCTACTTGCTTTACCTGTAAAGGGTTAAAAATATCCCCAGGTAAAGGAAAGGGAGAGGGCACCTAACCAACAGAGCCAAAGGGAAGGCTAGAAGTTTTTGAAATTGGGGAAAAAAACTTCCTTTTGTCTCTGTGTTGTGCTTCTCTGGGAAAGAAAGCAACAGGAAGCAGTTATGCTGTGAGAAGCTTAAGGCAGATATGAAAAACCATCAGATCATGTCTAGAGAGTGATTATTTGGAAACCCAGATATGTAAGTAGATTAGGAATATCTAGAGAGATGCGATTAGATTTATTTATTTTATTTTGTAAGGCCTGTGAATTCCTCTCTGCTAACCGCAAATGCATTTTGTTTTGCTTGTAACTTTTAAGATGGACTTCAAAAAGGTTATTCTTGATGTTTAAATTTTGTAAATTGGGTTTTTAAATCTAGCAAAAGCCTAAGTTCCAGATGTATTTTCTTTCTTTTTGTTTTTAATAAAATTTGCCTTTTTTAAGAACAGGATTGGATTTTTGGTGTCCTAAGAAATTTGGGCATATGTTGTTAAATTAGCTGAGAGCAACAGCTGATTTCCTTTGTTGTTCTTTCTCAGCTCTTCCCTGAAGGGTGTGTGAAAGGGCTTGAGGGTACCCCACAGACAGGAATTCCCAAGTGTGCCTTTCTGGTTTCAAATGGGTTTTTTTTTTTGCATTTGGATGGTGGCAGCATCAACCCAACCAAGATCAGAGATAAACTGTAATTGTGGGGGTTTAATATGAGCCTGGAGTGGCCCGTATTAATTTTTAGAATCTTTGTGGGGCCCCACTTTCTGCACTCAAAGTGACAGAGTGGGGAATCATCCTTGACAACTTATTTGTCTGAAGTATTGCCTTGGCCAAGTTACAATTAAGCCCTTATCTCAGAAAATAGTGCAGGTGCACATGTAAGTGGGAACAATTCTATTAGTTTTTATTCTTCATCCCAATTTTCTCTGTTCTCTGCAGTGTCTTCGTGAGTCTATCCTACTCTGATCTATGTCATGGCTCTCTGACATCTCCCAATCTCTCTCTGCCTCCCAATGGGCCAGGCTACATTGGAAGCATCCCTCCCATACCTCTTATTTTTTGTAAATTGCTTTACTAAAGGTTATAAATTTAATGTCTAGGCCTTTCTGAAGCTGCAAAATGATTGCTGCAACTTTATCCTCTCCAGCCTTCCTGCTTCCCTTCAGCCTTGCAACAGAGGCCTCCAGCCACATAATTTTTAAAGCCTGAAAGGACTTATTCATCATATACAGCAAACAGTAAAGTGAAGCTCCTTTACAAAATTGCCCACTGTACACAGCTCAGATTTTCCCCTTCATTCTTGAATATATAAAATGGATGGGTGAATAGTCCTGAAAAAAATAGGAAATAGCTCAAGAATCAACCCATTGGAATTCAAAAAAAGTAGGAAATGGACCAAGTCTCAACTCAAGTAGACCTCAACATATTATCTTTACATTCAGATGAGTGCAAATTAGGATACTCTGCCCCTGTTTCTTTTGTATACTTTTAAACAAACTGTATTCTTGCTGTTCATTTCAGGTGAGCACTCTATAATCATCCATATCACAAAATACCCCTTCCAATCTGCTCTGGTGTCATACACACTCTCAAAGGACTTTTAATGGCTGAGCTCTGGGTGGTATTAGGTTTACTCTAATATAAAACCTTGCTTAAAATTAATCTTATTCTCTTATATTTATATTAAGGCCCATATGCTGGTCCCAGCAACACGGAGGGCAAAGGAATTGTGGAAAAAGAGGCCTCGAAAAGATAGGGAAGAGTGTTGTAGACATACCAGCCATGTTCTTAACTCTCTTCCTTTTGTCCCTGAAATACCACTTTGCATTCCCATGGACAAAGACACCCTCCACACTTCCCCTCCACCTTTCCCCTCAGCCCCCGGAACTCCATGATGGCAAGGCTGTGCAGTCCCCAGGCGTAGGTTGCATCCTGCACCATCCATGCAGTGGAACTATACCTCTTATGCTGAATCTCTGTAGACTTTGCATGCCTTCAGGAGCAGCCATTTACTCTGTAAGTCAGTTTGATGTCTTTAAATATGAACCTATGTAAGGCTTTTGAAAACATGTTAATACACTGATAACAAATCTCATAGGAAGCTATTTATAACCCTAATTGTTCCCCCGCCCCCCCATAGGCCTGAAGGCTTGATCACTATAGCATTTTCTTTTACACCAGTCTAGGTTTTTGACTCATTCTGTTCTCTTTTTTGATGTGTGTAAAAAAGTGAAAGGGAAGTGTGGAGGGTGTCTTTGTCCATGGGAATGCAGAGGGGTATTTCAGGGACAAGCGGAGGAGAGTCAAGAACATGACTGGTATGTCTACAGCACTCTTTCCTGTCTTTTCAAGGCCTCTTTTTCCACAATTCCTTTGCCCTCCGTGTTGCCCTCCATATAATTTCTTGTTTGGTTCAAGCAAATCTTAATTTATGCCTTTCTCAGAGAAATGCTCAAATGCATCTAATGAATTTTCATCTGCGAAAGCTGTTTTCCAGATTATTGCAATAGTTGGTAAGCATACAGGAAGGGCTGTTAATGGAATCAAAAAGGAGTTTTCTGTAGGATAAATATGGAATATATGTTGCTCAAATAAGGAGGTAGAATCTCAGCTGGTGCAAATTGTGATAGCTTGTTATTGTGACTAATTACACCAACTGAGTATCTGTCCCCAAATACACACAGAATGTAAGTATGTTTTTCCTCATGACAATGTCAAGGTACTTTGAGCTATCATTGTAAATTTAAATTAGGGCTTTCAAGCAATTAAAAAAATTAATAGTGATTAATCGCAGTGTTAAAGAATAAAAGAATACCATTTACTTAAAACTTTGTGGGTGTTTTCTACATTTTCAAATATATTGGTTTCAGTTACAACACAGAATATAAAGTGTACAGTGCTCACTTTATATTTATTTTTGATTACAAATATTTACACTATAAAAACAAAAGAAATAGTATTTTTCAATTCACCTGATACAAGTACTATAGTGCAATCTCTTCATCGTGAAAGTTGAACTTACAAGGGTAGAATTATGTACAAAAAATAACAGCATTTAAACATAAAACAATGTAAAACTTTACAGCCTACAAGTCCACTCAGTCCTACTTCTTGTTCAGGCAGTCACTCAGACAAACTTGTTTGTTTATATTTTCAGGAGATAATGCTGCCTGCTTCTTGTTCACAATGTCATCTGAAAAAGAGAACAGGCATTCACATGGCACTGTTGAAACTGGTGTTGCAAGATATTTACATGCCAGATGCGCTAAAGATTCATATGTCCCTTCATTCTTCACCCTTCAGTCCAGAGGACATGTGCCCATGCGGATGACCTGTTCTGATTGATAACAATCCAAAGTAATGAAGATTGATGCATATTCATTTTCATAATCTGAGTCAGATTCCACCAGCAGGTTATTTATTTATTTATTTATTGTGGTTTGGGTAATGTAGTTTCTGCATCAGAGTGTTGCTCCTTCTGAAAACATGCTCCACATCTGATCCCTCTGAGATTTTGGAAGGCACTTCAGAGTCTTAAACCTTGCGTCAAGTGCTGTAGCTATGTTTAGAAATCTCATGTTGGTACCTTCTTTGTGTTTTGTCAAATCTGCAATTAAAGCGTTCTTAAAATGAACACATTCTGAATCATCATCCGAGACTACTATAACATGAAATACATGGCAAAATGTAGGTAAAACAGAGTATGTGACATACAATTCTCCCTGAAGCAATTCAATTACAAATTGAATTAACACAATTTTTTAGCAAGCGTCATCAGCATGGAAGCAAGTTCTCTGGAACAATGGCCAAAGCATGAAGGGGCATATGAATGTTTTGGATATCTGACCTGTGAATACCTTGCAAAGCCAGGTATAAAAGTATCTTCCGAATGTCTGTTCTCACTTTCTAGAGACATTGTAAATAAGAAGTGGGCAGCATTATCTCCTGTAAATGTAAACAAACTTGTTTGTCTTAGCAATTAGCTGAACAAGAAGTAGGACTGAGAGGACTTCTAGATGCTAAAGTTTTGCATTTTTTGTTTTTGAGTACAAACAACTGTACATTTGTAAATTGCATTTTCATGATAAAGAAATTGCACTAGAGTACATGTATGAGATGAACTGAAAAATACTATTCATTTTATTTTTACAGTGCAAAGATTTGTAAACAAAAATAATATAAAGTGAGCAGTGTATACTTTGTATTCTGTGTTGTAATATGAAATCAATATATTTGAAAATGTAGAAAAACATGCAGAAATGTATAATAAATTTCAATTGGTATTCTATTGTTTCACAGTGTGATTACAATAGTAATTAATGGCAATTGTTTTTTTTTATTTAATTGTGTGAATTAATTGCCCTGCTTAAAATGTAAAACATGTAATCCCTATTTATAGCCAAGAGGAGTTAGACCGATCTGCAAAATTACCAAATGCCAGAAAAGTCAGCAAAACCAGAACACAATACCCAAATTGGAAAGCACTGAACTGGGAACCCAAGTGTCCTGGGCTAAATACTTGGCTCTGCCGTAGACTTACTGTGTTATCTTGGGAAAGTGTCTTAATCTGTGCCTCAGGTCCTTCACAATGAGGTTCAAATTCTTCTTTCTCCCTCCCTTTTCTTGTCTTGCCCATTTCATTATATATTTGTATAGCAGCTAGCACAATTTGGCCCTGATCTCTGTTGGGGCTTCTAGAGATTACTGTAATACAAATAATAATAGGTTAGCATTTTATTTAAATTTTCATAAAAGTTAAAGGCACACATTTTTAGACTTTAACTGAATTTTCATGTTTTTTAAAACTGTCAAATTTAGGACATTTCCTTAGAAGGCTACTTTGAAACACTTGTGGAAAATTATGCTTGTAAAGTGCATGTGATGGGATGGCCAGAGGCCTCTTGCTGGAGGCTTCAGGGTTCTCATCCGAGGTAAGAAGCAGTGGAGAGGTCCCCCAAGCAGTGGAGAGGTCCCCCAAGTGGCTGCAAGGGAATCATAGAA
>ML677341.1:62063329-62075296 GCA_007922305.1 Dermatemys mawii
TCAAGTTGGGCCTTTAAAACCTCTAAGGATGGATATTCCACTACGTCTCTAGGTAAACCATTCCAGTGCTTCATCACTCTCCTAGTGATATAGGTTTTCCTAATATTCAACCTAAACCTCCTGCACAGCAACTTGAGACCATTGCTCCTTGTTCTGTCATCTGCCACCACTGAGAACAGCCTAGCTCCATCCTCCTTGGAATCCTACTTCAGGTAGTTGAAGGCTGCTACCAAATCCCGCCTTATTCTTCTCTTCTGCAGACTAGGTAACCCCAGTTCCCTCATTGACTTCAATGATCTTTGGATCAGGCCCATAGTATGTGATATTACAGAACTCTCTGGGAGCAGCAGTGTCATACTCTCCTATGAGTATGTCTACACTGCACACTAAACCTGGGCTCTGACTCAGATATGAGCCCACACCCCTCTTCCATCCAATTCCACATACAAAACAGCTTGTCTTAAGTCAGCAAGCATTCAGGACTTAGGTCCTAGCTCCTTGTTAGGGGGTTGGTCAGACCCCAAACTGTGCTGGGACTCTGGTCCAAGCCCTGCCATTTTGCATTGTGAAAGTAGATCATGCTGCAGACCTAAGTCAGAAGGTCTGTGTAGTGCAGAATGGACTTGTTAGCACAGCTCTGAGCCCCAGGTCTAGTAGTTGTAAACCTAGGTTTACAATGCATTGTGGATAGTTGAGCATGGGCTTGGAAACACTGGGTGTGTCTACACTGCAATTAAATACCCACGGCTGGCCTGTGCTAGCTGACTTGGATTTGCAGAACTCTGGCTTAAGGGCTGCTTAATTGTGGTGTCGACATTTAAACAGGCTCGGACTGGAGTCCAGAAGGTCCCAGGGATTGGGCTCCAGTCTGAGCCCAAGCATCTGCACAACAATTAAATAGCCCTGTAGCCCGCAAGCCAGAATTATCAACATGGGCCAGCCATGGGTGTGTAATTGCAGTGTTGACATACCACTGAGTCCACAAGCCTAGGTCCCACAGACCCAGGCTTAGTGTACAGTGTAGACATACCCTTTGTGTCACTGTCCCTGCTCCTCTGAAAACTGATTTCTCTTAGCTGTGTTGCTGTGCTCTCTTGAGCACAACAGCTGCTGTCTACCAGCAGCCCCTTGATACAAGGCACCAGAGAAGATACAGAGAATAGGTGTAACAATCATAATTCCTCTCTCTACCCTGGCTAGATGTGGAGGGGGATGCATATTGCATCAGACTAAATGGTGACCAAGGTGGGTAGGGGGAGCTCACCAAGAAACTGAAAATAATAATGCCACCCAATAGCCTTACTGGGACAATTTGGCACCATCATCTGTTCTACATGGGGCAGTTATTAACTGCCACAGTCTGGCCCAAAGTGGTTTTGAACAATTGAGATAGTAAACGGTTAGAAAAACGAGTTAAATTCATCATATAAACTGGTTGTTACAAATAGATCGAGCTCTGCTAAGACAGACGAGACGTACCAGGTGTTCCTCTTATTGGCCCTCGCACTGCTAAATAAGAAATGGAACCGTAAAAGACAGTGATTGCTTGTGACATAATAAAGTACTAAAAAAAGGATTGGGAAAACAAACAAAACTAAAACAACACATGGCCTATTAGCACTTAGGAAGCCGTTGCAAATAACAATCCATGCCAGAGCTCTTTTCTGAAATGCCATATGAGAGAACAGAGCTGTTTTCCAGCAAAAGAGAGAAAATGTGTACAGTTCTCCTGAAGGCTATACACACTTTTACTAATTGATTACACTTGGGTGTTTATGTGTGACAATTCTTTTGGCCCAGTTCACTAAAACATTAGACATACACACAGTAGAGAACAATTGTCTTTGTTTTTGTTTTATATACAGCTGGCATTACATCACTAAAGGTATGTCTACACTGCAATAAAAAACCCACAGCACCAAGTTTCAGAGCCCAGGTCAGCTGATTTGGATTCAAGGGACTTGGGTTGCTGGGCTATAAAACCGCAGCTTAGACATTTAGGTTCTGGCTGGAGACTGGGATCTGAGACCCACCCCTCCTTGTGGAGTCTCAGAGCCCAGGCCTGAAGCCAGAACTGAATGTCTACACTGCAATTTTATAGCCTTACAGACTGAGCCCAGCAGACCCAAGTCAGCTGACCCCAGCCAGCCCTGGCTGGACAGTGGGTCTCTTACTGTAATGAAGGTGCAATAATGGCCAAAATCCCAGGAGTAAAGGGAACAAGAGATAACCATATGAGAGGATGTTTTGGAAGCTTCTGTATTCTTACTGTAAAAGAGCAATTCACAAAGCATGAGGCATGGCCCCTTAAGGGATATGCTAAAGGTATGAACTAGGGGTAAAGTCCTGTCTCCATTTTTTTGCTAGTATTGAATTAAGGATGTGTTGCTATTTCCATTATAGGATGTAATCAGACCAATGTATTTCCTTATAAAATACTTCTTTATATCAAATATTGCAAGTCATAAACGATCCAGCTTAGGGCTTGCTCTTAAATGTTATTGGAGTTGCAGATTTGTATCAGTGCAACAGAGAGTAGAATCTGGCCCATAAACTAACAACAAAGAGGGATTTTGTTCTTTGTTTAATAAGAGCTGGGAACTTTTCCAAGACATGCTGGGCAGATTGGGCAGGGAGACCAACTAAAGTATGCTCACCAGATGGTAAAGGTTTCCATGTGGATAAATTCTGAAAAAAGTTCTGAATCTATATAAACCCGAAGATTAAAAGTAGAGTTTTTCATTTCCTTGTACTTTATATGTAAAATAATAATAATAAAAAGAGAGAGAGAACTCGAACTCAGGACATGCAGAAAAGAGCTGAGTTATAGGCTATGATTCACTACTAGAACTGAGTTATTAACAATTCTACTTTCAGGTGTTTTAACACCAAGAAATATTTTTTCTTACAGGTAACCCCCAATGCATACTTCTGCCATGCCCCTTTGTCATTCCAGAAAGCACTGCCTGAAAGGGGTAATTCCAGAAATAAGGGCACAAGGGGTGCTTTTTGGGGGGCTTTTTGAGGAAAACCAAGGGGAAAAAAAGGAAATAAAAAAAAGGTGTAGAAGAGTTTAAACTGATGTAACATGCACTGCAATGAGGCTGGGAGAAGATTTAAGTTACACAAACTTCAGCCCCCAACCCCTGATTTCAGTGGGACTGTTTAACATTAAACATACACATAAGTATATGCCAGGTCAGGGACCTAGGGCCAGATTTTTTTATGTATTTGAAATCAGTGGGACTTGGGTACCTAGATGCTTTTTTAAAAAACACACCAGGTGCCCATCCACATCTTTAGGCACCTAAGTACCTTTACATTCTGTCCCCTATCAACTCTCTAAGATTCTCTTCCGAACTTGATCCAGGACTTATCTTCTCCAAAATGTTTTTTTCCTTTGGGGTTAACGTTCTGTGACATTATACAGCACTGCAAGTAAAACACCTCCGACAGAAACTGTCATCCAAATAAAGATGGGTTGGATCCAAAGCACACTGCAGTTAATAGGAAAAGTCCTATTGACTCCAACAGGCTTTGGATCAAACTCAGAGTGAGGAGCAGGAAATGGAAGAAAATATTCCATCACTGATAATAACAACGAGGAGTCCTTGTGGCACTTTAGAGACTAACAAATTATGGCTTAGTTGTCTCTTTGTGTTGCAACAATTGATAGGGCGTACTTTTCATGACTATAGTTAGAAGGGAAATAACTAAGGGCCATATTCTGATAACTTTACTCATACTGAGTAGCACCTTATTCCACCAGTAGCTCCATTATGGTGGGACTTCTCATAGTGTAAGATACTGTTTGTAGTGAGTAAGGGTATCGAGTCCTAAAATAAAGTAGGAGAAAGACAGGGAAAGGACAACTATATCTGAACTTTCTTTTTTGAGACTTCTGACTATATTATGACATCTGTGGGATTTTAACACAACTTTAGGTTTAGGATCCTGATAAGGAATCTTTCAAATTTTTGCAAAAATTATACAATTCTGTGAACATTCAAAATAGCATTGCCAGAACAATTTGACTGAAAGCCAATTAGCTGTAAACGAACACAACCCTTTAGTTTATTGAGGAAGATAATGGATTAGGTCTTCAGGAGTTGTAAATTGGGGGTAACTCCATTGTGCTAATTTATACTTGCTGTGGATTTGCTCCAATATAGCTGAGTAGAAGGAAGCATATGATGCAAGGAAACTTACTTTTTCTAAGCAAAGTTGGAGGGATATGCACTTATGCTGTAGGCAAAACCTAATGAAAATATCAAGGGAAAATACATTTTTTCCAGCAGTCTAGCTTTACTTGCAAAAAATTTCACATAGCCCTGGAGCAAGGATGATAAATTTTTTTAACAGGGTGGAAAGTTTAAATATAGTTGTTATGGATTAAAATCTATCCTCTTAATATCATTTTTTAGGAGAATCTACCTTGAAATAAGAACAGAGTTGTGTCTTCTAATCCATGTGCTTGTCCTAAAGCTATTATATGTCATTAATTTAATCCCCCAATAAAAATATTTAGAAAGTTTTGCAAGTATAGCAATTCAGGAATAAGTTAACTCTTATTTAAAGTCTAGCTAAATATACTAATTATAATGTAACTGATATTCAGAAGGAATCTCTGTTTACAAAAGACATACCACATCTTGGCAAGAGGTATTACCCAGGAGACTATGTTCTTTGGAATGTGACTAAATGTCAAAAGAAAGAGCTATTCACTGTGGAAAAACCAATGCACAAATTATTTTTGATGCATTGGTTTGATTAAAAAAAGGGTCTCTCTTTAACCAGAGTGTCTGCAACTCAGAGTCTTCAGAAAAACTGAAATCTGTAGGTTTGGTTTCTTTGTTGCATTTTTAATATATATAATTTATTTCCCTCTCCTACTGCTTCCTCTCTGCCCCAAACTCAGGAATTTTAGACTTTTGGGATGTTCAAGTGAACATTTTATCTCCTTTGGGGACTATATTTTGAGTTCTATTTCAAATCCTCCTTAAAAAAAAATCTTTAAAGAAAGATATATGCTGGAGTGAACTTTGTCAGCTGCTCATGAAGTTGAAGACTCCATGGGTAAACAAAAACTTCCTGATTCCAGAGGAAAATAACAGTGTGTGCAGGGGGGAAGGCAGGCTGAGGCAAGACCACACGCTGGCTCTTAGACAGAGTTTTCTTATGAAAAAAATCAAGAAATTCCATCTTTGAAAGTCAACCAGACATTCATCAGAGAGATGAACTGATTTATTTTTTATTTTTTTAAAAAAGAGGCTATTCAGTTCCATAGAGGACAGAAAACTGGCTCAGCTCTCAAAAGCCAAAGCAAACTGAGACCAAGAATCTTTGCAGGACTGGTAAACAAAGCAATTTGCCTTGCTGGATGTGCGTGGGTATAGAGTAGCACATATTTTGACAACTGAAAACTGTATCGTCATTATTAATGCGGGAGGGGGTTTGTGCATGTTGTTCTCCCCGGGCTCTTAAAATTGAATTACAGGCATGTTGTGTCTTAGGCGTATTTAACATATGCGATTTCAGCTTTACATGGTCTGCAAAAAAAAAAAAAAAGGGATTTTTTTTAAAAAAAAACCCCTTCCTGTAGGGGGCGCGATTTTGCCTCCCATTGAAGTCAATGGGTTCTGGCTATATGTGGTTTCCGCTTTACGCGGTAACCGTGGAACAGAACGCTCGCGCAAGACATGACATGCCTATATTGGCATGTTTACTATCTTCCCAGTGGATATGGGATTTCAGAATAATGATCAATGGCCAAATGAGAAGATTGATACTGAGAAATCAATGGTAACAGTAGACTTGATTTATTAAAAGGAGATAAGGGAAAATTTGCACATTATCTCACCTGTTCCATGATTCTGATTTGCTCAGTACTGAAATAAATGAGAGAGAGAGAGAGGAAGGAAGGGCACACTTATATAATGTTGCGAAGTGTACTAAGGGAAATACAGATTTAAATGTTACACAGGATCTGATATCTCACGTGTCAATATATGTTACCTGAATCATAAACCAAGTGAATATAGCCTTCACGTAAAAAGCTAGTGGCTCTCAGTAGCTACTAAGGCCTTGGCTACACTTGTAGATGTAGAGCGCTTTGGGTTAAACCAGCCTTCGGAGAGCACAGTAGGGAAAGCACCGTAATCTGTCCACACTGACAGCTGCAAGCACAATAGCGTGGTCACATTTGTGGCACTTGCAGCGGCATTAGGAGCAGTGCATTATGGGCAGTGTGATGGGGCTAGTCAACCCTGCACTAGTGAGGAAGAGGTTAGGCCAGTAGCAATGGTGGCAGAAGCCCCGCCCCGAGGTACTGGGCATGCTCCAGGTGCCCTAGCAGTATAAACACAGGGAGCTCAGCTCATTCTGGGCTGGCAGCCGAGGGAGAAGGATATGCCTGGGGAGCTCTGGCAGAGGACCAGACGCAGCCCCTGAAGGAGCCGGAGTCAGAGGCTTACCTGGACCAGCCTGGAGCCCAGGGATGGGAGCCGCCAGAGAGGACAACTGACCCCACGATTCACGGAGGATCCAGAGGCGCCTGGGAGACCCCCATAGTGGAGCCAGTAGGAAGTGACCCGGGGGGGTGGGGGAGTGGTATCTCCCACCCGGGAAGACTCAGTGTGTTTCGGTGGGAGCTCCCTGTTGAGTCAGTGGCGACTCGCTGAGCCACTATTAGGGCCCTGGGTCGGGGCCCGGTGGACGTAGGTGGGCCCCCCTACCTAGACTGCCACACCCTTAGGGAGGTGAACACTCTCCCTATAGACTCTGGCCACTAGGCCATACTGCCCTGCAACCAGGGGCAATTATACAGACTTTGGGGTGCTACCCCGCTTTGCCCTGCAACCAGGGGCGATTCTACAGACTTTCAGAAGTGACAAAGAGTCCTGTGGCACCTTAAAGACTAACTAAATGTATTAAAGCATAAGCTTAAGGATTCTAATACCCACTTCATTGGATGCATGCAGTGGAAGTATCCAGGGGCAGGTATAAATAGGTAGGCAAGAACCAGGTTAAAGATAACAGTGTGGGTCCAATGAGGCTGAACCAGCTGTTATCTCTAATCAGGGAGGGTGGGGTATTCCTCTAGCAGCTGAACTGGAGGTTTGAACAGTGAGAGAAGAGAAACTGAGTTGCAATTCATTTGCAAATTTGACACAATCAATTTGGGACTGAATAGAGATTTTGAATGGCTAGCTAACTACAAGAGCAGTTTCTCTTCTCTCACTGTTCACACCTCCAGTTCAGCTGCTAGAGGAATACCTCACCCTCCCTGATTAGAGGTAACAGCTGGTTCAGCCTCATTGGACCCATCCTGTTTTCTTTAACCTGGTTCTTGTCTACCTATTTATACCTGCCCCTGGATACTTCCACTGCATGCATCCGATGAAGTGGGTATTAGCCCACGAAAGCTTATGCTTTAATACTTTTAGTTAGTCTTTAAGGTGCCACAGGACTCTTTGTCACTTCTGCAGTTCCAGACTAACACGGCTACCCCTCTGATTCTCTACAGACTTTGGTTGCTAAACTGCATTGCCCTGCAACCCAGGGCAGCTAGACTTTGGGGTGCTACCCTGCTTTGTCCTGCAACCAGGGGCGATTATACAGACTTTGGCTGCTACCCTGCTTTGCCCTGTGACTCGGGGCAGCTATATAGACTTTGGGGTGCTACCCCGCTTTGCTGTGCAACCAGGGGCGATTCTACTGACTTTGGTTGCTAAACCGCTTTGCCCTGCGACCCGGGGAGGCTATATAGACTTTGGGGTGCTACCCCGCTTTACCCTGCAACCAGGGGCTATTCTACAGACTTTGGCTACCCTGAAGTAAGGGCAGACCTACCGACTCTGGCCATTAGGCCGCATTGCCCAAGACTCGGGGGCATAAACCCCAAAAGGCAGCTATCCCAGCATTGAAGTGGCTGCAATGTGCTTTTCAAATGCAGGGGTGGGGCGGAGTGTGACAGGGACAGTATTGTGTGTATGTGGCAGAAGAGAGAGTGGGTTTTTGGGTGCTGAGAGTATGTTAGCATGGTGTTTTAAGTTCAGACCCCCCTCCTTCCTGCCTTTCTCTCACTCACTCAAAGCAAACAATATTCCTTAGTAAATGTTTGCTTTGTCTCAGAGCAGATAAGCAAGCCGGATGTCAGAATCAGATCATTGAAAGAACATATCTGCATTCCTGAAGCCGATTTCACAACAAAGAGAAGAGTGGCCACTTGACTTAAGGGGATTATGGGACATTTCCAGAGGTCAATCAGAGCACAGTACGTTCACTGATACTGGGGCGTCTCACCCAATATGCATCAGGCGTTAATCCTCTCATGGAGGTGGAGTACCAGGAGTGCTCTAGCCAGGAGTCAGAGCACTCTACGCACCTTGCCGGTGTGGACAGGGAGTGAGGTAGAGCGCTCTGGGCGGCTTTATTGAAGTATAACTTGCAAGTGTAGCCAAGGCCTAAGTAGCAGCAACAGGAGATGTGAGGTGTTCGAATAAGCCCTAGCAACCTCAGTTATCCTCAGTGCAGGTTGCATTGAGGCAAGTAGCCTCAAGATTTTACAATTGTTCACCTTCTTCAACGTCTGTGGTAATTCATCTAACATTGGGCTATCAGAGCAATGCAGATACAAATCTTGAACTGCAAGTGAACATACCCCATTTGTCCAATTTTCTACAAAATCATGTCTTTCATTGCTGAAAAGATGCATTTTGGCAGTGTTATATAAACCAAAATGTGGTATGTACAGTTAAAAGAACACTGTATAACCACTACCTGAAAGATGTTAGCACAAAACGTCTTTTCATGTCATTTCATTTATTTTAAAATAAATTGCAGGTACTATAGCAAGGATAAATAACTATTTCCCCATTTCTGCCACAACTCTTTTCATGTAGGTAGACAAGATTATTCCATTGCCAAACCACACTGACCTGAGTAGATTGCTAATATAATCATTTCTGAGCCACATCTCTGAGCGTGCCTAGGTCAATCCCTTTTAAAGGTGAAAAAATTATTTTCACTGAAGCAGCAAGAGCAGGACAAAGCTAGGGCCATGTGGATGTCTCTCTGTAAAAAGGTTAATACAATATGTGGACAGGAAGGCGTATTCGATTCCTCTGCCCTTAAACATGAAATTTAACGGCTTTAGTGCAATTCTACAAAAGAAATATACCTATTTGATCCAGTTGCCCAGCAACACATGGTTTCTTCCTTCTACTACATATATTGAGTTCTTATATTCAGTTCTTTCTTGTTACCATGGCATTGTGTGTAAACGTCATCTTTTCAAACAGCTCACATAAGATACAGTATAGCCACAAAGGAAGGTAAATTAAACACCAACACTTTTTAAAAGGTATCTTTTTACCCTTGGGAAATAAACTTAATTAAAAAAAAACCCTCACAAAAAAGACAAACAAAAACAAAGTCAAAAACTTTTCTTGATATAGTTATCCAGACAACCTTGTCCTAATCAGAGTCTGTGTGAGGGGGAACAGCCAACAAAAATGAACTTCATGCTTGTGAGGCTTATTTGCCAAGCACAGTAAGAAACCGGATCATTTCATATAGAGATAGGGGAAATACAGCAATTCAAAGCCAACCAAAATTCAGACTTTCAACCTAAGAACACTGCTGATTTTCTGATTTTCTAAAGTGCTAGGAAGAAGAAAGAAAATATGACTGAATAAAGAGCAATTGGAAGGACAGAAGTAAGATACAGCTGTATTTAATGAAGTGAACAGAGGGGATAAAAGTTTGCTTTTTATGTTCAGACTCATTAGCTGAAGGCTAAATTCATACACATACCCTTGTGCATAAGGCCAGCACAAGTCTTGAGTAACCATTTAAATCCCCCTTCATTATTTTCAAGGCTTAACTGGGATACAAATGACTCATAAGCCTTTTGTTGGCTCTCTCTATAGGGGTGAATTTCACCCTGGTCCTTAATAGGAAGTTTGACAACTAGCAAATATCCAATAATGAATAAAAGCTGGCCCACTCTGTTTTGGATTTCTCTAAGTTTTATAGTAGTTGGCACACTAATATGGTGGATACTTTCTTTTCTCAATCACCATTTATTGCAGTATCGATCCTCTCGCTATACAACATTGTTTTCAGAAGTACTACCCTCAACTGTCACTTGAGAAATAATACTGCAGATTAGATAATACTGGAACCGATTCACTGTTTCAAACTCCTAGAAGTATCAGCCTCTGGAGGCAAGCTGGGAGTGATGCCACACTGCAGTTGAGCTATGAAACAAAGAGGAACCAGCAAGGAGTCTACTTCCATTTCAGACCATCTTTAGTGCTGAGAAGAAAAATGGAAATGTAAGGACCATAGATTTTTGGTTTTAAGTTCTGCATAAATAGTTATTTCATGAACCTTTAAATCTACACCTCCAAGTGGGAATATTACATAGGCCTAATCCTTCTCCCATTGAAGCCAACTGAAAGTTTGGAATTCTCTTCAGCGAGAGCATGTGAGAAAGCTGACACAGTGGTTTTGACTCAAGTTATTTACCTTATTTAGAATCTGACAGAAAACAATCATATTGGTTGTTTTCAATGGAATCCACTTGTATATCCCACCTGGTTGTTGCAAAGCATTGCACTGTGCCATATGAGACTGTGTTATTTTACATCACCTCATTATACATAATGTGTTACTGCTGTTAACTTCTAACTAATTGAAACATGCAGGGATCACAAATGCAGACATCAGATGTGGTTATTCAGTGGGGTCAATTCCACCAAGACTGGGTATAACATTTCAAAATGAAGGCTGGTTGTGTTTGCAGATAAGATGTTTAACCATGTTCTCTTTTACAGTTTTCCAAGTGAGGCATTTCAATTTTGATTTTATTTTTAATCCAGTAAAGAAAAGGATCTTCATTTGCTTTCTTAAAAAAACCAAAACATTAACTGTGCCTAATACAATAGAATACTGGGTGAATGCTAAAACAGATCATTTCAGATCAGACTGATGTAAAAACAATACATTCATATAGCACCTTAATGAAGTCTCTTCATTAGAGAATATACAGTATAAGAAATAAACAATGATATGATGTTGCCAGGAAACTACTTTCATTGGGTTTATAAAGTAAATTGCAGCAAATTAAGGCTAGATTCTTCCTCCTTACTCATATTAAGTAGTAGTTTACTCCTCAACTGGTCCCAGTCAAAGGGATTACCCACTATGAATAACGATGGAAAAAACTGACTCTTAGTAAAGAAAAAAACCCCCACTGGTATTACATATTAAGAAGTCTATTTTCCCTTTGATGCACATATGCAACTCCAAGTAACGTGAGCGGCATGATACATATATGCCCAATGAAGAATAGATCCTTTAGTACGCAGGCTACAGTATCATATTTAAAAAATGGTTCTACATTTCCATTTCACTACAAGGGAACTGGACATTTGATCCACGAATGAACACAAGAAATACACAATAACAAAAACATAGTGTGACAAAGTTCCGAGTCTGTATTTGTGGGTCCTGTGCTTCCTGGCAGATTTAGGGGCTTCAGAAACTAATCCAGGCCCCAGAGTGACCTCCCTTTCCCAGTAACTAATTAGGGGAGACAGAAAGGGGGGAGCCCGAGCCCGCCTTCTACTCCGGACTCCAGCCCAGGGACCCTAATAGTATCAGCTAAGATGGCTGACCTTTTAGGCACAAAACACAATACAATTCCCTGGGCTACTTCCCCACAGCAGTCTCCGCTTCTTCAAACTCCACTTCACCCTTACCTCAGGGCCTCCTTCCTTCTGTATGATATGTTGTCCAACACTCAGTCTCACCAACAGCATAACTTCCTTCCACAGCTCCTGACACCCACAGCCCACCTGACTAACTGGGAGGTTTTTATCTGGTTTCAGCCAGTGCCTGATTGGCTTCAGGTGTCCCAATCAGGCTAGCTGTTTCTACTCCTTTCTAGAAGCTTCCTGA
>ML677341.1:62075306-62199449 GCA_007922305.1 Dermatemys mawii
CTTGCACATCCTGAGGCTGATATACCTGCCTTCCAGCACTCTCCTATGCCCTTCTGGTCTGACTCCCTCACAATAGGCACACCTGTACTTACCAGTGAATAGAGCTGTGTGAAACTACCAATTATTTGCTTCATCAGTAGTCACTAGTAAAAAAAAGAAAATCCAGTACTTTGAGAAATGTTGGTGAAAATTCACAAATATGATTTAAAGTGTCCTTTTTGCTAAGAAACAGCTTTTTTGCAGCATGCATAGCAAAATGCTAACTTTTGAAAAAATCTTATTCTTGTAAATTTGTTTCAGGGGAAAAAAATCATTTTATCAGAAAAAAAAATCATGTATAAAATGTGCCAGTCATGCTCACAAGGGTAAAATATAGCCTGATCCATAGAGACAGTATTAGTCCCACATAAGCCATGAAAATAGGCTATAAATGGGATTTAAGTGATGATAGGGACCTTGTGCCATTCCTCTGCACTGGGGTGAATTTCACCCAACCCCCCCGCCCCCGCAAATTGTTGTCACAACTACAAAATAGTTTGTTTTTCAGTAAACATAGCAACATGTGCTTCCCCCGCCCCAGCTTCATTAAGGGTAACATTTGTTTTTCCTTCGGGGTGGGGGGAGTGGGGAACCACAGCTCAATAAATGATTTTAAACATATTTACAATTTATGGTTTAAAAATAGCAATTAAATTATTTCAGGTTTGTGCAGAGAACATTTGATTTATTCTAAAACATTCAAATTGAATATGGTTTTGATTGCATGGGCATCTTAAGCCTTAGGATTGTGTTTACTATCTGTGCTAATTCAAAATGTATTTGTTTTGGAAACAGCACATTTATATATAACCAGGTAGCTTGTTTCTACACCAGTTTTCAGGTATTCAGTGCTCCTTATTGAAATTTCTTTGTCACTAATGGTAAATGAAGCAAAAAAGAATTTTTTGTGTGTTTAAAGGCGTTTTAGGGTTGGCCATAAAATTAGCTGGTTACCATGGAAAATAATTTAAAATATAAATAGCAAATCTTTCATGTATATTTAGATAAGTATTGGTTTAAGCTTAGTGGGTATTTTTAATTTAGCTAAACTGCAGTGGTGTCTGAAGTTGAACTGCCAAACTGTATTTAAAATATTGTGTTTTCACAGAGATTAGAGTTCTGGGTAAGTATTAAGAAACAAGAGAAACAAAGACTCTTCTCTTTGGGAAGGGGACACTTTTGTGTACTTTGTAAAGGTATTTTACTAGACCATCTATTTTAAAGTACACTGCTGCTGTAAGTAGGGATTTGCCAAACCTGCATCTGACTTTAGTAGGATTTATGAATCAGGAAAAGCAATTAGATTGCTGCTTCTTGTAGACTGTGAATAATCTGCCCTTATGAAACAGCCATGTCAGACTTGCTAGTATGCAGGGTACAATATTTAGTTTACTCCTACTTGGAGGTTTTGGTCAGCACAGGCATTCTTGCAATTTAATCCTTACCTCCTAGATTCAGCTGAAACCAGGACATGCAATTTGATGATTACCACAATATTCATGAGACTAGTAATATAGTGTTCATCTGTGCTGCTACTGATATACTTGTGTAGCTCCCAATATCTTCAAAGAAATTTTTTGGAATGCCCTAAAAATAATATGATCTCCTATATATTTTGATGTTTATATATAATATGTATTGTATACATATGGGGAGTTTGATTCTATGAAGTACTAAAACTCACAACTCCCACTGAAGTTAACAGGAATGGAGGACAATCAGCCCCTGTCAGTAGGTTCTCAGCACCTCAAGGAACAGGTCCAGATAGTATATAAATATTTAGATCAAAACATCATCTGGTGAAAGATGGCTCCTAAGACAATTTATTCAGCACTGAAAATTCTGAAAAAAATCAAAACTAACTTGGCACATCCAGCAAAACCAGGATTCTTGTTTTCGCAAAAGGTGGGAAATGTTTCATACAGCACTATTGCAGAGACACCAGCCAGGAAGATCAGTGATCACCTTCGGTCTCTACTGCTGAACCTTATAGATCTTTCATTTGCATTGTGTGAGAGATGGACATCTAAACAAGCGGTGGGCAACCTGCGGCCCACGGGTCACATGAGGCCCATTGCTTCCCACAGCTCCCATTGGCCGGGAATAGTGAACCGTGGCCATTTGGAGCTGGGAGTGGGGGCCGTGCCTGTGGATGTTCAATGTCAGCAAAATGTCTCGCAGCCCGCAATCAGATTACCCTGATGGGCTGCAGGTTGTCCACTACTGATCTAAACGCATTGTACAAAACTCTTCTCTCAGGCCATACAGTAGTGCTCAGCTTTGTGCAGTTCTCCCACTGACATCACTGTGAGCTCTGAATGTGCTGGAAGAGCAGAATATTAAAGATGAAAACTACTGCCATGCAAATCCAAAGGATAATTTTGTCCTTAAAGCTCAGGGGCTGATCCTGCAATCCTTATTCAAGCAAAACTCCCGTTGACTGTGTGACTGCTTGAATAAGGATTGCAGGGTTGGGCCCCAAGTGACAGGAAATATAACTGGTGACCCATTTCAATGCCAGGACCCTGTGAGAAGAACAAAATAGAGGATGCAATTGACCATTTTTACAGTATTGTCATGTCAGATTTATAAGTGTACATGTACTTTCAATTAAAATAAATTGCAATGTTTAACCACACCATTTTCTTACAGTGCTCAAATGAAATTGCAAGCTTCATTAACAGACTTTCAGTATCACAACTGTCTTTCAAACAAATACACCACCTACTGTTGTACAAACATGTACTACCATCTGATTATTAATTTATATGTGGATATGATGGAGTCAAATTTCACCTGACAACTTACTGGTCAAAGCCTATAAAACTTCTGAATAATGGAAAAACATTGGCTTTGTTTTTAGTACAGCAGTTCTTCGCAAAGGAGAAATTAAAATAGAAGAGAAGGGTTTCTGAATCTTAAGTGATGGAGAACTTGTTTGCATTTCCTATAAAATTCAAACATTCCAACAAACTAGTGTCTGTATATTGCCTGGCGGACTAGTACAAAATAAATTGCTTTTGCTTGTTTTATGATTTCCCCAGATTTCCAGTGTCAGTTGTAAATAATTGGCAGTCAGTCAGTCTCCTGGGGGAATGACACCAGTTGGGACCCGACTGATGACATTCACTCCACCACAAAAGGCGGAGGACCAGCTTCGGTAATGTTGCCTTATTGATTTGTTGGCTGAGAAGTCCAAATGCTAATGCTCCTAATGATCAGCCATTCCTTTTGACTTTTGGTAACAAGTATTCTCATGCAGTTAATATCAAACAGAACTTTGTGCTCCACATCTGTCATTTCAAAATTTCCATTTTTGAACTCCCCTAGTCTCAAGTAAGTAGTACATTGCCTCCCTTTTTTGCTCCCTACAATCTTTTCCCCAACTTCCAGGGCTCCGTGATGCAAGATGTCATTTTGCCGGTCTTCTGTTCCAGTGGTAACTTTAATTTTACTGATTTTAATAGGCTTTTCAAATACAATCACATAGAGATCTCCAGTAGAAGGAGCCTTCCCCCAGAAGTACTCATCAATGCTGCTGTAAGCCTTGCTTGCCTCATAGTTTTCAAATACATTCATGTTGGTGTGAAGATTTGCGGGTGGGTTGTCAGGGAGGTCAAATGAATCCTCTTCAAAGTCATCATCCTTTAGCTTGTTCTCAGCTCCTTTGTAGGATGAATAATATCCCATGTGCTGGAACAGAGATGGCTTAAAGCGGATGACATCCTTTTGAGCTAACAACCCACGGAAATGGATTAGCAGCCAATCACAAGGCATTTCCTGGTAAAACATCAGCAAAAAATGAGCCAGACGTGGGAGGTCATGGGTGTGGTATAGCTTTCCAATATAGCCCAGTTTGGAAAACTCCAGAGTCACCCAATAGGAACCTTCTCGCGAGGTAATTACTTTCTTAACAGCAGTCAAGAAGTTTTTAGAGCATCGAACGTCATCTTCTAGCATGACATAATAATCAGAAAGATTAGCACAAAAGTTAAGCAGGAAAGCATAATCTACATTTTGTTTGGATCGGAACTTCACACGGTCTTCTGGGTCATTGTAATTTCTCTTAAGGCCATCCAGTACTGGATAGTACTCCTCAGGGGCATGGATAACCATTAATCTGCCAGCAATGATGTGATGGGCAAATTTCTGTGAAATATCCTGGACCATCCCTTCACACCAGGATGAGTCAAAATCTGCTAGGTGAACCACTACCGTAATTTCTTTCAGTTCCTCATAACTTGACTGCTCAAATATGGACTTGATCGTCTCAAGCAAATAATTCCCCTTTTTCCGTTTGACTGAGGATAGTCCTATTGTAAGATACCCTGTACAAAAGAAAATTCAGACCAAAAGATTAACTGAACGTGAATCAGGCTTTGAAAATCATATAGCAACAAAGCTAACCTCCAGGCCTGTAGTTTATGAAATAAACCTTCTGAATGATGAAGTCTGGGATGTTTGATATGTAAACATATTAAACATATTAAGCTGTATGCTACAAAGACTGTTCTATGCTTTGAAAAAAGAATTGTATTGTAAGCAATTTGACATATTGAGACTATTGAATTAAACGTTAATTTCTTAACTGCAAGAAGTGCTGTGAAATGGACTAACGTCAAAGTGACGTGTGCATATATGCCTATTATTAGAAAAAAAGAAATACATATAGACAATGTTAAAGCTATAAAGAAATGGGATTCAAAAGTTATGGCTCACAAATTGTTCTTAAGTCAAGCCATTATGAAAAATAGCACAAAAGTAAGAGTAAAAGAACAATTTTATGGTACCATAACAAGCTTAATTACATTCAAAAATAGTTTTGAGGATTTTTACACTTTTCATGGATGATTTCTTCTAGCATTTTCAGTTTTAAAATATTTCCCAATACTCTCATTTTTCCTTGTTAGAATTCCTATTACAAACTTTATTTATACTTTCAGGAAGAAATAGACTGGGGTATTGAGTTTGAGACAAGTAAATCAGATTTCACTTAAAAGTACAATACAATTTCCTACTGAATATTTCTATAAGTAGTTTTTAGTGCATTTAAAATCTTTTGGGTGAGATTTGAATCTCAGGTACATGGCGTAAATTGCCTTCTGTGGTATTTGGAAATAGCTCTTCTTGCACATTGTGCCTACAACATTAGCTTAATTCTTTCAGATGTTTTTAACTTGTACTCCACATTTATTATTAGAATCTAGCTCTTTGGATGGAATACAATCTCTGTTGGAATTCTGAGCAACTATACTTTTAAGCAAATCAGTCCACCCCTATATTTTCTGTAAAAATAGGTTCATGTTAAAACTAGTATGCTTCATTTCCGTTGGAGCTGATCAAAACTTTACGTAAATACAATTTGCAAAATTTTGCAGGTCATGTTTCGATGAGGTGTCCTGTGGCCTTCCTCTAAGCTGTCTACTCAAAATGGAATTGTGGTGTGGTGTAGTACAAATGCCATCAGTTATTAGCACTGCCTACACAACCCCAAACATCTCAAACCTTATTCAAATTTACATTGTAACCCTATCCTAGGAAGACCAACAACTCACAGAAGTTTTATTTTCCTCTTGGTGCTTGATCTTATGCATTGGATGTATGCTTGGACTTCTCCATTCTGACCCTCATTTTCTTTGTTTGTGTGTGTGAAATGATTTATGTGGTGCCCGAAGGGGACCTGTCCAAAGCCAAATATTGGTATGTTTCAGTGTGAGGGTGAAAGTCTTGACTCCTGTCTAAAGTTAGAATATTAGAGAGATGAGGTGGGTGAGGCAATATTTTTTATTGGACCAACTGTATAAAGTCAGAATAACCAGACTATTTGGAACTGTCCTACCTAGGGCCTGAATGCAGGAAAATCTACTGCCTCCCCCCATTGCAGGCTATAGTGCTGTGGCTCAGTCCCTCTATGGTCCCAGCTTATGGAATGACCATCATGCCCTATATATGATTGTTCCCAGCTATATGATCCACATAAGTGAGAATTCAGTGGTTCTACCCATCTCAATCCATGGAGACCGAGAAGTACACCTGCATTGTTCCTCTGTATCATCCCTATGCAGAAATACCATGGGAGATCTATGGAACAGGTAGCATTGTGAATTTCATTGTAAGGGAAGGAGTTTTCACACAGTTCTAAAATGAAATAATTAATTTATGTAAAAAACATCTGAGGTAACATCATACTTCATTTAATGAAAGTCAGATTCTGGTTACTTACTTTTCCTTGGCAAAGGTGTGCCAGCTAGATAGCGATAGGAAACATTTATAGATCCTGAGAAATTTGACAAGTCTTTAAAAGTGTGAACATAGCGTTCTGAATTAAGCTGGTGTGTGGCTGTTTCTCTGATTAATTGCTTGTCCCCTTCCTAGTACGAAAAGAAAGAGAATGAGAGAGAGAGAGCTCATGGGAGGGGGGAATGCACAGACAAAAATATATTTGTGAATGCTGGCCAAACCGACAAGGGGGACATACAAATTTCAAAGTATAAACTTTTTCAAAGTTAGTTTGCTGGAAAACATTTAAATCTCACATCATTTTAGAAATCTGTTATCTGATTATTATATATTTTTGGTTACAAGAAATCTACCATGTAGTTTCAGATTAAGAGTAATTGAGAAAGAGGAAAAAGCCCTTTGGCACAGAAACATTGAAGATCTAGTTTTCTAGAAGAATTGAAAGCATTACAGTACTGACAGAAAAGTGGTGCCATATTCAAAGTAGAACATAATCCCCCTTGACAGTACATTGGGGAAGTGTTTCACTTTTATTTTTTGTGATATTCGAAACTGTTGCAGGTGAAACATGACATAATATTCTCAGACCTAAGGCAAGACTGTACCACGTTGGCACTTTCCTGAGTACAGACGATTCCTTCCGTAGATCCTTGATTTGCAGGGGAAGTGCACAGTCCGTACTATTCTGAAGAATGCGGGTGCTTGCACCCACTGCGTGCCCTGCAACCAGAGGCTGGTGCAGAGAAAGGGTAGGGTTATGGCCCTGTTGCCCTGCCATCTCTCCCATTTCTCTTTGAGCTGAGGCCCTGTATACCACTATGGCATACACAGTGCCCCACCCACACTATCTGTCTTTTGATGCTTAAACAAAGAATAAAATTTTCCTTTGGAGCTGTGGTGCCATGGAGTTGAAGTTAGAGCTAGGAATGCTTTTGTAGTTCACACTGGGTGATGTTGGCCCTGAGAAGAGTAAGAAAATTATATGGCTTTTCACATGTGTGCTATAATATATGAATGCAAGACAAGTGACTTGAGCTTTGATTAAAAGAGAGCACTATGCAATAAACAATAACATTGTTAACAAGAGTAGAAAGGACAAAAAATAAACAACATGTATTTCAATGTTATTCCAGTTCACAATCAGGGATGTTAGAAACACTTCCAGAAACCTATTTTAGGTTCATGTTAAGTCCACTATTTTTCTTTTGTAGAAGAAATAAATAATCCATTTATGAGTTGAGTCAGGTTCTTTTGGCTAACATCCAGATGCAGCTACCTGAACTGTTATGCTCTTTCATTCTGCAAGGTCTCCCTGGGTAATTTCTTCCTATTGCTGCTAGACTACCTTGCATTTACTGATAAATTATGAAACAAAGCTTTATGTTTATCATTTTCCAGATTAGAATGTAAGCCAATGGACTAGCTAGAGTCCATGCCCTGACCTTAGGGGGTTACCAAACAGATGTTCATACAGCTGATTCACTAGACCTGCTGGCTATTCAGTCTCCTGATTTTAATGTGGTGAGCCTAGTTTTCAGCTGTTAATCAGGAAAACAGTGTGCACCCAGAGAGGGAAGTAAGTGAAAGGGGAAGAACCAGGCAGTCAGTAATATATACACTTTGTGCTACATTTGCCTGACTTTATGAGATTCCCCTAACTTTCCTGCCCCTCAAGAGATACTTTTCTCTTCAGAGGATCCTCATATGCAATATTGCTATTACTTTCACAGTGCCTTCAAAGGGTACTTGCATTTACAATTGAAACAAAAAGACATGGTCCCTTCTCCCTGTCACAACCCACAGTATATGCGTAAAGTCAGCACTGAACCATGAACATTCTGAGATCCAGTGTAAGTGAATTTAGTGTTCATGAAAGGTTCTCGATCCACTGATCAGGATCAGCACTCACAGCTGCAATTTCAGCATCCCTACATTGCCCTGTGAATGTGCATCAATGCGGCACATCACACACATGAACGTTGTATCACGAAGGCTGCTTAAGCAAAGTTGTTTTTGCTGCACTATCCCCCAGCAGGCTCATGCATTGAAATGGAGATTTCAGTTCCCAGCTCAACACCCGCAAGAGAGTCGTCACATTTACGCAGCAATAGTCAGTAGATTCTACGGGAGACATGCAAGAGACTCAGAATGAAATTTAAAAGCCCCCTCAAATCAACATTTTTCATTTTTTTGGGGGGGGTGAGGAGGGAGGAGCAATGATCTCTGTAAGGCTCTGGCTTGTCTCCAGCCCACAGAGACCCATTTCCACTCCAAGCCTCTCTTCCCAGGCACGGTTTTGTTTTTCAGACACAGGCACAGCTTTTCAGCTTGCCCTAGGCTACAGCTTATTTTCCCCCTTGCCTCTTTCCTTTCTGCAAGGACTGAAGAAGTCCTTTCTTGCCTTTTTAGCTGAGCACCTCGCGGGTTTTCTCCCCAGCAGGTTCCTCCCAGGGGTCTCCCTACTGCTCCTGTTCCCCCTTCCTTACTGACAACCTAGCACTACATAGCACCAGGTGCTGCCCTACCTTCTCAATTAGCCAAATTCTCTCTGTCTGCTCTGCAATTAAATGCCCTTGGCTGACCCAGATGACTGGGCTTAGGCTGCAGTGTAGATGTTTGGGCTCAGGCTGGGGTCCCAGTTCTGTGGTCCTGGCCCCTTGTGGGTCCCCTGAACGTGTACATTGCAATTTTACAGTGCCGCTGCCTGAGCCCTGTGAGCCCGAGTCCAGTGACACAGGTCAGACCTGGGTGTTTAATTGCAATGTAGACATTCTCATTGGGAGCAACTGTTCTAGCACAGGGGAGCTGGACCTGCTTCACTTAAAGGGGCCAGCCACCCTTTGACAGTCCATGCTAATGAAAAATGCTAAGAATTTCATATTAGATGTGGGGGAGGGGAATCATAGCCTTGTTCTCCATTGGGCTGGGTATCTGAGAAAGGTAGCTGGGAAAGGACTGAAGCCATAGGCACCATTCCATCATCAGGTAACTTAAGGGGACTTTCTTGAGGCAGTGGCTAGCAGGAGAGCCTCAGGAAATGCTACTCCATACATATAGGGAGACAGGGAGAGCCTTGAAGAGAGTTTCCAGATCCCTACATATGTTTTTTTTTTCCTGCAAGGGAACTATTTGGGATATTATTTTTAAACTCTCACATTTAAACTGCTGATCTTCTATCTTAGCAAAGAAAACATCAGATGGAGCAGGGGAGCTGTCAAAACATGGACAGGGATGTAGAAAATAAAAATAAAATAAAATAAAAAACCCAACAGCCTAACACATTTGAAAAAAATGGTTGATGGACTAAAAAGGTATCCGGAGATCTGGGAAAACTGTCAGAAGGAAGTAAAAGACTTGGCTTTGAGCTTACGTGAGCTCAGACATGTCAGATTTGTGATGAGAGAAACAGTAAAGGAAATTGAATGTAAAAAAAAATATGACAAATTAAGAATAAGATATCGCAGGGGTCGGTAAACAGGACAGGAAAGGATTTAAAAAACAAACCAAAAAGATGCACTTTCAGAAGCATCTGGATGGAATTTGAAGCAATTAGCAGAAGCAAAAGAGGCATGAGGGAGAGTGACACTGGGATAAAATATGGTATAAGCCAGGTCAAATTTTATCACAACCAAGAGATGATGAATAAATAAGATACTGTACATAATCTCAATGCAAACAATGTCACTAGAGGAAGCAATATATGAAAAAGTGGAGTGGCATACCGGAAAACAGGGATCCTCTTTTGGATTACTTGAAAATGGATTGGCTAGCAGTGATAATATAGTAATATCACCTGTTAACATTTTTAAATCACTATTTCAATTTAGCATAAGTTTGAAATTGCCTATTAATGTCTCTGGCCCTGATATTGAAAATCCTTACACATCATTATTTATTATAACTTACTTGTATTACAGTACTGGCTACAGGCTAAGTGGGACCTCATTGTACTAGTAACAGAAAAAAATGTACCTCTCTCTCCCTTAAATGTATGTAATTAATAGACAAGACAAAGAATGGGAGGGGAAATAGAGGTACAGAGGAGTAAAGTGACTTGTGATTTGTCCAAGCACGTCAGTGGCAGACCTAGTAAGAGAAACCAGGTCTCCTGACTCCAAATCTAATACCCTGTACCATAGATCATGCTGTTTCATGTTTATTTTTGTTCATGTGACTGCAAGAGGTAGGCCTTAAACAGTTGTTTCCTTTCATAGGGCCTGGTCCAACTCTCAATGTTCACACTACCATTAGTATGTCAGAAGTCATTTGACCTTGAATTGTGGTGTATGCACAGAACAAAGTGTAGAGTTACATCACAGTATCATTAGTTTAGTGATTGAGGCTACTAATTCAAGTGCTTTAGGAAATCCTACCTTTAAATCACAAGTTTACAACATGTACCATGAAAATTTCGAGGTTCCCATCAATACCTTTCCACCTTCCCAAAGCCCAAATATGGGACACATGACATGACAGAGACTCAAAATGAGACACAGAAAAATAAATATTTATACAAGAAGATGAAAATGATGTGGGATTAATTCCTGTTGTGTAATTGAGTCTTTTGTCATATTAGTTGTATGTGTAATACCAAACCCCTGGGAGGGTCATTATCAGCAGGGACTGAATTTGGGACTTTTACTTCATATGATTACAGCAGACTATATAGTTTTTAAGAATTAAAATGAGGGAAATCCATGCAGAATGGGGATAATTTTGTGACTAAAATGGAGAACATTCAAGAGGCTCCACACTGTGCTAGATATCTGACTTGTAATATCTGCAGCGCTCCTTACGCATATAGTGGGAAATACTGTGATATATGTTACTTCTATAAGAAGAAAACGTCAATATTTTAATGGCACCCTCTCATATACATATATGTAATATGAGTCATTTTGAGGAAACTCTGCTATGAACAGCCTACTAACCAGGAGAGTTATAGCTGTCATTTTGACTTCCAGTTTCTAATTTGGCTGAGTTCTTGTGGTACTATGTACGCTGTGCTTGTTCTATGACCCCATTTTCTTCCACCTCAAAAACTTACCAAGACATAACCATCTTCAATGTACAAGTTCATAAACAGCAGGCAAATGACAAGGACTCCTAAGAATGATACTGTTGATCGTTTCCGCAAGCATCTCATTTTATCCAAATATTTCAAAATAAGCTTCATGTGGAGAAAAACAGATAGGGTCTCCTAGGAGAGAAAAACACAATGTTACTAAATTCTTTGAATACATATAGAACACAACCACTTAGAGACCAAATCATAGCTGTTAGCATGTTCATTACTTCATGTTTGAATTAGAGATGGCCAGAACTAAAATAACAACCCCACTAATTCAAACAGCCCTAGATTTTGAGAGATTCTGAACCTGAAAGCAGATTCAACTTATGTGGCTCATATCCATGCCTAGTTTAATTCAGAAAGACCATTTTTCTTTAAGATACTGTCCGTTACATTTTGTTAATTATTCTGCCAAGTTTCACTCATTGACCTTATTCATGAACATACTGCATGGGGCTGTGTTTTCATAAACTGAGGTAAAGAATGGTCTATAAAATTGTTAAACTGCACATACAATAGACATCCAAGCTGATAGAAAATAGATCTAAGCATGTGTGGAAATTTGTCAAAGATTTTGCACATTCATTTTGAAAACTTTCAGGATGAACAACATAAAAAAAACCCTGGAAGTGAAAATTACAATCCATATTTTCTCTGCCAAACAGATTAAACATATCAAACATTTTGAAGAATTATTCCACTAGATCCTAAATAATAGTGAGACGTATACACAACATATTAATAATAGCAAACAGTTCACCATCAACATTAGCCCATACTGACAAAAGATGAGCTTCGGAATAAGGAAGTTATGTGTGTACGACAGACTTTTTAAACTCTTATAAGAACAAGAACAACACGATAAGATAACACAAAGAAACAAAAAAATGTGTGAATGTCAATATTCAATGAATGAGACACACCCACAACTCAAATCCAAAGTATCTAGGAAACCAGGTTAACAAGTTAAGGGAGGATTACACCACCACACTTCCGGTATGGGGGATATGGAACAGAGAGAATAGCTAAGCTGTTCCTATAACTTAGTGATCTTGAGCAGCTCAAATGGCCCTATTAGACTATATTTAGAGCATCATATTGTTTTCTGTCAGCCTAATTATTTATGAAAACAAGTATCAGGACTCTACCAAATTTTGTCCCCAGAAAGTAACACAAAAAGGGCAATGATTGTAATACCAGCCATTTGTTTTCCAGTGAAATATGCTGGAAAACAAATGGACTAGTATGGGGTGGGCAAAATATGGCCCATGTGCTGGATGTGACCTGCAGGCTAATTCTGTCCACCCCACCCCCTGAGCTCCTGGCTGGAGAGGCTATCTCCTCCTACTCCCCCACTGTCCCCCCAACCCTGCAGCCTCAGTACACCACGCGAGCTGTGCTCTGGGGGGTGGGGCTGCACGCTCCAGCTGATCAGCGCAGCAGCGTGTCTGGCTCTGGGCTAGACACACTGTTCTGAGTAGTGTGGTAAGGGTGCCAAGGCGGTCTAGGGCCAGGGGGTTGGATAAGGGCCAGAGGGTCTCGGGGGTGGTGGTCAGGGTATGGGGAACGGGGGCGGGGTTTGGATAGGGCATAGGAGTCCCAGTGGGCCTGTCAGGGGGCAGGGGAGTGGCTAGAGTTTGGGGCAGTCAGGGGAGAGGGATCGGGGGGGTTGGATAAGGGGTGGGGTCCTGGCGGGTGATTAGGGGCATGGGGGTCTCTGAAGGGGTGGTCAGAGGACAAGGAGCATGGGGGCTTAGACAGATGGTGGGGTCTTGGTGGGGGTGGTTAGGGGTCTCTGGAGGGAGTAGTCAGGAGACAAGACATGGGTTGGGTCGGCGGTTCTGAGTGGGGCAGTCAGGGGGGCGGAATGTGGGAGGGCGTTAGATACAGGACGGGACCAGGCTGTCTGGGGAGGCACAGCCGTCCCTACCTGGCCCTCCATACAATTTTGAACTCCGATGTGGCCTTTGGGCCAAAAAGTTTGCCCGCCCCTGAACTAGTATGACCAGTCTTTGATAGAAATCATGGAGTATATCTTATTTTTCCCTTTAACAGGAAAACATTGCATTCTAACCTGGTTTTCCTAAGCCTTTAATTATTCATTTTGTATTAATAATATTTTGCAGGCTTGTTTGTTCATTTTGGAGCAGGCCAAAATTCTGAAGATAAAAAAATGCACAAAGTATTTTTATAAACTTGAAATTTAGTTAAGAAAATGGCATTGCAATTCCATCTTTATAGTTCATTGCATGTTAATATCCCATCACATGCTGAGAAATATATTTATCTGTATAATAAATAGTTTCATTTCCAAGCCTGGATAGCTTGCTTACTTTCATTCTGTATGAAATGACAAAGAAATGAATCACAAAAGTAATAATTCTCATGCCATTGACCCAGGCCTAAAAATATAGCACAAAAAGGAAAAGTGTGCAGTACATGAGTTAGAGAATTCACAGGAGGTTGGGGAGAGTCCTAGGAACCCGGTGCAAAGTGATGAAGCAGTAAAGAAAGTGGGTTTTTGTTTCTTTTTCTTTTTAAGAAATGCTACTTCTGTAGACTGAGTACAGGAGGTAAGAAAATCCTACCTGAATATGAAATTATACCCCTACGCTGTTGATTAAATGATTTTATTGCCCTGCCTACAGTTGGCCACTAGACTGTGTACAGTGACATGATCTGTGGGTTTCCTCAAACTGTTAGATGAGGATCCCTTACCAATATGGAGGGAAGTGACAGAACTCCACCAAATTTTGCCCTTTTTATTAATAGTTGGTAATGTCTCAATAATATAACAAGGACCTTTTAAAAGTAGATGTCATTTATAGATATTGAAGGGGATGCAATGTCCCTTTCCTCAAAATTATTGTTTTTAAAGGGTGGGATGGGAATTAGAAATTCACAAATTCACATATGAATAGTTTTAAACTCAGGCTCTCTTCAGAATCTGGCAAGGGCTAGCCTTAATCTCAAAAGTTCAAGTATGTTTGAACACGCGGATGTTAGAGACATCAGCAACTCCAGGGTCAAAATTTTAGATGGGGGCAATGAATCTTCTAGCATTAAACTGAAGTTTTTCTCTGAAAAATTATTGTACCAATAGCACCTTCCTACTCACTAGGTTACACTGTGTCTGTGATCAGATTCATATTTGCTGACCTGAGTTACAGCACTCAACATTTTCTGCATCAAACTCAGCATTAAAGCATCAAACTCAGCCAACAGCTTCACAATTTTAAGGAAGTTTCCATTGTTTGGCACATACAGCTGATCTGAAGTGCCACACAGTGCTAGGTTTTGGGTAGCAAGCATTCTCACAATGGCAATGAGCCTTTTCAGAACAGTGTGCCAGTAAAGAGACTCTGATGCAATCTTCTCTTGATGCTGATCATCTATGGTGGCCTTTAACCTTAGTCTCATCTCATGCTCTTTCCATCTATTGAATGCTCTCTGGTGATTTGCTGCCTTCTCATAGCATGACAGATTTCTAGCCAGATTCTTCCAGTCCTTTGTTCCTGTAGAACCCAATGGGGCTGGAACATTAGACTGGAAGAGTTTGCGACAAAAACTGTATGCAGCATTCAAGGTTTTTGAGTACATAAGCCATGGCCTCTCCACTTTGTCACCATTGGGGATTTCACACCAGTAATGTGTTGGTTGGAAACTTCTGTTTTCATTGTTTTTGGGGAACATGAAGTTGTTCACTTGCTGTGGCCCATACAGTACAAGGGAGTCCCTCAGGCTAGTGCTCAAGTGAGTCCACATCCTGGATCATCTAGACTTAAGAACTAAACTCAGTAGCAGCTGTTTCTTGTGTCTTCACCACACCTTTCTCTGATCTACACTTTTCTCCACGAATGTGCATGGTTATATCCATTTGAGATGGAGATATGGATGCTGCAGTAGGTGCCAAGTCACCTGCACTCTGACTAACTAGAAGATCAGACATCTCCTTACCACTCACATCCTCACTAGGGCCAAAAGGCTCACTGTGAACATTTATGTCTATATATCTCAGGAGAGCTCCTTCCTGCTTAAAGAGAAAAGCTTCTTTTGCTTCCAGAGAAGCGTTTTCTTATTTCACGCATGACTGCTGTTCTGTGCCAGCTATACCGGCTCTCAACACTCAGTTGAAGGGGGCAAATAAGCAGGCTGGTAGCAGGGCCTGAGTGAGGGAAGATATTAGTGTCTTAAGGGCCTAAATGGCTCCTACTACTTCGCTGACTGCCTGTTCTCCTCAAGTGGGTTCAGGGAAGCAGTAGGAACCAGGAAACTCCCTGAGAAGCTGGTGTTAATCAGTCCAGTCTCCTGGGGGTGCTAGAGAGGTACAGAAGAGGCTCTTCCTCCTCTCTCTCCCTGCAGCTCCTGCTGCTTTCTGCTATTCCCTGTCATCTTTTCTCCTGCCTGCCTGTTATGTCTCTTGTGTTCTCCTTCCTCCAGCCCAGCACTCCTCCATCTCTGCACATCTAGAGCAGAGAGAATATATATGCACCAGCAGCAGACACAATTTTCTACTCTGAGTCCTAGTGGCGCCCCTCTCCCCCACAGTCTGGCTCCTGACACGACCACCTCAGTTCACCTCATGCTAAGGCCACCCCTGCATATCAATTAAACAGACTGAAGAGAAGGATGCCCCAGTTATTGCTTAACAAATTTATCCTATAGTGTATGTTCTCCAGCCAGTGTGCTGACACTTGCTTGTACAAACACTAGATGGCAGCATGCACACACATTTGCTATCACATCAGCATGCTTGTTATCTGCATTTCTCCCAACCAGCTTATTATTAATTCATTGCTTTGTTTAGCATACTTACAGTATGTACTTTTAGGAAACATCCCCTACATTTTCCCAGAGCTGCTTCTTTCTTACGGTTCAATATCCAGCTTCTAACATTGTATGGTGGAACTCGGTGGAAGTGAAATTTGTCAGAAGAAAATTTAATATTTGACCCCGGCGTATATGAATTCAGCAAGCCTCTTCTGAAGAACAAACAAACAAACAGCTTTGGCTCTTTCCATAGTGATGTGACAACAGGCTTTAAGATATTTAAACATCATAAATATTCACCATTACTAAAGCCAGAAAAGGCTGAAGCCCTGATTTTTAAGAGGACCTGAACTCAGCATCCAATGCCACATCAGCTAGTTTGTATGTGTATTTTTTAGTACCTATGTGTTTAGTTCTCTCATTTTCATATGTAACTAGACAGACATCTAAGCTATATAAATGCAACTGCTTTTGAAAATCAATCCTGAAGGATTTGATGTTCATTAATAAATGCACTTGTGAATTTTAATTTTCTTTTCTATTCTATAGATGACTTGTGCTTTTCTGATTCTTTTTCTCTAGTCCCCATATCCCTGAATTTCTTCTTGATTTGTCAAAGTTTAGGCAGCATGAACAGGTTTCTTCTGACAATCTTAGTTCATTCGCTTTTCAGCTCTTTTGAAATACGCAGTCTCATGAAGTTACAATGATGAAAAGCTGTTCTTTATTGCATCTGTAACTCTGGGAAACTTGTGCAGTAATACAGAGATCAAGATTGATTCTCACATTCCAAATCTGCACTCTCTCTTACACAATCAATACAATGAAGCACAAATTTAAGTATTACATGATTAAAAAAACAACAACAACAATCTTTGAAGAAGATTCTCTTCTTTATGAGCCAAATCCTACTTTCAGTGAAGTCAATGAAAATCTCAGACCTTTTTGGACACCTCTCAGCAACTTGTGCTCCATGATTTCTAAGGCCTAATCTCAACCCCTATCATCCCTCTGTGTTGCCACATTACAGTCAGCTATGATCTAGCCTCACCTAATTAATACAGCAAACATGCTCTCCACAGATGGTAAGTACAATGATGTAGCAGGGATGTGTGTTTTGGTACCTGTGTTACACTGCTTGTGTATTTGAGTGCTACATCTCACAAACTCAAGAAAAGTTGCTTCTTTGCTGAGGAACTGATGACTGTCAGAAATTACAGCTGAATTATTATTGTATAATTATAACATTTCTGAATCAGCAATACAGCTTGCCTGTCACCACAAAGTCTCCATTTTTGGAAGTACAGTATAACCTATCCATTGCCTCATTTACAATATCCAGAAAACCCAGAGATAACACACAGAAAAAGAGCATGGTTGGACTTTCAAACCCCCGGTGAACTTTAATACAATCCCTGATTTGATTAAGGCTCTCTGAAGCAGAATCCCTACACACTAGCCTTCTGATATTCTGTTCTGTCATTGTGTAGCTCAGTTGCTTTGCTTGCATTTCTTAATGCTTATCCAATTTGTTTTTCTGCTTTTCTTTTTGGAAGGCTACACTTGAAGCCCCAAAGGCTGCATTCAATCCTTTTTATGAAGTATGTGATCCACACCGAACAAAAGATTCCAGAAAGAAAAATCTAGCCGAAATGTAAAGGATTTTTTTACGTAGTTAATATTAAATTCCGCATGAGGGTCTGCAACACTTGTGTTAGCATGTGTCATGGTTTTTCCATACAAGATGATAAATAAGAACACCAGTGTAATTGCATATATTTGCAGATATGGTTGGCGGTGAACTGGAAAACTGTAATGGATAGACTATTCCATGGGGCTTAGATAGACTTCCAGCAAGATTCACTGTCTGTCTTACTGAAAGCTTGGAAGTACATACAAAATGTTTGAAGCTGACAGGCATGAGGTTTGCTAGCACTGGCAGCAAGAAGTAAAATTGATGTCGGAGAAGGGAAGCTAGAGTGTGTTAGTTCAGATGAGACTAGCAAATCTAACTAGGGGTGGGTTACATGGTATTAAGCAATCTCTTCTTTGTACTGGGTGTTACTTTTATAGCACCACATGAGACAAAACATGTAGTTTAAAAATTTTAATGTCCAGTGAATTTACAATCTAGATACTGCAGTGTGCTGACAATTAAAGAAAGAGGCTTGTGGGAGGGCAAAGACTTTACCATAGTTAGTAGTGAAGGAAGGCTAGGCAAAAGAAGTGGGCTTGAAGAAGAGATTTGAATGCTGAGCTGACTGCTTGGGAAAAAAGACAGACGGGGTAGAGTGAAGTATTCAGGGGAGACTGTAGGAAGAAAAAAGCTGAAGTGTAGAACTGTATAGATATGCAAAAGTGAGGCTTGAATCATATAGGGCAAGGGGGGCAAAGCCAATGAAGGGATTCAAGGAGGGAGAGACAGAGTAGTGGGAAAAGGGTTATTTTAGCTCTAGAGTTTTAGACAGAATAGAGATTAAAAAAATAGGGATGCTGCAGACGTTACACTAATCAATGCAATAGATGACTAATGACTGAGAAAATGTATTGACTTGGAGGACCGAGTGCCACCTAATGAATCAGCAATACTGCTGGATATGTTTTATCAGCTGTGACAGAGGAAGGAATGGGTTTTAGAAATATAATATAGAGGACGATCTGACAGGATTTGGCAAAAGCCTGGATGTTGGAGTAAATGACAAAGGAATTTGACAGATTGTGAGCCTCTGAGATAAGGAGGACAGTTCAGCTATCAATTAGGGAGAAAGAAGGGAAAGAAAGTAAGGAGAGACATGCAGGGTGAGATGTCTCAGGGCTTGTCTACACTTAATAGGCTACAGTGGCATAGCTGCAGCACTGCAGCTCTAGTGTTTCAGTGTGGACACCACCTATGCTGATGGGAGGGGTTCTCTTGTCAGCACAGAGAATCCACCTTCCCAAGAGGCAGTAGCTAGGAGACTTAGATCATTTTAACTGCATCACTTCGCACACCTACCGACATAGTTAAGCCAACCTGATTTCTAGGGGAGACCAGCTCTTACTCTTGGGGGGATTCTGCATGACTGTGTGCCCGTAGGAACCCTCCCCCGTGTCCCGCAGAATTCCTGTGCTTCTCTGCAGAAAATGGGAGGGAAGCAAAGGGAAGCTGCATGGTGTGGGGAAGGTGGGATGGCAATGACCATGGGCACAATTTTGGGGAAGGACTGTCCCCCTCCAAACAGAGGCAAGGCACGGGGGGCACATGGGGTCATGTGACACTGCCCCCCCCCCATTTCTCCAAGTGCAGAGCTGCCCCGCTGAAGGAGGCAGCATCTGGGCTGCACTGACTCTGCAGCTGAACACCTCCTCCTGGGTCCTAGTGCCAGTCATGCTCTCATTCTGTGTGCTGGGAGCATTCCTATACAACTGGGTCTTTATTGGGTCTGCCTAAGGAGGTGTGGTGGCCAGTGCATGGGGGTCACTGGTGCCATGGCCCTACTTCTTCTCTTCCTCATTTGAGTGCCCCCACCCTCTGACCATCAAAGTGGGGAGGAAGCAGTCCATGTGATGCACAGGGCTGCAGTTCTACCTAGACCTTAACCAAAGTATCGAAGTCTCCTTATACCCTCTCTGCTACTGCACAGCTCATTAGGGCCAGGCAGAATCTTATCCCTTAGTTTATGGACCCATTACACACTGTCTAAACTAACAAAAATATCGTTTTTGTGAAACGAATTTTAGACAAAAATCAAGGTGTTGGTTTTTCAACAAGTAGAGTTTTGTGAGTTTAATGCCACATCCAGGTAATGCTCTATGCCCACATGATGTCACTGCACTGTACCTGATTACTGCAGTATCACCTGTTAGCATGAAATTAATTAGAAAGCATTGTAAATTGTCAGACAGGGCCAAAGAAATTGAGACCTATGTGGCAAATAGTCCAGATGTTTTAACATTAAAGTAACAAACAGTCTTGTAGCACCTTATAGACTAACAGATCTTAGGGATCACAAGCTTTCGTGAGCTAAGACCCACTTCATCGGATGAATGTTGTGGAAATCTCCAGAGACAGGTATAAATATGCAGGCAAGAAAGCAAGGTAAATTCAATTGAGGGCTGGGGGAGGGTAAGGCCCACTTCCAACAGCTGATCTGGAGGTGTGAACACCTAGAGAGGAGAAACTGCTTTTGATTGAATTTACCTTGCTTTCTTGCCTGCATATTTATACCTGCCTCTGGATATTCCACAACATTCATCTGATGAAGTGGGTCTTAGCCCACAAAAGCTCATGGTCCCTAAGATCTGTTAGTCTATAAGGTGCTACAAGACTCTTTGTCACTTTTGCAGATCCAGACTAACACAACTACCCTTCTGATACTTAACATTAAAGTAATATCTTATTTCCGTGATGCTTTCATTGTTAAACCCGGATCTAAAAAATGTGCATCATACCCAATTTATAAAAAGCAAGCCAATTAAATTAGTGCATCTGTAGCATCATAACTATTTTTGAAGAAGTGTACAGCTGATCAAAAAGGTGGGTTTTGTTTGTTTTTCTTCTACAGATAATTTCATTTTTTCAGCAAAAATTCAAAACCCATAAAATTGTAAATGGAAATGCTGCCTTGGTGCCCCACTGAAGCTAGAGTTTGGGTACTTCATTCATATTCCTGTTTGCCTCTATAGACTGCAACTATGGTCAGACTACAACTCCCATGATGCACCTGGGTCTTCCCTCCTGGAGAGCAGAGGGATGTCCCTGGGAGTGGCGAATCATTGAAGATGCAGAGTGCCTGGGGACCTGAACCCATAGAGGAGAATGGGGACATCAAGCACTTCAGCAATGTTTCTAAAGCAAAATATTACAGGTTTTGGCCAAAATATTTTATTTGCAGATGTTTGAGTTTAACAAAAAAGTCAGACATTTCCACAGAAGGAAGTTACTTAAAATATTTAATTGAATAGAGCATGGCCAACATCTCTCCCTTTTATCATGTCTTTTCTTCCCTCTTGGCTTTGCACCCCCACCCCCACTCAGAGTCAGTTGAGCATTACTTCATTGTAGTCCCAAACTGAACAAGGGAAGGTGGGTGACACACTTGAGAGTCCAACAGATCCTTTGTTGCTGCCTAGGCCAGTGTCCTTTGCTCCTGTGAGGCTGGGCTGGGTTTGTCCCATACATGCCTTGATGAGGTGTGACCTGCCCCTTTACTCCCGGAGAGTTTTGCCTGGGCTTGTTTTAAGCCTCATGAACACATTTTAAGCCTCATAACTACACACACGAAACCTCATAACTACACACACATTTTAAGCCTCATAACGACATATACGAAAATACAACCTATTACATTAGTGTAACAACAATGTTCAGAATCAGAGGGGTAGCCATGTTAGTCTGGAATTGCAGAAGTGACAAAGAGTCCTGTGGCACCTTAAAAACTAATTAAAGTTTTAGAGCACGTTCAGTGCATCATGAGCCTTCCAAAGACACCCAACATGCCAAACTTTGTACTGGATACCACACAAGCATATTATAAGGATGAACATGGGGGCACAGGGTGTTCCCTCAAGGTACAGAGCATTACAAGCCGTACGATGCATATTGTACTTTTCAGTCTGCAGCACACAGAAGGATTTCTACATGTAACAGATGGCTCACCTCTTATGTGCTCGAAGGCGTGCAGCTAGCCAACACAGATTTCTAAAGAGCATGCCTGGGAGAGATCAGGTGATTTCTCTAAAAGGCCAACAAGAAGCTGTAGTGAGGTGGGAGGGGTCTGGCAGTTCATGAAACTTAAGAACTTGAGAAAGGCTCCTGAGGATGCTGATACCAACAGGAGAGTCAGCATCAGTGCACTAGCATGTACTACATGTACTTCTTTATCCCATTAGCCATTGCATAAGGACAAAAACATCTTAGCATTTTCCAACCTGAACTTTGCTAAGGGCTTGTTCCAAAGCCCATTGAAATCAATAGACTCCCATTCACTTCAATGGGCTTTGTATCCTGAATATGAGAAAATGTAGTTTTCCTAGTCTTTTAAGGAATTACCCTTACCCCACTTGAAAGACTGGATGTTTGCAGAGGACCCTATTTTAATAGAAAGATGTTGCAGTGCCAGCTATGCTATGGTACTGTAGGAGATTGGTTAGTATGTTGCCTTTTACAGGCAGGCACCCTACAATAGTTGATGTAAGGGTCCACGGTACCAAAATGCTCACTGCGATGGTGCATGGGGGAAGTGGGTAGAATCCAAGGATTGCTCTGGCCAGGGGGAATAAGAACATTTATTAATTGTGGACTGAGACTCCTCATCTGGAAACATCTCCAGAGAGGGCTGGAAAAGCAGAGACAGAATCCTGGACAGAAATATCCAAATCTGATGACATATTTTCTGCAGTGTCCAAAGGGGGAGGCCTCAATGTCAGGCTGGTGTTGGTTCTGCAGTCCAAGAAGGGGCAGGCAGTCAAGTCTATAGCGGTAGATGGGAGACTGTGCTAGGGTGTAGTAGCATAAATGGAGGCATCAGCTCCAATAGGCGGGACATAACTATAGAAAGTCCCTCTCCGTGCCCCTTAGGAGGTGAGTGTCTGATTCTTCTGAGATCCAGAGGTCATGTTAGAGGAATGTGGGTGGTACTGGGGAGCCCGGGGACTGCTCCATCATAGCCTGGGAAAGCACTGGAGATAGTATGGAGGTGTGGTTCATGCACCGTGTAGGAATATGAGCTGAGGAGGACGGTGCCAGGGACTCAGCTGAGGTACTGTTGGAATGGTTCTTGTGGCTGTGACTCAAGATGGAAGGTACCACGGTTGATGCAGACTTCTGAGAGAAGTCCTTGCTTCTAGAGTCCTTTCATCCTCTTCTGGTATCAACTTCTGAGTCAGCTGATGTTTGTCAGACCACTCCTCATGAGTGAACTGAGGGGTTTCAAGATGGGTACTAGTGCATAGGTACCAGAGCCCACTGAAGGCTCGACAGTACATGAACCAGGGCGCAAGGTCTCCTTAAGTTCCGGCATCTGGGGTGACTTCCTCATCTTCCTGGAGTCTCTCTCCAAGGAAGGAGATCTCTTGCTCTTAGAATACTTTGATTCAGAAGCAACCCCACAGTCTTTACTTGCTGACAGCAGAGGAACCAGTACAGCCTGAGGAGTTGAGGCCAATTTACTGGGGTTTGGGGGTGGGGAAGGGAGAGGTGAATTTGGACCCCACAGGTCTCAGCAAGAGTTCTTTGAGAAGGAGCTTGTGAGATCTGCTATTAAAGCCCCTGTTGACTTTGCACATAGTCAAGATGTGAAACTCTCCTTGGCAGCATCGGCAGCTGGAATGCCCGTCGCTGATGGGGAAAGACCTGTGGCAGGATTTGAAGCCTGGAGTCTTTGGCATAACCTGAGCAGGAAAACGGTAGATAGACCAGCTGAGGACGAAAAATGACTGGGGAAAAATATTAGAGGGGGTAAATCTCCTGAAAGCACAAGTGTGTTTTGGAAATCAAACAAAACAAAATAAAGGGGGGTGGGGAATTAAATTGAAACTAGAATAAGTAAAACTAAAAAAAGCCCAACACCAAAAACAATTGCTACAGACACTGTGGACACCATTCTGAAACATCTTGTTCCCAGGGCAGCTGAAAAGGAACTGGAGCTGTGGTGGTTTCATGCCTGCACAGGAGATGCCCTCGCACAGGAGCATGAGGAGATGCCGTGTGCAGGCACGGACCCACGGAAAATTCTAGTTAAAATCTCCAGCTGAGAGAACACAGGTGTGCACACATCCCACGACGGTGCACCCATCAGGACATGCACTCCAAGTGCTAGCCCTTCAGTAGCAAAGTCTCTTCCATGGCAACGCAGCTTCCAGTTCTTTCTTGTTAAGAACTAAACACATCCCACATCAGTGGGTCCCTGAACCCAGGTTAGAGTGGGTCCCTGCACCCAAGTGGAGCCTGAAAGACTTCAGTGGGGCTCAGCATGAGTCTGTGCTAGCAATCTGACTGCAGCAGCTGAGCTCAAGATGGAAATTGTTTGATATGCCTAATACATATTGTATTAATTCTGGTAAATATAGCTTATTTTAAAAAGCCCATAGCAATATATTCTGTGTGTATGGCAGTATACTGAGCTCAATACATGAAGTACTGAGAAACTAAGCAACAGATTCAGCACTTTCTAATGATTTCTTTTCCTTTTCATTTTATGGTTGTGTATTCATCAAAACTCACTGCCAACTGGTTTTCTTACAGGAATAAACTAATTTTTAAAACTGTGCGTAGTAACTTAGCACCAACTGCCAGTTCCCTGAACATCACTTTCTCAGGCTCTTTTTTTTTGGAATCAATTCCTTTATTGATCAGGAAGGTGGTGTCGGAGAGCTCAAAGGGTAGTCTTAATGAAAAACTCATTTTAGAAAAAGATTAATAACAGGGCCAGTGAAAACCAATTTTCTCATGTTTAATCTCCTAATCTATTTTACATTATTTCCCAGGGGGACCCTGGACTTCACAGATACATGGCCCTATGCAAATAGTCCATTTGAAAGAATCCCATGCATGTAGTAATTGTTTTATGTCAATCTGCCACATTTCTAAATAGATTTTTCCCCCTCCTCTAAAACACTTATACAAACTATAACCAGTAATTAGAAACCCAGCAATGCTGTTTATAAAAGTAAACAGAACGGTTTTTGGAATTTACCACATAGAAATCCACAAGTCATTATCCCAACAGCCTGCTATACATAAACGCTGTGGATTATTAACTAACAAATTATGTTAAACTAAGATTAAAGATTTGACAAATTAAGAAAGGAGTGTCTAAATTACAGCCTACCATATACGCTCAAGTAATTTCCCCATTCCTAGGCATTAGAAATAAGACCCAGGATTCTGAACCTCTAACAATAGACATAATCTATGCCAGTGATTTATACTAGCAAGACTAAACCTTAAAAGAGAATTCTACTGATTTTGTTTAAAAGTCATTTTTTTTACTTAAGATGATGTAAATTATTGATTTGAAATCAGTCTTTCATTCTTTGCCCTTCAGTCTCTTTGCCAAAATAATTCAGCTTACTACAGGATCACTATGACATTGTTACCAAGTCTGTTGAATGTAAGTGAAACTGCTATTCCAGTTTTAGTGAATGTGCCATTGACAGGAGGGCAGAATGCCATCTATAAATGTAACACACAGAAAGAAAGGAAACTTAGTCATGGTCATATGGTCATGAATCTAAAGCAGGATGTCTGAACAGATGATCATTTTTATCACCTATTGTTGTAGCATTTATAATAACAATGGTATGTTATTTGGAAGAAAAACAAATCTCAGATCAGTGGTAGGCAACCTGCGGCCCGTGGGCCACATTCGGCCTATCAGGGTAATCTGATTGTGGGCCGTGACACGTTTTGCTGACATTGACCGTCAGCAGGCGTCCCCCCCCCCCCCCCCCCGCAGCTCCCAGTGGTCACAGTTCACCGTTCCTAGTCAATAGGCACTGCGGAAAGCTGCAGCCATCACTTCCCTGACTGCCACTTCCCACAGTTCCCCCAGCTCCTATTGGCCAGGAATGGTGAACCATGGCCACGGGGAGCTGTGGAGGGCCATGCCTGCTGACGATCAATGTCAGCAAAATGTCTTGTGGCCTGAAATCAGATTACCCTGATGGGCTGCATGAGGCTCGTGGGCCACAGGTTGCCCACCACTGATCTAGGCTGAGGATTTAGGTTGCAGTTTCTCTGCAATTCACTGTGTTTTTCCTAGCATTTGTGCGTGCCATCTAGTCACACCAGGTGTCACCACATGGGAACCTGGTAGGTCTGTATTTAAGCTTGTCAATTCTTTGTTTTGGAGTGTGTTTCTACAGAGTCAGCTCAGGCTGTCTTTGCCTGTTCTTTGTCCACTGGCTCTCCTGAACCTGACCAAAACAGCACATGCACCTTGGGAGTGCTACTTCTATAGACTTGTTTACGTGCATTAATCCCTCCTCCTGCTCATGATTCCAGGTTTCACAGGAAACTCATCCAGTGAACCAGATACATACACTACTTATTGATATCATAGTCCATGAATAGCCTATGTGCCCACATCTCAATATTATAGTCTTTGAAGGTTTCCACAGTTCCAAGCTTTCAGATCTAACTATGTAGAAAAAACCCATGAAGTTAGTGACTCTGGGTCACTACTGTGTAGTACTGTGACACTTACAGTAAAAATACCAATTCTCACACTAAGGCTCTATCTACAGTGCCCCAAAGTTTGGACTACACGGTATGGACAGCGGTGAACACTGAAGTGCGATGCTGTAACTCCCCTGAATGGATGGTGAGGGTACAAACTAAAAGCTCCCTAGTGCACATTAATGTAATCCTTTTTGAAGAGATTTACATCAATGCTTCCTAGGCACTTTTTAGTTTATGCCTGAAGCATCCACATGGGGGAGTTACAGCGCAGCACTTTGGTGAGCACTGCCGTTCACACCCATGTAGTCTGAACTGGGCCAGCATAGAGAAGTCCTTAGTAAGACTATAGCTACATTAGCACTGAATTCCCCTTGAGATCTACAACCTCTCTAATCTTTCCAGGTCACTTTGCAGGTTTGGTTTGGATCACAGCTGAATTAACACCAAAGAAACATCCAACACAAGAAGCGGTCACATATCATGCAGAGTGTTTTCTTTGTTCATTTTGAATTTTAGTTCCTCACAAAGGGTTCTGAAAAATTTTAGAGAGTCCTGGACTGGTCTGCAACTAGCAGGAAGTCCCTTTTTTTAACTTGATAGATGCTTCACCAGTGTGTCAGAAGCAGACGTGCTCCACAATCGACCAGTGTGCATAGTAAATCACAATTTGACAACCACTGTGATGAGTACAAGTAACAAAGAGTTGTACTGGCTGCAGTGAAAAACAAAATATTAAAATTATGCCATGTCCTTCAGGGGTCTTAGGATATGTCTACACTTAACACACTACAGCAGTGGTACTGTGGCACTTCAGTGAAGATGGTACCTATGCCTACAGAAGGGCTTTGCCTCTAGGTATAGATACTCCACTTCTGTAAGATGCAGTAGCTAGGTTGACCTAGCACTGTCTACACTGAGGTTTAGGCTGCTTTCACTATGTTACTCAGAGGTGTGGATTTTTCATACCCCTGAGCAATTCAGTGAAAGCGATGTAAGGGCTGGTGTATATCAGGAGATTAGGCAACCCAAGGGAGATTTTTACTTGGTAAAACACAGACAGGCTTTCCACTTCTCCACTGCTTTGCACCTTGTGTAATCATTTACAAGTAGTCCAAATGGGTAAAAATGCAATTAATGGTAGCATTTTACACAGGACTGCACAGGGTGGTAGGCAGTGAAGAGCCAGACCCAAAATGTAGAAAATAGGCGCAGAAAAGTTCATGTGTTTTGCAAAGATGAATCCTTCTCAGACAGGAAGAATTTAATAAAGCATCATCTTGTGTAAGCATCAGTTGTGTAAATATGCTTGGGCCTTTGTACAAAACAGAATCTTCCCTTGCTTGGTCTCATGGTTTTACAGCATATGTTGGAGTTTGCCCAATTAGCCAATTAAGAAACCTTAGAGATGGCTGAGATTCCAGCAATAAACTAATTATTTATCAGGTTTTGGCGTGCTACTGCTAAACTGATAGATCAAAGGAGAAATTTGGAATCCAGAGGGTTCTAGGGGTGCATGAAATCCTAGGAACCAGACTTGAGTTATTCCCCATAACTTACAAAGGACTGAATAATAATATTGCTTAATTGGACCTTAACATTCTGTTGGATACTTTTGTAGAATATCATCAAAGGGAGTATGATCAACCTAGGCAATTCTTTCCAGATGGCACACACACTAGTGAATAAAGATAAAAATGGTACCCAAATATTCCTTAGATTAGAGATGAGGACCCCATGGAATTCCAAAAGAGGATGACAATAAATGGAATAGTTGTGGTCTATGCAAAAAGTCAACAGTTCAAAATAGAAAGAGCTATTAGGTTTGATAGGGAAAGTGTGATATTACCCTCTGATAAAGACCCTAATTCAGCAAGGTACTTTAAGCAAGTACCCCAACTGACTTCAGTGAAACTACTCAAGTGCTTAAAGTTAGACCTGTGCTTAAAATTCATACTTTATTGAGGTTAACACTAAACACTAGTTAAGATCTGAGGGCAGCTGAAATGGCATCCCTGTATCCAGTGTCAAAAAGATGCTAGAAACATATCACCTGATGGACTTCTACATAATTTAGCCTCAAAGCTTTTGGAAATTAAAAGAAGGAAGACTGTCTACATGTAGCAGGTGATTTCATTTCAGGAAACCACTGTGCCTGATGTAAAAGGTATTTTCCCCTTACAGTTTCTTAGAATTTTCATATTTCAAAAGAAACTTGCAAACAAGATGAGAGTTCTTCTGCAAGAATATTTCTACCCAGCCTCAAAATACAAGGAAAACAACTATCTGTGTTTCATTCACATCACTGTAATATACAACACTTAAAAGTACAGCCAAGGGTGAAGAATCAGAGGGGTAGCCGTGTTAGTCTGGGATTGCAGAGCAACAAAGAGTCCTGTGACACCTTAAAGACTAACTAAAGTATTAGAGCATAAGCTTTTGTGGGCTAATACCCACTTCGTCGGATGCATGCATCCAACGAAGTGGGTATTAGCCCACGAAAGCTTATGCTCTAATACTTTAGTTAGTCTTTAAGGTGCCACAGGACTCTTTGTTACTTCAGCCAAGGGTGAGAGCATGTGAGCTGGTGTACTAATGAGACAGCACTCTCCCGGTCAGACAGTGTTGCAAAGATTACTCTCAGTCTGGTGGGGCAGCCAGTCATCTCCGTTTGCCTGAGTCCCTATGGTAGTCCTGTTCTGGGCTACGAAGGATGCTAGTCTGAATTCCACTGAGGTGTACTGGTTTCCCCTTAAACTTGCCAGGGTTAGCTTGTCTTGATCCTTAGGGAGTCTAGAAATCCTTTTGGTTCTTGAGTCTGAGGAATCAATAGGGGTATCCAAGCCCACCCACTCCACTGGGTTCCATCTTATGGTCCTTAAGCCAGGTAGGTGGAATCAGGCCTCAACAACTCCTCCTGTTATGCTCTGAGGTCCTTCCTACCTCCCTTGGTTCTGTAGGCTTTTCCCGCCTGCAGATCTGGTCATACCTTCTCTGGGTACCCTATCTGGGCAGCTTCTCACCAGCTTGCTGGCAGAACTTTCCTTCTCCAGCCTGCTTGTTCCTCTGACAGCTATTCTGCCCCTGTGGTTCTCAGCTTTTTTATTCTTCCACCTACTATGGAGCTGCCAGTCAGCAATGGCTGGCAGATGTTGGGCCAGCCTGGGGTTTATACACACCATGACAAAGCATAATGTAACCTGTGTACAACAAGGGCTTGTCAAGATAGAAACAGTACATGTATTATAACACCCCATCCACAATTGTGACATCAGTTTACAAAACATCACCTGTTTTTTTTTGTAATATAAGGTTTGGCAGTGGAGAAAGGGGAAGAATTGGGACCAAGAAATGCAATGTTCTTCTGAACACTGCAGAATGATTTGAATAGGACATCTTCAAAGAGACTACCAAAACAAAGGAAGGTTTGGTGGTACTAAAAAAGAAGCTGCTTTCATACTACCATTCTGTTGAAGAACCGCACGACTTTGCTGTTTTTTTAGTTTTCTCATGTACTGAGCTGCATCTGACTTCACAACACACACACACAAATGAACAGCAGGGAAAAACAGATCCACAATTGGTAAGGATGGTCTGTGGAAATCAAGCCAGATTCACTATTGAGATCCATCCCCTGCGAGACACTCAGAAAGTACAAGGGTGTTGGAAAATGGTTGCAAATAGCCAGCAGAGAATTCCAGATCAGAGAGGAATTCTCTAAGCATGTAAATATGTCCAAGCCATGAGCCAGCTGCTCTTCCTTTGAGGCACGGGAGGAGGTGGCATGTTGTATGCAGTGAGTAATGGAGAGTGTGTGTGGCACATTGATGGAAGTGGAGGGGGGGATTTGAACTGGAGATTGTGCATGGCACTTCCACTGGCATAGGGTCTATTGTAGCCTTATGTCAATGACACAATTTACAGCTGAACAGCAGGAGCTCTAAGTCACACTGGAGGCAGCTAGGACCCTCAGAACCAGGAGCCTGGAACCAGATCCTTGATTCCCCACAACCCCATTTTCCAGCCTTTGCCAAGCCCATCATGTTCATTTAACAACATGAACATATTCCAAGTACTGCTATTTAGTGTTTAATACAGTCCTTAAATATACCAGCATAGATGCTGCTTGGTCTATATTATTATAGTTCATGCTCAGTACTTATGCAAAATCAACTGCTGTGATGTGCATGTATGTGTGGTAGGAGGACTGAGCCTTCAGAGAATTCTGAATGTATTAGAAAGAACAAGACTTTTTATGCATAACCAACTCAAGCTCTGAAAGGATTAATTGCACATAAGGATACATTCCCTCACATGTAAATGAGAAATTCCACTTTCACCTAACATTATTTTACAATCCAAAATATGAGACTCTAGACATTCTTCAGGCCTGACAATCCTCATATAGACTCAACTCATTCTGTAAGCAGATTTTTCAGAGATGAATTGAAACTACAAAAAAAATACATAAAACAGGGCAGATTGTGACTGTGATCTGAGCAGAGTAATAGGGTAGATCATAATCTAGCTCAATATGATTTGTGGATGAAGAAAAGTCTTTTATATGTATATTATCTGATTTGGAAATAAGTTTAAGAACCTTTTAATGGTAAACATTTTCTAACAAACCGTGGAGTAATGGTAAATTACCCATTGGTGGATCTTACAAGGATTGCAAGGATTTGGAAGGATTTTAGCTACTGTAGTAACTACCCAACTTTGAAAACAAATTTAACTTGCACAGGTGTCTTTTCCTCTGCCATGCTCCTGATGAATTATAATAGCTTGTCTTAAAAGGAAATGGTACAGTACTTCACAGTTTTAAAGCGATTTGCATAGAAGAACAGATGTAATAGAAGAGATTTTTGTTCTACTTTTGCTCTACTTTAAATCTTATATCTTAGACTTCATATAAAAACTGTAGTCAGATCATTTAGTGGGGATTAGCCAGATGACTGCAACCTGTTTCAAACAGATAACATTTGTGATCTAACCAGACTCCAACACTAAAGGACAGATTGGCATCTTAGAAAGCAGTAGTTTCCATAATAAAACCTTTCCCATATATCCTGTACTATTATGTTTCAGGCTTGGCTGTGCATTCTGGGTCTGATCTAAACCCACTGAATCTATTGATGTCAGTATGTGCTAAACCAGGCCTTCTGTTTATTAGCAATTGCCATTTATTTACTGCATAGTGGTGAAACAAGTTTATTTCTACTTTACCAGGGTCTTTTACAACAGCTCAGTTAGAAATTATTGTACAAGAGAATGATCAGTTTCTATCGTAACTAACCCTAAGTATTAGGACTGTGTAGAATTTCTGAATCAAATAAAGCTTTGCTGATGTTGTGTTTGGGAGTTTATTTACTTATTTGTTTTTCAAATGTTTCATTTTGAAGTTTGTATACAAACTTATGAAAATCAAGCTTCACATCCATCCAAATAACTCCACATCATGTTTTGATTGCTGCTGACTGTCTATGTAGTAAAATACTGAAACTGTTTTCTGCTCTCTCACCTGCAGAATATGAGCAATTTGAGGAGCTGATAGTGTGTGAAGTGGCAAGAACAAGTTTGGAAGGTTATCACCATCAAGATGTTCCAGAGTTGTTCTAAACACAGCACCCACCACCGCCACCAGCGGAGCTCCAAAGCTGGCCTTGTCCATTGCTAAAATCTCAGACAACTGACCAGGGGCCAAAATCAACTCACTGGGGTGCATGTTTTCAATTCCCTCCATGTAGCAAAGATCCAGTGGATACCAAATGGTACAAGCTGTCTCTACAACATGGAGGTAGGCTGTGTTCTGGTGAGAACTCACTGTAGGAGAATGGTTCCATGGCAGTACATCTGCAGCAAGCACAGGCAGATGTACTGTAAAATCTGCAGCAAACAATAGGAAGGTGATGCAGCTAGGCCCACTCTCTCTTCACAAGCAGCTTCTGCTTCTGCTTATGCTGTGGTAGAGTGACAGATGGATAAAACTATTGGTACCTCACTGTACCCTTCATCTCCCTGTGATTTGTGACAAATTATCTATTACATCTATCTGGAAGGGACTCAGAAGTCTTCCAAAGAGCAATACTTCCTTAAAGAGTTTTTTATTTTTCTAATAATCTAAAATAATTCTACAACCTATAACTGAAACCTAGAAATCTAACTGTAGAAGTTGCAAGAACTCTTAAAAAGAACAATACAAACACACTGCATTGTGTGTGAGAATGAATTTAAAGAAAACACATGAATCTTTTTACTCTTGTCTAGTTCCAAAAACACATCTCTTTTTCCTCCTGTGAGCCACACAAAGATGCTTGCCAGTTCCACTGCCATCTTCAGGCAAACTGATCAAAACCTGAAAACCCAGAGGCAAATCCAGGAAGTTAATGAAACATTGCAGTTTTACATTGGTCTTTGGCTGCAAAACTTTGAGGTTAAACAAGCACAAAACTCAAGAGAATGCAAAAACCGCATATGTCCATTCATTGGAACTTGTGTGAACCAAACTCAGCAAAGCTGAAATGTAGTCAATATTCCATTCCACAACATAAACAAACAGGCATTTGAAAATGGATTATACATGGTTGATTTTACATACTTTTGTCTTTTCATAGGGTGAGTGTCATAGTTTTAGATGTTCTCTCCAAACAACTCTCTATGAATGAATTACCATATTCCAAGAATCCCAAAGGAATCTATGTTGGCGTGGTAGAGGCGGAAGTGGTGGTGTCCTGAGCCAATATGCCTATAGAAGCCAAGAGGCATCTTGGCTTCTATAGGCATCATGCTTCCTCCAGGGCATAGCAGAAAGCACATTTAGCATAATCCACATTGCACTGATATAAGACATTTGCTACTCCTATCATAGCCCAGAAGGCCATGACTCTGCCAACACCAAAATGTCTCCTTGGTGCAGTATTGACTGACAGAAGTGCTAGTGGTCACTATTTGCACACAGGAAGTGCTATTATTCAAATTTTACACAATTCATGTACTGTAATGCTGGTGCTGAGGAGATGAGATAAAGGAGCACAAGGAGTCCCACTATTGCAGCACAATAAGGCAACCACAATTTGCCTCACACAGTCTATATAAAATACATACTGGTCACCCTGGAGTTTGAGCATATAAATGAAAATAAGTATATAGGATGAAAAAACAAATTAACAATACAGGGCTATATTGCCTGAAACTGGAGGTTGAAACAGTCTTGGGGGTTATTCTATTTTTTCCTTAATACTTTCTGATCTTCTGATTTTTCTTATTGTAGGCAGTGACTAGCGTGACAGAGATATAACACCTTCTCCCCTCCCCCATTCTATTTCCAGTTCTTGATGTTTGCAGTCGCTGGTTGTGTGTTCTTTTTGTAAGTAGTGAGCATTCTGCTTTCGATTTTTGGTTGTGGGGTTTTATTTTTTTTGTGCAGTGAGAGTTTGGAGACAGTGCATCTTTAAGTGCCTAAGAAATGGTCTATGGAAAAGAAGTGCGCTCTGCAGGTGATGCTTCCTGCTCTAATGTTCAGATCAATGTCTTTGCCTGATTTCTCCTGAAGAACTAAACTAAAGCAAAAGGCGTGATTGTGGTTTTTGTGGGTATAATGCCTTCCAAACTTACAGAGTGTGATTATTGATTGCTGGGGGTAGATTTAAGGCTTTGTTTCTTGAAATGTAAGGGGGTGTGATGGGTTGGATCCCAGAAACCCTCTTGCCAACTGATGTGCCAAGACTATTTCTGCTCCTGCTTTCCTGCCCTGGCAGCTTGGGACTTCAATGGTTTGAGCCAGATCTACTAGCCTGCTGCAAACCCAGACCCAAGTCTAAACCACGTCGCCTAACAGCTGTAGGCTTAATTGGAAGCAGTTTAAGAAGTGTTCCTGCCTTTAACATTCAGATGCTAAATTTCCAATGGGGTCTAAACCCCAAATAAATCCATTTTACCTTGTATAAAATGTATACAGTGTAAACTCATAGATTGTTCACCCTCTATAACACTGACAGAGAGATATGAACAGCTGTTTCCTCCCTAACCCCCATAGTAATACATACTCCAGGTTAATTAATAAGTAAAAAGTGATTTTATTAAATACAGAAAATAGGATTTAAGTGGTTCCAAGTAGTAACAGACAGAACAAAGTGAATTACTAAGCAAAATAAAATAGAACTAACAAGTCTATGTCTAATACAGTAATAAAACTGAATACAGATAAAACCACACCCTCAGAGGAGTCTCACTAAGCTTTCTTTTACAGACTAGTCTCCTTCTAGTCTGGGTCCAGCAATCACTCACGCCCCCTGTAGTTACTGTCCTTTGTTCCAGTTTCTTTCAGGTTTCCTTTGGGGATGGAGAGGCTATCTCTTGAACCAGATGAAGACAAAATGGAGGGGTCTCCCAGAAATTTAAAATAGACTTTCTCTTTTGGGTGGACACCCCTCCTTTCCCCCGTGTAGAATCCAGTTCCAAGATGGAGTTTTGGGGTCACATGGGCAAGTCACATGTCTATGCACGACTGAGTTCCTTACCAGCCACGCCACATTCCTAGGAAAGCTCAGATGTGGATTGGCATCTCCAGGTTCATTGTTGGCTTAAGTGCATCTTGATCAGGCACTTACTGCAAATAGTCTTTTCTCAGGAAGCTGACCAACTGCTTCACTGAAACTATTTAAAATTAACCAAGTACATAGCCAATATTCGTAACTTCGAGTACAAAAATGACACATACATACCAAAAGGATGAATACATACAGTAGATCATAACCTTCACAGAGATATGTTACATGGCATATGTAGCATAAAACATATTCCAGTTATGTCATATATACATTCACAAGCATATTTCCATAAAGTCTTTTGGGGTGCACCATCACAGGGGAGATGCCATTGTTTGTAATGCCACTGACTGGATAGACACTTACTGTCCATTCATGACATTATGACATATAAATATGTACTATTTCATGTGATACTTTCTAAAACATTTGGATTGCAATTAGTTATCAGCCAATTATCTTCTGTACTATCACTGTCTAGGTGTGTGATTCTTATTAACACTAATGTGAGCTATCCACGTGCATCAATGGGAGAAGAGGTCTTCTTGTGATTAATTTTACATCTGTTAATACAGTATTTTAAAGTACTCTATGAGAAAGAATGTAGTTTGTTCCCTAAAGGCATTAGAATATATTCTGGGAAGTTTATGTTGCAATAAGCAGGTTATTTTTCATTGGTATGTCGAAAGAAACTAAAACTACGTGACAAGATTGTGCATGATCTGTACTTTTGTGTTCACCATGACTATTTCAAATGATTTGATCTTGTTGCTTGTGTTAGATTATATGAGGCATATCATGTACTGTAACACTGTCCCATAATGTGCAGAGATACAATGTGATTGTGACTGCATGCCTCTTGGCTGACACAGTGGCACTGACCCCAGAGACCGCCAGAGCTAAAAGCATAAACTGCCGCAGTTGGAGCTAAAGAGCCACACCCCTGTAACGAGAGGCTGTAGCAAATCACATCCTCTGTACATTGACATAGATGGGAATTCATAATGCACCCTCCCTCTGCATGGATTACACAATGATTTGTTAAGAAACCCTAAGAAATACCAGATATTTTAAAAGCTACATTCTTCTACTTCATAGTGATCCGTAACTTTGTACATCCACAACTATTTTAGGTGGTGGGGACGTGGGAGGCAATGGGAAAGGGTGAAAGATTAAGGTTTGTGGAAAAGGCAATTAAATAAGATATAGTAAAAGTAATGTTTCCAGCAATATTATTAACTTCAATATTGTAAACTATACTGATGGATGCTAATTGCCTGATTAGGATGACAGAAATAATAACCCATTGGTTATAGATATATTTATACCTGAGACAGGTAGTAGGGCAAGAAGAAAAGTGTAATTATTCAGATTCTGAGATGTGTCAAAATATATTCCAGATTATATTACTGTGACTATTAAAATGGAGCCATCAATATTTCTATTTGGCTGAACTATCCAAAGGAAAAAAATTATTCAAAGGTAGTGCACATGGAGTGAAGTGATTGTGTCATTATAACTTAACTGTATAGGAAAGTAATAGTACTTTAATCAAGCCTCTCATATTTAAAGTATTGGCATGAAGTGGGCTTTAATGTACCTATCAAGACCAGGGATCAGAAATATATTTAAAATGCTTCTGCCCACAAATTGTGAAAAAGAATCTCTCCAATAAGTCTTTATAAATGCATATAATATAAAAAAGATATTTTAGTCTCTTCAAAAAAGGAATCACTTTCACTGAACCGGAACTGGTCTTGGAATTGCAAGTAACAGAAGGCTACATGACAAACTGAGATGTAAAGATGTAAGATGAATGACAAGGAATTAGCACAGTAAATAGATTATATTGCTAACATGTTCTTAATGCATCCATAAAGGTGTCAGTTACATAAATAATATTTTTTTTTCCTGCAAAATAGGAAGATAAATGCAAGATCTATGCATATCCTCTGCTGGTGTCAGTGTAGCCCCACTGAACTCAACAGAATACCACTTTACTCTGGTGGAGGATCTTGATCTATGTTTGTTTGATGTTTGATTCTTTACCACGTGAAATGTGGAAGTTACAGTTGAACGCAATCTCCACTCTTTGTGTGCATCCATTGTAGTAAGTGATAATTGTATGATCACATTTAACAAACGTAGTAGTTCATCTTAGATACATGTACCTACATATATATGTGACAACATATGCTCGTTAGTAAAGACTGCATGATCATACATTTGAGCAGACAGCCAAAATAACATACTGTATTATGTCTAGTCATAAGAACTTTCACAGATATAGAGCTAGCCTTAGCATTGATATTCAGCTTTGCTAAACATTTCTGCCTCCCCTCCCCTCCAAATGGGGCTGATTCTTGTGCAGTATGATTACTCCTGTGTGAACAGGACTGGCTTAAGTAATTTCTGGGATGGTTAACAACGTTATTCTTTGGGATATAACCTATGTCGTGCCACAGCCAATGGTCAGATTTAGGCCTGGTCTACACTACAAGTTAATGTCTACTTTAGCGCCATTAAATCGACATAACCCTGCACCAGTCCACACATAGTAGCCATTTAAATCGATTTAAAGGGCCCTGAAAATTGATTTCTGTACTCCACTAAAACCAGGGGAGTAGCGCTTAAATCGACGTCTCTGGGTCGACTGTGGCTTAGTGAGGACACATGCAGACTTTACTGGCCTCCGGGAGCTGTCCCACAGTGCTCCACTGTGACCGCTCTGGACAGCAGTCTCAACTCGCTGCTCTGGCCAGGTAGACAGGAAAAGCCCCGGGAACATTTGAATTTCATTTCCTGTTTGGCCAGCCTGGCGAGCTCACCTGCACAGGACACTGACCATGCAGAGATCATCAGCACAAGCCACCATGTAGAGCTCATCAGCACAGGTGACCAACCAGCGCAAAAGCGCTCCAGCATGGTCCACACAGGAGGTTTTGGATCTCATAGCTATCTGGGGAGAGGAATCCATGATGGCAGAACTCCGTTGCAACAAATGGAATGCCAACATGTTTGCCAGAGTCTCCAAGGCCATGCTGGATAGGGGCCACAGCAGGAGGCACAGCAGTGCCGCGTGAAAATTAAGGAGCTGAGGCAAGATTTCCAGAAAGCAAAAGAGGCAAATGAACGCTCTGGGGCACTGCCGCGGACATGCAAATTCTACAATGAACTTAATCAAATTGGGGGGGGGGCACCACCGTTGCACCAATGTCCGTGGACTCCTCCAATGGGGTAGTCATGAGGCATGAGGATTCAGATGATGACGAAGCTGAAGAGGAAGATGATAGCACTCAGCAGCAGGCAAGCGGAGAGACCCTGCTCCCAGACAGCCAGGAGCTGTTTATCTCCCTGGAGCCAATATCCTCAGAACCCTCCCAAGGCAGTACCCCAGATGGGGCAGTCGGCGAAGGTACTTTGGGTGAGTGTCCCTTTAGGGATAAGATAAGGCATGATTTAAAATGAATCATTTATTAATGATTAACTTGCCCTTGGAATTAACTTGGAATGCATGCTAGGCTAGAACAGCTACTGGAAAAGTCTGTCAATGTATTCGGGGATGGAGCGGTAATCCTCCAGGGAGATTTCCAGGAAGCTGTCCTGCAGACAATGTCGAACCTTTTGCAGGAGGTTTCTGGGGAGAGCAGCCTTATTTCGTCCTCCGTGGTAGGACACTTTACCACGCCACCCTGGGATCAGGTATTCTGGGACCATTGCATAACACAGCATGGCAGCATATGCTCCTGGCACCTGCTGGCATTCCAGCAACATCCGTTCTTTATCTCTCTGTGTAATCCTCAGCAGAGTGATATGGTTCAAGGTAACCTGTTTGAAATGCGGGACTGTAAGTAAGGGAACAGTCAGTTTTGGGACGTTCCTGCTGGGCTGCTCATATATCTACGGCTCATATATCTATCATAATCTTACTCACAGTATCTGGAGCACCACGTGTGTGTTTGTGGTTGTGTGGGGGAGAGAAACCGCGCTGGGCTGCTTGCAGGGCACTTGGAGGAAACTTCCATGCTAGCAGCCACTCAGTGGGGAGTGGTGGGGGAGAGAAACTGCGCTGGGCTGCTTGCAGGGTGCAAGGAGGAAACCTCCATGCTAGCAGCCAGGCAGTGGGGGGGGGGGTTACTATGGGAAAGGAGAGTGGTTACTATGGGAAAGGAGAGTGCTGCTGTACAGAATGTGGATCAAACGGAAAGAATATGGCTTACCATGGGCGCCTGCATGGTGATTTCTGTTGCCTGGCCCTGGGTGAGGGTGTCTGATGTGATGTCTTTACAGGAAAACTACAGGCACACAATTTAAGATGCAAAATGCGACCTTGTACAGAAAGCATATGTGCTCTGTGAATACTTTGTTTCACCGTGAAAGAATATTCCAATTGTGCTGCACAATGTATCTATCTTATAACCTTAATCTTTCTTTTGCCCTGCAGCTGTCTCGGTTCTCCCACACCTAACATGCCCATCTCAGAGGCTAGCGCAGATAAGAAAGCGAAAAAATAGAACAAGAGATGACATGTTCACGGAGCTTGTTGATCTCTCCCGCGCTGAGTCAGCTCGTCAGAGCGCATGGAGAGAAAATTTTTTAGACTCGCTGAATACACCCAGGGCAGCAGTAGCAGCACGGGAGGAGAGATGGCAGGAGCGTGAAGAAAGGAGGATGGATGCAATGCTGCGGATAATGGAGGACCAAAGTGACATGCTCTGGTGTCTGCTGGAGCATCAGCAGGACCAAAGATCACCTCTGCAGCCCCTGTCTAACCACCTCCCCTCCTCCCCAAGTTCCAAAGCCTCTCCACCCAGACGGGGGGTGAGAATGTTGCGGGGGGAGGCTCCGGGGACCAACCCACTCTACCCCACAAGACAGCAGAAGGCTGTCTTTATCATAGAAGTTTTGAAATGTGCTGTGTCTTTGTCCCCCGCTCCCTTTATCCACCACCCCGACTGCTGGCTTCCCTCCTCACCCACCCCTTCTTGGCTACCTTGCTAGTCTGAATTTGTGAATAATCATTAAAGAATGCATGCTTTTTAAAAAAGTGAATTTATTTCCTTTGTAAGCATGGAGTGGGGGAAGGAGGGTGCAAGGGTGGCAGGCTTAACAGTGAGCAGAGCAAGGGAACGGTTTTCAACAGCTTTATGGGGCCGGAGGGCAGCAGGCTTAATGCTGAGCAGTGCAAGGGAGTGGGTTTTCAACAGCACTTTGGGCAGTCACAAAACTGGTTCTCAAGGCTTCCTTGAGGTGCAGTGCCTCCTAGTGCGCTCTTCTACTTGCTCTGCTGTTCAGCTGCTCATAAGCAGTGGACAGGACTTTTGCCTCTGCCTCCCACCCCGCCATAAACGTTTCCCGCTTGCTCTCAAAGAGATTGTGGAGCACGCAGCAAGCAGCAATAACAATGGGCACACGTCTTTCGCTGAGGTCTGAGTGAGTAAGTAAGGTTCACCACCTTGCTTTAAGACGGCCAAATGCACACTCTACAACCATTCTGCACTTGCTCAACCTATAGTTGAACAGCTCCTGACTCCTATACAGAGATCCTGTGTATGGCTTCATAAGCCAGGGCATTAAGGGGTAGGCTGGGTCCCCAAGGATAACGATCGGCATTTCAACACCCCCCACAGTAATTTTCTGGTCTGGGAAGAAAGTCCCTTGCTCAAGCTGTCTAAAAATCCTAGAGTTCCTGAACACACCAGCGTCATGAACCTTTCCTGGCCATCCCACGTAGATGGCGGTGAAACGTCCCTTGTGGTCAGCCAGTGCTTGCATGATCACTGAACAGTATCCCTTGCGGTTTCTGTACTCTCCGGCCTCGTTGTCTGGTGCCAAGATAGGGATATGAGTGCCATCTATAGCCCCACCACAGTTAGGGAATCCCATCGCAGCAAAGCCATCTATTGTAGCCTGCACGTTTCCCAGACACACAACCCTGGATAGCAGCAGATCAATGATTGCCCTGGTTACTTGCATCACAGCAGCCCCCACTGTAGATTTACCCACTCCAAACTGATTCGTGACTGACTGGTAGCTGGCTGGCATTGCAAGCTTCCAGAGGGCTATTGCCACTCGCTTCTGAACTGCGAGAGCTTCTCTCATTTTGGTATTCTCGCGCTGGAGGGCAGGGGAAAGCAAGTCACAAATTTCCATGAACGTGCCCTTTCTCATGCGAAAGTTTCTGAGCCACTGCAAGTCATCCCAGACCCGCAGCACTATGCGATCCCACCACTCAGTGATTATTTCCCTGGCCCAGAATGAGCCTGCCCTATTGCCACCAAAATTGCCAGATTGTCAGACCCCCTACTTTGAAAAATGTCAGTGTCCATGTTCTCAGCAGTGTCGTCACTCTCCTGATAGCGCAGTCGTCTGCTGATCACATTCTTGTGCATACAATGCAGCATAAAGTCCACAACAATGCATGAGGTATTCACAACAGCCATTACTGCAGTGGTTACCTGAGCAGGCTCCATGCTTCCACTGCTATAGCATCAGCCCAGGCAGGAAAAGCGCGCAAAATGACTGTTTGCAGTTGCTTTCACAGCGGGAGGGGCACTGCGGTCGGGGGTGGGTTTGGGAATGGAGAAAGCTCGAAATGGCATCTGCTGGGACTCCAGGAACTGTGGGATAGCTACCCACAGTGCACCACTCAAAATGGTGCCTCCTGGGACTCCGGGAACTGTGGGATAGGTACCCACAGTGCACCACTCGCTATGTCGACGCTTTCCACTGTAGTGTGGACGAATGCTGCCGACTTGCTGTGTTTTGTGGGGACGCACAAAATCGATTTTATACAGTCTGCTTTACAAAATCGACCTCAACACAACTGACATACGTTTGTAGTGAAGACATACCCTTAGATTGGTGTACAAGTGGAACAACAGTAGTGAAACAGGCCCATAATAGTTAGGTCCCACTAGTTTCCAACAGTTTGTTCCTTGCACTGGTTTACACCAGTTTGTTTCTCAAGACTATGGTGCTGACGCAGTATAGGAATTGAGCATATGTTTAACTTAAGCATATGAGTAGTTGCACTGGCTTCAAAGAAGTTACTTCCATCTTAACTTAAAGCATGTATTTAAGTGCTATGGTGTGTTAGAGCCTATATTCACAAGAAAAAAGGTCTGGAATATATATAAATATTTGTGAATGATGGTCCTCCCGTACATTTCTAATCACTCTAAAATGGGGCCCCGTGGCTGATGGTTTCGCTGGACCCAAAGGTCAGCTCTGACATATGCACATTGCACACACTGCTGTTTTCAGACCAAAACCTGTTTTCAAAACCTGGCAAAGGTCCTGGTCTTCAATGAGGATTACTGCCTATGTCAGTTTCAGCTTTCCAACCTCATCTGCTTTTGTTATGATACTGTCAAAAACAAATAGTCAGAGTTTTTCACCCTTGCTGAACTGAAATGTAGTCTTGTGTGGCCATACCAGTGAAATCCCATTTGGAGGAAAAGCAGCATCCCATCAGAACCCCCAGGGAAGAAATGGACCAGAACACTCTGGGGAAGTAAGATCAAATGTTAAGAAGCTCTGTTCACCTTCTAGGTTCTGTGGATTAGTCAGCATTGCCACATCATTGCAGACTGCTGACAGGTCTTTCATGAGCAATATTTTCATTAATGAGAGAACTCAGAATACAGAACATAGTCAGCTTGTACAAGTTCTTTTCACTCTGCTTTAGGTAAATCAGATCCCCTTCTGCCACACAACACTTATCCAGATAATGTAACAAGCTAATAAATATTTTAACCAATAATGTTAATATTTAAAACATTAGGAAAAAATGCTATTTCCCAAAATGAGCTAGAAATATATATTTGAGAGGCTAGATTATGGCTTCGGTGGCCAAAGCCAAGAGTATTTCATTATTTGCGGTCAAGATCTTTTAATTAGAGCTGTAGCAGGCAACTCAGATTTGGCTCAGATGGAACAAGTTTCATGCACACTTATGTAAAAGAAATCCACATATGCATATAAAGGTACAGACGAGAGGTGTAAAACTGTATTCCTTCAGTTTTAAGCAGGTATAACTAATATCGCTGCATCACAACTAGAACCGTCTGAATATTTATCCAATACATTTAGTCTATTTTTCTGCTTGGAGAATATTGGTGAATATGTTACAAAAATGCAGCTAAATTATTTGTAATTATTCGGGGGGAAAAAATGACTCCCCCTGCACTCTGAATTGATTGCAAAGACGTCACTATACATATTTGCTATTGAAGCTGTGTGTTAGTTTTGATTGGTCAGATAAACCCCAGATTGGATGGGTGAGTAGGTAAGACCCACTTGCATGAATGGCCATTTAAAAATGCACAAGAGTATTCACAGAAAGCAAATAGAAAGGATCAGAGTGTAGATGAAGCAAATTCATTTTTAAAAAAGTGGCTATTTATGGATTTTTTTACAGCATTTACATAGTTCTATCACAATCATAAGGAGACATAATCAAGGATGGTAAACAGTTAATCCACCTTGACAACTGTTTGAATTACTTTCAGGATTTCATGCTGGCATCTTTTCCTCCAAGCTCCTACCATCCTCTACTATCCTTACAAATTATTTTAGTCTGGTGATTTTACCTTTATGATGCCAACCACGGGTTGCTCTAAGTAACTTTACAATTATTTTTGTAAAATTGTTAGGGCAAGTGAATGAATATAGTTGTGTGGATGGTCCCAGCGCTGCAGCAGGATGGTTGGCTCTCAGCTTTTAGCTGTTTCTTATTCACACCAAACTGAAATCACATTTTCTGTTGCTGAAAAATAAGCCAGCAAACAGATGTCTCACTGTGACACTTACAGTGCGCTTTGTCAGAGACAGTAGGCTGTACCAGTTTGTTTACTGTGAGGCTCTCATTAAGTTTGACATCTGCATTTCAACCAAAATTTCTAAATAGCACAAGCAATTGGTTAGACTGGGAAAAGTACACATGGACATTAATGAAATAAATACATTTGTCAAAAGGCGAATTTCTGACCTTGACACTGTCCTTTTAACTGTGTGAATGAGTGGAGGAGGGTGCTTATGAGAGAGGGGGGAGAAAGAAAGAATCCATGAACTGTAATGATAAAGGGAAACTTGTTTCCCCAGAAAATTATGGGATTGAAGTTGGTTGCATATTTAATTTGAATTAAGGAGCAATAATAGTGGTAGGTAGTATTCAGGACAGTTACCTGAACAATCAGCCCAGTCCTGCTGGCTTCCCTTGTACTTTTTCCTAGTTCTACAATGCTGGATTAAGTATCTGGCTGTCAGTGTTTATCATTTGTTCAAGGCAAGTTATTTATTTTATCTTCTAGGAGTGGAGTGGAGAGAAAACATTCTCTTATGTGTCTGTAATGCTGATGTTTCTCACTCCTGAAAAAAAAAAACACATGGGTACCAAAATGTCTACCTTGCCCAGGACTAATCGTTTATTCAAATCATGTTGTTCAGACATAGCTCTGTACACAGAATACCTTCTGCATGTGGGAGATTTTATCAAGTCACCGAAAAGAGGAAACAAACGCTGTTCTGTTCAATTTTTACTAGACCTTTTTTCCCCTACATGTTGGAAAGCATTACAAAATTACAGATCCTTCCATATGTGTTGGCCTGTGAGTTCTCCTTTATTGCAACCTACAGCTGAAAAATGACTATACATTTTGCCCTGTACAATGACAATGATTGCCTAAGACATATACTGCAAGAAGTGGCAGTTTAAAATCATCACACATTTTCTCATGGGAGACATGTGCGAAGACAGGATAATGTTGGCAGATACAATGTGAACTCTATTTTCACTCAGATCAAGTTGTCTTGTATATTTATGGAGTAATTGTGCCCCATTTTATGAAGAAATAATTTAACAGATACCCTTTGAGGTTGAATGACAAACAGTATCTTTCTGAGCCAGCAGGATTTTAGCCAGGAAAAATGGGTCCTGACTTATTTTCCCCATCATACTAAAAGTGATGCTCCAATTTAGAAAAAAGGGAAATAAAAAAAGTTCCACCTGCTGTGCCTGCTAGACTGTAGTGCAGAATGGAGCATTATGTAGCCATGGACTAGCCATATGATTACAAGGGAAAGATCTGATTTTGTCAAGCAAGACCAAGTGCACAAACCAGAATAGAAGAAATAAGCGGGGAGCGGTGGGGGGGGGGGGGGGGACGACAAGCAGACAGAAGAGGCTGCTGAGACAGAGAGTATATCTGTATTAATTTGAAGGTAATTGGAATTTATTGGGGGAATGCAAGGAGAGTTACTGAACAGAGCACAATGGGAAATAGGAATATGGGAAAGATTTGAGGGAGATGTGATCAGATCTCAAGCTGTGTCAAAAGCATACAGAAGCTGGTGTGTCCAGCAATCCTGTTTAGATTTTGAGAAACAGGTAACGTGGTGTTTAAACGAAAGAAAACTTGGTTTCTACCTTGTCAAGAATGTAGGTGAGGAGTGTAGACAGGTAAGTTTTGTAGGTTCCAGAGTCTCCTGTCCTGTACCACCCCTCACACTGGTATAATGGGAAATGCCCATCTGATCTGCCCATGACCACTAAAATAGCAGTCAAATCTAATTTAGAGCAGCACTGAGGCTGCTGTAAGGAAAGCTGGTTAAAACTTAGAACGGGGTGGGCAAACTACGGCCCGCGGGCCATATCCGGCCTGCGAGACCATCCCATCTGGCCCGCAGCAGGAGGCTGTGCCCCCCTCCTGAGCCGTGCCTCAGGGGCAGCGCTTGCCCCTCCCCCGGAGCGGCACTGCAGCGGCAGCGCTCTGTGGGCCGGGGCTGCCCACTGGCTCCTCCCCCGGAGCTGCGCCGCAGGGGCAGTGCTCTGGGGGCCAGGGCTGCCCGCTGGCCCCTCCCCCATAGCTGCGCCGCGCGGGGAGCGCTGGGGGGCCAGGGCTGTGCACTCTCCCTCTCCCCCGGAGCCACCCTGCACGGGTAGAGCTCTGAGGGACCAGGGCTGCATGCTCCCCCGCTCACAGCAGCTATGGTAAGGGGGAATGGGGAAGTTCCAGGGTGGTGGTGGGGGCTTTGGAGGGGGCAGTCAGGGAGTAGGGTGGGTTGGTTGGGGTGGGCTTCTGGGGTGGTTGGGGGTGGGAAGGTGCATAAGGGTTGTGGCAGTCAGGGGACAGGGAGCAGGGGAATTGGGGGGGGTGTGGGGTCCTGCGGAGTGGTTAGGGGTCTGTGGAAGGGGCAGTCAGGGGACAAGGTTGGGGGGTTGGATGGGTCAGGGATTCTCAGAGGGCAGTCAGGAGGCAGGAAGTGGAAGGGGTCTGGATTGGGGGCGGGGCCTTCCCTACGCGGCCCTCGATATAATTTCGCAAACCCGATGTGGCCCTCGGGCCGAAAAGTTTGCCCACCCCTGACTTAGAATTTCCATTCTGTAGGAGGGTTTGTGACATTTTTTAAAAAAGGTTTTGTTCTGATTTGCAACAAAAAGTAGAAAATTAGAAATTTCCTACACACATGAGGATTTATGGGAAAAAAACACATAGTGGAACAATTGAACTGTTTTCTTTCAATGTTTTTTCTAAACAAAACAGAGCAGCCAACTGCCTTGACTCCCTAGATTGCTCGCAAGTCAGACAGACTATGTCAGGGGAGTGGAGGGCAGCCTGGGGAGTCTCTCACTAGCAGAGAGGAGAGCCTAGAAGCCCAGAGCCCTAAACGTAAGCCAAACTTTTCACAGGTGGTCACATGTTGTGTTCCTCATTTTTTGAGTGCCTGACTTCAGACTCCAGGGTCAGCTATTCAAAAGTGCTGAGCTCTCTCAGCAATGGAAGTTGTGCTTTGACCATATAACATTATATATAATGTTACATGTGCTGAAAAAATCAGGTCCTGGGTGTCTCAAATTGGACACTCAAATTTAGTGGAAGCTTTTGTTCATAATCTCTGTGATTCAGTTCCCCATATGTAAAATGGGGATGATACCCCTCTCTCCCCCTCCTCACAGGGATGTTATGAAGATAAATTCATTGTTTGTGAATCACTCAGATGCTATAAAGATGAATGGCACTGAAACACCTATGAGGAAATTAATATTTTTTTGTCAGAGCAAGGTTTGAAATGTGTTCAGCAAACTAAGCCTGGGGCCAACACATTGAACAATGACAAGGAAACAAAATATTGAATAGCTGCTCATTAAGTGAGCACTGTCCATTTTTTGCTATTAAAGTGGCAAAAGCTATCTTAATTCTGGGATTTCTTAACTTTTTAATGCTTGATTTTAGAAGTTTAATAATGTTTTCTAACAATTTATACACACACATTTTATGAGTATATAGAGAGAAGGGGACAGAGAGCAATCATGGAAGTTTCTATGTACTTTAGGGTATGCCTACACTACCTGCTGGATTGGCTTATCTATTGGGGAGCGATTTATCGCATCTAGTGTAGACGTGATAAATTGATCCCTGAGCATGCTCCCTGTCGACTCCTATACTCCACCTCCACGAGAAGCAGAAGCAGAGTCGATGGGGGAGCAGCAGCTAAGCTGCGTGTCTTAGGTTGAATCCTCCTCCCTGAGTACAGATCAGGCCTTAGAGTGCCTTTTGCTACATAAAGCAATCAGACCTGAAGGAAATCTTTTCGTTAGTAGAAATTTTTGCATGGGGATTCAAAGTCTCTCTCAAGTTTGCTGTTTTGGTTACAGAATCTATTTACTAAGTAGCACTGTTTACCAACTTAAATGTCTAAGTTGTGTTAGTGTCACTGTGTAGTTCATAAAGGTTCTGAAAAATGTAATAAAACTTTCCCCAACAAATCTTATAAACAAGTTGATATGAATTATTTAATAGACTTGCATAACAGAACATGGAAATTCCAAAGTTAAAATCAATCAGTATATCCACTAAAACAATACTAATAATTATTTATAAAACATTTACAAAGAACATGAACATATTGTTTATAATAAGTTTCAGAATATCTGAAAAATTTGAAAGAAGCCAAGATGTATATCATGCATGGAATCTGCTAATGTAACTTGGAAAATGTAGCCAGAATGTAAAAACAAAAGAAAAATCTTCTGAAGAATATAAAGCTTAAATATTGAATGACTGAGTTCCTATGATATACTATGACTATTTTGTCCCATACCAACTAAGTACAACTTTTTTGGGCCAATATTTAAACCATATTTACATATTTCTACATACATGCATATACCATTCAGTCAGCTTGTAATTAATTACATGATTTCAGTATTAGGAAATGACTGTGCAGTTCAGAATTAAGTGAAGCCAAATATAGTGTTATGTTGGTTCCACAGTGCTATAGTTTCGATTTAATGTAAACTTCACATTGTTGAACGTCACCCTTATGTCTCAGAAATAAACACATTGGCACTGCATATACACATTGGCACTGCATATTTATGGCCTCTTGCCATAACTTTACCATAGAACTAGTGAATTGAAACTGATTAACTGATTCCGCAGCCACCCAGTCCCTCTGTTTTACCACTGCAAAATCATGACATGAAGTCCTGCAAGCCTGACTATCTGGCCAACTAAACCAACCCAACAAAGCTGCAACAGTCACTTGTACATTGTGGTTGTCTACTCATACAACCGTCTTGGTCTCTCTACTGGCCCACAAGACCCTGCCTAGGTGGGACAAACCAGTAACCATGAGCTTTGAAAAGGATCCAGCAGGTGCAACGAGGGAGGTGAAAAATCCATTCTTGGCTGAAAGAGGGATAATACCTTCTTACAAACTGTTCAGGAAGGAGAGGCAGGGCAGAAAGGGTGGGGGAGTTGCATTGTATGTAAGAGAACAGTATGACTGCTCAGAGCTCCAGTATGAAACTGCAATAAAACCTGAGTGTCTCTGGATTAAGTTTAGAAGTGTGAGCAACAAGGCTGATGTCGTGGTGGGAGTCTGCTATAGACCACCAGACCAAGGGGAGGAGATGGATGAAGCTTTCTTCCAGCAACTAAGAGAAGTTACTAGATCACAAGCTGTGGTTCTCATGGGAGACTTCAATCACCCTGATATCTGCTGGGAGAGCAATACAGCAGTGCACAGACATTCCAGGAAGTTTTTGGACAGTGTAGGGGACAATTTCTTAGTGCAAGTGCTGGAGGAACCAACTAGGGGCAGAGCTTTTCTTGACCTGCTGTTCATAAACTGTGAAGAATTAGTAGGGGAAGCAAAAGTGGATGGCAACCTGGGAGGCAGTGACCACGAGATGGTTGAGTTCAGGATTCTGACAAAGGGAAGAAAGGAGAGCAGCAGAATATGGGCCCTGGACTTCAGAAAAGCAGACTTTGACTCCCTCGGGGAACTGATGGGCAGGATTCCCTGGGAGAATAACATGAAGGAGAAAGGAGTCCAGGAGAGCTGGCTGTATTTTAAAGAATCCTTATTGAGATTGCAGGAACAAACCATCCCGATGTGTAGAAAGAATAGTAAATATTGGCTTAACAGTGAAATCCTTGCTGATCTTAAATGCAAAAAAAGAAGCTTACAAGAAGTGGAAGATTGGGCAAATGACTAGGGAGGAATATAAAAATATTGGTCAGGCATGCAGGAGTGAAATCAGGAAAGCTAAATTGCACTGGGAGTTGCAGCTAGCAAAGGATGTTAAATGTAACAAGAAGGGTTTCTTCAAGGTATGTTAGCAACAAGAAGAAAATCAAGGAAAGTGTAGGCCCCTTACTGAATGAGGGAGGCAATCTAGTGACAGAGGATGTGGAAAAAGCAAGTGTACTCAATGTTTTTTTTGCCTCTGTCTTCATGAACAAGGTCAGCTCTCACACTACTGCACTGGGCAGCACAGCGTGGGGAGGAGGTGACCAGTCTTTTGTGGACAAAGAAGTGGTTCAGGACTATTTAGAAAAACTGAACGAGCACAAGTCCATGGGGCCGGATGCGCTGCATCCGAGGGTGCTAAAGGAGTTGGCGGAGGTGATTCCAGTGCCATTGGCCATTATCTTTGAAAACTCATGGCGATTGGGGGAGGTCCCGGATGACTGGAAAAAGGGTAATGTAGTGCCCATCTTTAAAAAAAGGAAAAAGGAGGATCCGGGGAACTACAGGCCAGTCAGCCTCACTTCAGTCCCTGGAAAAATCATGGAGCAGGTCCTCAAGGAATCAGTTCTGAAGCACTTAGAGGAGGAGAAAGTGATCAGGAACAGTCAGCATGGATTTACCAAGGGCAAATCATGCCTGATTAACCTAATAGCCTTCTACGATGAGATAACTGGTTCTGTGGATGAGGGGAAAGCAATGGATGTACTGTTCCTTGACTTTGGCAAAGCTTTTGATACAGTCTCCCACAGTATTCTTGCCAGCAAGTTAAAGAAGTATGGGCTGGATGAATGGACCATAAGATGTATAGAAAGCTGGCTGGATCGTCGGGCTCAGCAGGTCATGATCAATTACTCCATCTCTCGTTGGCAGCCGGTATCAAGCGGAGTGCCCCAAGGGTCAGTCCTGAGGCTGGTTTTATTCAATATCTTTATCAATGATCTGGAGGATGGCATGGACTGCACCCTCAGCAAGTTTGCAGATGACACTAAACCAGGAGGAGTGGTAGATACGTTGGAGGGTAGGGACAGGATACAGAGGGACCTGGACAAATTAGAGGACTGGGCCAAAAGAAATTTGATGAGGTTCAGCAAGGACAAGTGCAGAGTCCTGCCCTTAGGACGGAAGAATCCCATGCACTGCTACAGACTAGGGACCGAATGGCTAGGCAGCAATTCTGCAGAAAAGGACTTAGGGGTTACAGTGGATGAGAAGCTGGATATGAGTCAACAGTGTGCCCTTGTTGCCAAGAAGGCTAATGGCATTTTGGGCTGAATAAGTAGGGGCATTGCTAGCAGATCGAGGGACGTGATTGTTCCCCTCTATTCAACATTGGTAAGGCCTCATCTGGAGTACTGTGTCCAATTTTGGAGCCCACACTACAAGAAGGATGTGGAAAGATTGGAAAGAGTCCAGAGAAGGGCAACAAAAATGATTAGGGGCCTGGAGCACATGACTTATGAGGAGAGGCTGAGAGAACTGGGATTGTTTAGTCTACAGAAGAGAAGACTGAGGGGAGATTTGATAGCTGCTTTCAACTACCTGAAAGGGGGTTCTAAAGAGGATGGATTTAGACTGTTCTCAGTGGTACCAAATGACAGAACAAGGAGTAATGGTTTGAAGTTGCAGTGGGGAAGGTTTAGGTTGGATATTAGGAAAAACTTTTTCACTAGGAGGGTGATGAAGCATTGGAATGGGTTATCTAGGGAGGTGGTAGAATCTCCTTCCTTAGAGGTTTTTAAGGTCAGGCTTGACAAAGCACTGGCTGGGATGATTTAGTTGGGGATTGGTCCTCCTTTGAGCAGGGGGTTGGACTAGATGACCTCCTGAGGTCCCTTCCAACCCTGATATTCTATGATTCTATGATTCTTAATTCCAAATAGGGAATAAGTCTAACCTAGCACAAGCCATGAAAGCCCTAACCCTAGGGTATTGGGGTAAGGATTGGAAGGGATGGCACATGACATATTCCAATTCCCAACAATAATTTAGCATGGTCAGAAATCAAAAAAATCTCTACAGCCTATGGGGCACACATGCTCTCCAACAAGGCTACTGGCCCCTTATGTATTCTCTCTCCATCATAACGTCCCACCCAGTCAGAGGACAAAAGAGTACAAACTCACTCATCTCTTTGGCTGATCCAACTCCAATTTCCCTAGCTTCATGTTGGGGATACAGGTCTGCAGAATGGCGCCATGTTAAGAGAGATGAAAGAAGAGTGTCAGCCTGGAAACATATCTCCCCTCTTAAACAAGTAACACCGTGCTGAAAAAATTATAAAGCTAAAGAAATCCAAAACATGAAACTTTAAAAAAAGCACCCTTTAACTGATTTGAAAAAAAATCAGCAACCATTTTAATCTGAATGGATGTGTTATTTTGTCTCTATCTCATCCCTGATAGAGATCACACAAAAGAAATAGGTTAGACTGAAGACACTCCTACTGATAAGACAAGCCTATAGTCGGGGATACATCTAATTTCCTGAGCTTTCATTATTAATATTTTATAGTCCTCACTGATATCTGCCTAATCTTGAAGAAAAAGTTATCTCTCATTGAAGCAAACAGGGCAGACTAGTAGATTTTATCTATATAAGGAGAAAGATGAAATACAGAGTACAATAGAGATGTCATAAAGCAAAGTATTCATTTTGCACACTGTTATTTGAATCAGCGATCTCTGCAAAGTATGCCTATCTGAACAGCAATGAGAACATTAGCATACCCAAGTAGTGCTTAAATTCCCATTAAGATGAAAACATGATGAATGCAATTTATGGTGTTTTTAAAATCTCTATTTTAACACTTCATACCTCACTGTCCTTCAATAAAATAATGTCCATTTCATTCCCTTCAAACTGCTGCAAGCATCAGCTATTATTTCAAGTTTAACCTATCAACACTCTTGATTTATCTACCTTAAAAAAGAACATCAAACGAAAATAATTCTTCTCCTACATTTGCTGATCCATCTCAATAACACATTAAGAAACATTTATTTGGGCAAAGTTATTTAAAGAGATTTGTACATGCTAAATAGTTTTAAAATAGTATTTGTGATCTGGGAAAATGTAGAACAGAAGCAGTTCAGTGCTGTGCTGTAACTATATCTATTCTTCCAACTGTACCTCACCATAGCATGTTATTGCCTATGGCAAGGAGTACACAACACAGTTTGGAAAAAAAAATACTAGCATATCAGCCACAACTTAATTAACATATTAAAGACATACAAGGTGGAATGTATGCTACCCCTAGATCCCAATTAAATGATATCAGAGGGATGGACTGGCTGCTGTTTCCCATAGCTCCCATTGGCCAGAAACAGTGAATTGTGGCCACAGACTGCTGCAGAGGGCCATGCCCACAGATGGTCAATGTCAGTAAAATGTCTCATGGCCTGCAATCAGACTACCCTGATGGGCCACCTGGGGCCCTCAGGCCACAGGTAGCCCACCACAGCTCTAGATCATCTCAAGGCTCCGTCCTGCCCTGGTTCCCTTTATTCTCATTAGCCAGGCTTACTCAGATTGCTAAGGATTTAGATGTGTCATGTCATATGCAGTCCATGGTAAGTAACAATGCAGATGCTTATCACCTAAGGAGGACCAGTAGAGTAGCCTTTTATTTTATTTAATATGAATTTTGTAATGTGATATTATACCACCGTGGGTTCTGTTCTGGCAGCACTGTTTCAAGCCTGATAGAATGATAGTCACCTCTGCTACTTGCTTCAGAGTTAGAGTCTCTAGGAACACATAAAAACCAATGGTAGTGACCACACATACATTCACAAGTACAAGGGTTAGACTGTATTACAATTTGTATTAGAGTTACAATTAAAGTTATGGTTACCCAAGCATATAGAAACTGTATACAGACCTATGCACAAGTTACAAATATAGTTATACTCACATCCTTAACAGAATTGGGGTCTGATGGGCCTCTCATGGTTTGATCAACGGTAGAGGGATGGTTCTTGCTGTAGTCTCCCAAAGGGAGCTCAATTTTCCTGCTCTGGGCATCCCCTTTTTAGAATGTGATTCTGTCTATACCTACATTCTGCACATGTCCATAAAAGTGTCAACCCTCTTTTCTCTTATTGGTCTGAGTCCCCAGGAAACTTAATTGGACAATTTTCTATAGGCTGTGTAAGTTGCCCTTTTCTCATTAGCTCTGATGTACAACCTGTATCCAGTGATTAAGACACATATCAGAAACAGATGCGCCTTTACAGTATTTTTATGATCTAATATTAATCTCTGTAATTTTGCGCAATATTACCAGTTGATACCTCTTTTCCCATAATCTTAGGGCATTAGGTTATTTTCCAGTCACTTATGTCATCATTTTTTGTCATCAAGGCCTAAAATAGCTAAGCTAAAGTCTTGCAGGCCACACTTTATGGGTTCTTGCATTTCTGCTTGTCTTACTCATGTCTAATACTTGGTTCCACTAAATACTGATCAATCTCATATTTTTATAATCCTACAAATTCACTCTAATTAACATACAATGAATATATGTAACATATTGATTAATCATAATATCACACAATAAATGGATAATAAACAAAAATCACTGGCTGCCAGAGGCATACAGTGAAGTGCAACTCTGTGAAATATAGTTCACTACTTCCCTAACTCCACATGGCTTATCAGCTCCTTTGGGGCACAATACAGTAGGCATGGAGCAGGCCTTGCACATCGTAGAGTATAAGGGTTGAAATTCTTCATGGCCCTTACCCAGGCCATACAAAGGGTAGAGATGGATGGCTCCATGTGCCCTTATCCACTCACTATGCAACTGCATAGTGTCTGAACTTAAATCAGCTGGGATTGGAATATGAGAAGCAAAAGGGGTGGATAAATACAACAAAAAAGAAATTTGACAAGTTGCATTTGAACAAACCAAAATGAGAACTGGAGAACTGCAAGTAATGAAAGATCCCTTCACTCCATCTCACAGGTGGGCAGATAGGAAAAACAAATTTCAAGTGGAGATGCCAAGAGGGAGAAGAATGGTCCACAATGCCTGCTCCGACCACATGAAGGTTCAAGACACTGTCAACCATACATTGCTGATGTTGCTCCCATGGAACTTTACAAGGGTGGGTGAAGTCGGTCTGTTAGTTTCTCTGACATATCCCAGAGGATGCTGATGCACAACTACATGTGCTTGTTAAGGCTCAATTCACTGTGGGAGACGCAAAGGGCTACAAAGGATTATTTCAATAAGCTTTACATATCTTTGGTATCCAGGGTCCATCAACCAAGACTCAGTCCTTGAAAGAAAACTGAAACCTGGATAAAAGAAAACTAGCTCAAAATTTAATCCCAGCAAAGAAAAGATGTCAAGAGGATGAAGAAAGAACTTCTATGAAGCCCATAAAAGCTATCATCAGACCCATTATCCAAGAAATATATCAAAACAGTATGCTTGGATGTAACTGAAGTTTTACTACTACTCTTGGATAACCAAACCGTGCCCAGGAATGTGAGATTTTTTTAAAAAACTACTTTACAGCTAGCCAAGAAATCTGCTCCCTTTTCTTCACAAATGAGAACTGAAGATGGTCAGTGCCTTTGGCCCCTCCAACCTATAGCACAGTCTATCTGAATTAAAAGGAAAAAAACCCATGAAAACTGCAGCTGGCTCATTTTATGTGACTGCCTCCTGATGAATTACCAGATTCATACCAAAACACCCCATGGAGTACTTGCGAGCCAGTATTAATCAAAGGACAGATATTTACAGAGTGATTCTGCTATTCTTTCCCAGCCAAAATTCCACTTGAAACCAATGGAGTACGGTCAGAGCAAAGGCAACAATGGGCAGATTTAATAGACAAGGTTTTCTCCATCTTGACTCAGATTTTCAAAGCTGCCTAAAGGATTCACATACCCAGTACCCATCCCTAGATGGCTTTGAAAATTTCAATCCTCAATTACAAAGCAGTACTTGAGCTAGGCCTTTTTTTAAAAAAAGAAAATGAAACCATCATTCTTTCTTTCAGCTCTGATGTTTGGTGGAACTAGAACTAAGAGAATACAAAGTAACACACTTAGGAACTGAGTACAGGATGCTTTACTGGGAAAACCCTGGGCTAAGGAATTGCCTTCTATTAGGATGATCCTGAACTTTATCAATTTCAGGGTGTATATAGCTATTTGTACAAGCTTCCCTATGATGAAGCTGAGAAAACTCACACCAGCAGGATGGGGGTTAAAGAGAGCATATGGGTCCAGCTGGCACCACCCTGCTATATATGCAGCCAATAGCAGGCCTGGCATGGGGAGGAAAAAAAAGAACCTGACTCAGCTCAGGGCTGACTGGCAAAGAGACAGGAACTAGCTGCCTCCCTACCTGAGGGGAGTATCACTAGGAGACTGACAGCTGCTAGGGAAGAAGCACTGCCACGTTGTCCAAGGGAAACTATAGAGGGCTGAATGACTGGACAATAGACACATTTTGTAGTGAGACCCCACCAGACTTACAGCTGCCTCACCCAGGGGGACCTGAGGCTGCAGCAAGACTTCAACCAAGGTCCACGAGGAGGCATTACTTAAGTCACTACAACCTATTGGACTACAGTGGCCATACTCCAAAATTTAAAAGACAGCAATAGGAAATAACCCAGGACAGTGGACTCAGACCAGGGGTGGGCAAACTTTTCGGCTCGAGGACCACATCGGGTTTGCAAAATTATATTGAGGGCCGCATAGGGAAGGCCCCGCCCCCAATCCAGACCCCTTCCACTTCCTGCCCCCGACTGCCTCCTGAGAATCCCTGACCCATCCAACCACCGCACTTTGTCCCCTGACTTCCACAGACCCCTAACCACTCCCCAGGACCCAACCCCCGACCCAATTCCCCTGCTCCCTGTCCCCTGACTGCCACAACCCATATCCACCTTCCCACCCCCAACCACCCCAGAATCCCACCCCAACCAACCCACCCTACTCCCTGACTGCACCCTCCAAAGCCTCCACCACCACCCTGGAACTCCCCCATTCCCCCTTACCATAGCTGCTGTGAGCGGGGGAGCATGCAGCCCTGGTCCCTCAGAGCTCTACCCGTGCAGGGTGGCTCCAGAGGAGAGGGAGAGTGCACAGCCCCGGCCCCCAGAGCGCTCCCCGCGTGGCTCCAGGGGAGGGGCCAGTGGGCAGCCCCGGTCCCCAGAGCACTGCCCCTGCGGCGCAGCTCTGGGGGAGGGGCGAGCAGGCAGCACCGGCCCCCAGAGCGCTGCCCCTGCAGCATGGCTCCGGGGGAGGGGCAAGAGCTGCCCCTGAGGCACGGCTCTGGAGAGGCGCACAGCCTCCTGCCGTGGGCCAGATGGGATGGTCTCACGGGCCGGATGTGGCCCGTGGGCCGTAGTTTGCCCACCCCTGACTTAGACCATCTACTGGAAGGTCCCAGTTCAGCGGTTGCTTCAGTCAAGGCCCTGGAGTGAGATCCTGTGGGGAGGAAGGGAGGGCCCGGGTCCTCCTACCTCACTGCCTTAAAGACTTAGGCACCGCTGCCAGGTAAGCAAGGGGCTGGAAGTCAGTTTCACTAACCATTAGGCTGCCCAGCCCTCCAAGCACAGTTACACTCTCCTATATGACAGTGATAGCAGAAAAAGCTATATGATTTCTTGCAGTGAGAAGAGACACAACCCTACCTAATAAAAGAGGATTAAAGCAATGGCATGATGGGGAACGTGATGTTTTTAGACACTAATATTCTTTCATTTCTTCAGTGAAAGGTGAAGACACTGATTATACTAGGGACTGGGTGAATGAGACAGACAGAGGCTTTATTTACATGGGGAAATTTTACCAGTCATACTGGTATAATTATATCAGTATAGTTCAACCTCTATAGTTATTAAAGTATAACTCCCCATGTGAACACCTTTATTCCAGAATAAGGTAAACTTAGCAAAGAAACATAAGTGAAACTAAAAAAAAGGTGCTCTTATGCCAGAATAAAATTGTCCCATATGGATAATTATAGCAGCATAATGATATCAGTTTAGGTATACTTTAACTCATACTTTCTCACATAGTCAAGGCTTGACTTAGAAAACAGAATACTAGCAATAGAGAATCAGTCTGACCCTGTCTGCAATACACTGATTAATGTATACCAGGATTTATTCTGAGGATTGGGCGTTTTATCTAGTGCACATAAAATTATGGTAAACAGGTGATTGCATCTGTCATTCATCCACCTAGAAAGGTACTGTGTGTTCTTCTGGACAAAATGAAGGCTGACTTGGATAGAATTGAAACCTTGCACACAATAAGGAAAACACCTGAAAGGGTAAATTCTTTTGTTATTATGGACAAAATGTATGGTTGCTAGCATATTTGTTTAGGCTCCAAGGACCTTAACAAGGCTATAAAACAGAGCACTTAAATAATAAAAATAAAAGAAGAGTATGTCAAACAACCAACAAGAGGAAAAAGTCATGGCATAAATTGAAAATGCAAAACTGCTGACTAAATTAGATGTATCTTCAGGCTCTGGCAAGTGAGACTATGAGAAGCAAGCATAAAGTTAAGTATTTTGGGGAAGTAAGGATTCTTACCATGACTTCTGGGAATAGCCTTGGCCCGAGTAGTTTATCACAACTCTGTACATGTGATATAAGCCTATTGATTTATTTAAGCACCAGTCTTTAGCTCCAGTAATAGAGAATAATTAAAATATACATTGCAGAAATAAAATCTACACAATACATATTGAACTGCTCATGCAGTGTTACACTTATACTGTCCCACCTTAAAAAAAGCAATTCCAACATACTACTGTGTTCCCAAATCTGACACTGAGCTTTGATCTAGGCTCAGTAGAGAAAAATGAGAGATGGGAGCTTTTTCAAAGATAAAGGAGTTGTCAACTTCTTGGAGGGAGGAGTTGTGGCGAGGGATGTTGAGGCCAAAAAACCTAGATCCGGAGCCTATTGTGGGGATATGAAGAGAGGAAATTTCCTGAAATAACCCAAACATTAAAAAAATGCTTGCTTTAGAGAAGATAAATGAGTATGGTACAGATCTTCATCTGGTATAAACTGCCATAGTTCCATTAAAATCAGAGATATGATCATTTAAACCAAATGGAGAATTGCCTCTGTGTTTCAAAATACTAATTGACCAGTTTGCTTATCTCTAATGTTCACTAGCATTCAAAAGGCGATAAATAGTGTCTGCCATTTCCTAGTATTCTGATGGCAAAAGAATTGCTGATTATCCCTTTGACGTATTTGACATATGGTAGTAAATACCCTAGCTCAGAAATATCTTGTTTATACTTCTGGGCTGAGTATTATATATATATATATGAGCCTAGCAATAGCTGAATGGATATTTAACTAAGAGAAAAGAATACATTTCTCTTGTTTTCATTTACTTTCTTCTGTTAACTTAAAATTCATTTTGGTTAAAATTAAACAGTCAGATCGCTACAAGATTGACCTGTCTCTTCTAGACCAAGGCTTAGGGTTTCTCTCACCTGTTCTTATAACACTCAGTTGAAACTAACTTCAAACAAACAATCTAATATCCTTTCCCCCTTAGAAGAGATTTGTCCCCAGTGATCATCACAAGGTAGGGAGGGGTCTGTTTCTTGTACCACATGCTACAAGTCCATGCTACAAATCCCCCAGAAGCCAGTTCAGTATCTCCATGTGGCATTCCTCTCTCAAACCTATCTGCCAGAAGAGTAACACTGGCAGGTGCCCTGCCATCCATTCCCTGACCTCACACTATAGTGTAGGGGTTGCTTTTCTCCACAAGGAGCACCACTGGACATGGGGAAGATTGTGCCAAGCCTGCTACTCCTTACACTGGCCACTCACTCCCTGCCCCTGTTCCTGCTACTGCCCTCCAGCTCTCTATAGGTCCGTGGAAGAAACAGAGTGTGAGGGTGGGATCCCTACTGAGGAAGATGTTCACTCACCCATCCTTCCACCAGAGAGGCCTATGATCCATATGTATAGAGACTTGCTCTGCATATGGATAGAGGTCATGAGTAACTATATTAGTATCATTTTAAATCTGATTTTTAAAGGGTAGCTATTTTTAGCCAGAATTGTAACAATTTTAATTAGAGCCAGCAAACTCAAGCAGAATAACTCAGGCTTTTGTTTCAGCTCTATCTTTGGCAGCCAATAGCAGTTTCTGCAGTGGGATCTTATAGTAGTGGGAGATGTTTTCTATTGTACAGTATGTGCAATAAAGGTTATAAGCACAGGAAGTAAAAGGAGGTATTTTTAATCCAAACACTAATTTTCCTAGCCTTCACAGCCAGTTTCAAACTGTCCTCTAACATTATTTTTAATTACATTTTATTATCTGTGAATAAAAGGATGTTAACTAATGCAGGATTTCAACAACTAAATTCACATTTTACAGTCAGATTTTAAGAGGCCAATAAAAGATAAACTTGGACTTTTTAATGGTGCTAAATATACTCTCCATTTTAAGTCAAAGACAATTTCCTACGACTGCAATCCATTTGCTGTATTCTTTTAGTTGCTGTATAGTATCATCAACAGTGTAAAGTCTGAGAGATTTCCCCTCTGTCTTTACATTTCAGATGAAGATGCAGCATTATTTCAGAATGGCCAGTGTCTTCGAAAGGCATGTCATTTTTTAATCATCTTTCCTATTCAGTTGGAAAGGGTAGTTTATAGTTACTGGGCATGTGTACTTTATTTTAAGAGTGAAGTAAGTTAACATGTAGCTACTGGAATCACACCTTTCATACTTTGCCCATTTTTATAGAAATGATAACCAATCTAAAATTTCACATTCTTATTTAATTAATCTGACTAGGATTTGATTTCTGGAATAAAATGTGCCTGTTTCTTTTCTCACGCTGATGCAAAAAGAAGGACTAACTTCACTGAAGTTAATTGGGTTACTCTACTGTCAAACCAGTTTGAGTGAAAGGAAAGTCAGTAACGTGTAGAGGAGCAATGAGCTGAACTAGCTAAACAGAAAGTAGATGGCTTCAGAACACATGATGTCCAGAAGCCCCCCACCCCCCCAAAAAAAATGCATGGGTCCAAATTCAGTAGTTATCAGTAGGTGATCAGAATCCAATGTTAATTCTGCTATGGACCTAAGACCTTGTCCCAGGAGAATTAATCGGAATTAACTAAAGCTGTGACTTTAAAGTGGATTAGTTAAACCACATTAAACATCTGTGTGGATACTCTTATTCAGAATTAAAGTGTCCTTAATTCAGTTCTGCTTAATTAACTTCCAAAGAGAAAGGTTTTAATGTATTTACCTGTGTGGCATTTTGATACACTTAGGATAGGTGCTATAGAAAACTATTAGATGAGATATGGTTAGCTGGCAATTCCAGATGCATGTTGAGTATAGCTGTAGTATACCTGGTAATTATGAGAGCAACATCAGCTAATATTTTTGTTATACCAGGAGTTTCTGACCAACTGGAAGGAGCTATAGTAGAAAGTTCAATCAGTATAGCAGGACTATAATATGCCACTGTTTCATACAGCTATGCCCAAAAGTAGCTTGTTTCTCCACAAGCAGTGTTGGGGAAGTTTTTTCCCCCTGATTTTACTAATAATAAAGCAGATTTGTCTCTTGATTACCAATAGAAAATTTTGCCATGCTCACCTAAACATTTAAGGTTTTCCAGTATTCAAAAGACAGCATTTTTCAATCTACTGAAAACTGCCTTTCACATTACCAACTGCCACACTTCACACTTCATTGTCCCAAAAGTGACAAAAACATAGAAACAAAATATTTTATTTTTATTTAGCCAGAATTGCAAAGTTAGGATTAGATTAAGCAGTAATAATGGAAATCAGCACTCATATGATAAAGTAACAGAAGCTTTCATATTCAGGCAAAGTTTGAAGTCTCCAAAACATCTGATCAAACAACAAAACCAAAACCAAAAAAGGGGTAAAATAAGAATTGTTAGTTTGTACAGTGGACAGAGGTGCTGAAAATACTAAGCAGCAAATGTCATAACATTAGTGTTGGAAATTCCATTGGTGGAAGTTAAATGATTGATGTTATAGAAACAAGGAACACCAAGCAATTAAATATTCATCCAAAGTTCAGTAGATGAAAGTAGGTCAGTTCTTTTTTAAAAAATGCCCCCTTTAGCCTCTTGCATACCACAGTAATCCCCTATAGTGAACAGGGACAGAATGGTAGTAATATCAGATATCACAGTGGTTAGTAAATTGTCAAATATTGTGATTGTAATGGCAACCACTAAGACTCAAATATTTTTATTTTTACGATTTTGAATCTTGACCACCAGGCCCCATCTCAGCTCCCTCTTCTAAGAAATGCAGATTACAACACTAGTCTTATTTATAAACCTATCATGCAAAGTTATTGAGACGCTTAATAATTAAATATAGGCTGAAAATTAGAAAACGTTTTTTAATCATCAGAAGAGCGAGGATCTGGAATAGCCTTTCAGTAGGTGTTGCGGAGGAAAGCAACCTACCTACTTTTAAAATGGAGATTGATACATTTACGAACAGAATTATTAGACTGTGATAACAGGGGACTGGACTTGGTGACCAAGGAGGTCCCTTCCAGTCCAGTGTTAATTTCTGTAAAGCTCTTGGAAAGTGAGAAGTGCTACACAAGCACCAAGTATTACTAGATTTTATAGATGCAGTAGATACCCGCTACTTTTAAATTACACCTAAAAATCTGTGGACCCACTTATCTTCTGATTCAAACTTGTGCAAAAATAGTATATCTGCATTAGGCCAGTTCCTCAACTGGAATAAACTGGCATAGCTTCACTGAAATCAATTGAACTACACTGATTTATTTGCACCGGCTGAGGACTGACCCACTATTGGCTTTAACACAGACATGAGAGAGAGGAGAATCAAACCCTTTTCTTTTCCACACATCTATGGCCATGGTTACCAAGCCCTCGGATAGTGCCAGGGTGGGGGTGTTTGAATAATTAGAAGCACCTTATCTTGACCCTTCAGTTTTTGCACATAGAAAGAGTAGATTGAAATTTCTGGCTATTGTTGAAATTTCATGACTTTTAGTAGAAGTAATAGCTAAAGGTAACTTTTGCTAATATTGTGGGGTTTATAGGCTAATAATGCACTCTGAAGTGGAGTAGTACACTGCTAGATATTTGGGTTGTAATGTTCCAACCCAGTGCTATGGATGACTATTTAAGCAGTCAGATAAAGTTGTGGCTTGGTTTAAGCCATAGAAATGGGTATATCATTTCCTTACAGTATCCACATCCAACTGGGGATGCACTTTGTAGGGAGTAAAAAACAAAACACGCATGTATGTAGCAAATACTGCAAACTTTGCCTTGGATTCTGCAAAACATATATAATGAAAACAGATAAATGAAAATTGTTTTAAGCATGCAGGAGATGGATAATGAGAATATCTGATTGAGGATATTTGCACAATTTAACAGCACAGCAGATTAGTTGCTCCTACTTTAAATTTATACCTGTTCAAAAGTGTTACAGAAATCTACTCAGATTCGATATTCATTATTAGAAGTTCAAAATAAGGCATACTTGAAAAATTATAAATGAAGTGATGAAGTACAGAAATGTTCAGATACCTTTGAACACCACTGATATTCAGAGGTCAACAGGTAGGATAACAATCCTAATGCATAATTAACTTTCTTTACTACACTGTAATTTTAAGAGGGTCATTTTTAGTCTCCTCAAGGAAAGACCCTGGACCAGATTAATTGCATCACTTAGTGCTCCCGTTTCAACCAGAGAGTACAGATAATTTTCAGTTTTCCATATTTATAGGTATTTGGTGTGGCATATACAAATAAGAGTACAGTTAATTAAGATTGCTAGAAAAATGAAGAAAACCTGTAATTTTCACTCAAGTAATTCACTGATATTTTAAAACAGGAAAAATAATAACAAAGAATGCTTATGAAAAATATCTACCTACTGCCTTTTCTGTGTCCAGCCTACTGTCCCTTCTTTTTCATAAGCTTGTTTTTCTCACATGATTTTCAATTCTTTGATGATCTGCCAATGACTATGCAAATCAAAATGGACAGAGCTGTCGAGGTTGCCATAGCATAAGTTAAACTATGATATTTTGAAGCAATATGATAGTTGTGTTAATTGCAATAACGTTTCCCCCCCCAGGAAGTCATTCATCATATATGGACATTTTTGCCATGCTATCTATCTTGTAAGAATGTCACAGGTGACTTGAGATTATTTTTATAATCTAGACAAATTTCATTTTTTTCTCACTTATTAAACTATCACTAGTTTAAACAGTCATTACAATATTTATATGCAGTTTCACAGCGTTCAAGATCGCTTTCCAGCTCATTGTCATATATATGATGATTATGTCTGGTGACTGACAATATTTAATTGCAAGTAAAATATCAACTATGTAAGATTTTCTCATCAGTTTGTAGCAACCTTAGATACACATTAGGTATCAGTGGTTTAAAAGTTTACATATACCATAAAAAATTATTTCTTGTTTATACAAATGCGCTAAATTCAGTGACAAAATAGCTACAGTTCATTCCTGATTTTTTTGGGTACCTTTTGATCATGTGAGTAAAATGTCAAGCACCCAAAAGTTATGAAATCCCAGAATTAAGGTTGCCTGTAGAAGTCTGATTTTGCTTCCTTGTGTGTAATGCATTAGGACACTGATAATATAATAATATCTTTGGACCTGATCCTTCCAACATATGGACCCCTTCCAACATGAATAGCCCATAAAATCATGTGTCTTTGAAATCGAGATGACTAATGAGTAAGGACTACTTACATGAGCAGGACATTACAGTACTAGGCCCATATTTAATAATTTGATGAATTCAGAACATTAATGTGCAATTTACACAACTTCTTCAACACTGTATAGCCACAGAGCAAAATGTAGATTTCTGGATTATTTTAAAAAATGGATCAATGTAATCATCTAGTTTTACCTCCTGTATAACACCAGCCATAGTATTTTCCTGAATCCCTGTTGAAATTGGAGCACATATTTTAAAATTATCAGTGATTGAGAATCCAGTAAAACCCTCAGTAAATTGTTCCAGTTAATTACTCTGATGGATAAAAAAATGTGTCATATTTCCAGTCTGAATTTGTCTAACATCAATAGCCAACCATTGGATCTTGTTATATCTTTGTCTACTACAGTGAAGAGCCTATTATAAAATTTCATTCCCCCATGTAATTTTCATTCCCTTATAAACTGATCATCACCACATAAATCTTCTCTTTGTTAAACTAACTAGATTGACCTTCTTGAGTCTCTCACTAAAACACATTTTCCAATCTTTTAATCATTCTCATAAGTCTTGTCTGAACTCTCTCCAATGTATCAACCTTCATGAATTGTTGACACTGGTGTTGGACACAGTATTCCAGTAGTGGTTGCCCTGGTGACAAATACAGAGGTAATATTCACTTCCCACTCCTACTCAATATTGCCCTGTTTATGCATCCAAGGATTCCATTAGCCTGCTTATCCATAGCATTACACTTGGGAGCTCATTATCCACCAGAACCCCCAAGTCTTTTTCAGAGTTGCTGCTTCCCATGATAGAGTCCCTAATCCTGCAAGCATGGTCTACATTCTTTATTTCTAGATATATAACTTTACAGTTGGCCACATTAAATTTGATTTGAGTAAGAAAAGTGTGGTTATTTATCATTTAGAGGAAATAACAACAAAAAACGTGACAACATTTCAAATTAACTAATAAGTATTGAACTAAGAGATCAGAAAGCTACTGCTATTTAAGAAAATTGAAGTTGCTTCTAGTAATTTAGGGAGGGTATTAAAAATAAGCAGAACTGTTGACAGAAAATGCTGTTTTCTTATAAACCGTAAGAGACTGTCAGACATGCTAAGATAAGGGAATATCATAGAGTCAAGGAGACTATAAATTAAGCTATTATTATAACATTTATCTTCATTGGCCCATCTTTTCACAAATATTTCAGCTGTTAATCTAAAACATGCATAGCAATATCAAAGCCAATAGTAAAAAATAAATTAGGAATGATGCTTGTGATTAGGTTATGGTTGATAAAACTGTGAGCATTTTAATACAACCAAATGAAATATCACACATCTCAGAACAAAGAATGTAGATTATACTTACGAGGTGGGAATGAGTATCCAAGAATGCCGTGAAATTGGGTAACCAGTGGAACATGAGTTCTAGTATAACGTTATAGTTTGGAGGAGGAACATAATCCTTGGATGCATATGAAGGGGAATATCAAGTAGGAGTAGGGAGGTGGTCAGAATTGAGAACTAGTGAGAGTATTATTGGAATGGTGAATCTAGTTCTGATGTACACACTTCAGAAATGATATTGAAAACATTGGAAAGGGCTCAGAAAAGAGCTGAGGTCTGGAAAATAGTCCTTAAATCCGTAGGGTTAATCTGTTTAGTTTATCAAAGAGAAAGTTATGAGGTGGCCTAATCATAACATACATATGTGGGGAAGACATTTCTGATAATAGGAGGCCTTTTGATTTGGTAAATGAAGGCATAATGAATCCAATGCTTGAAAGCTGTATCTATAGACAAATTCAGACTAGCCACACATTTTTTTAACAGTGAGGGCAATTAACTTTTGGAATAACTAAGAATGTGGTGGATTCTCTATCACTTCAAGTCTTTAAATCAAGACTGGAGATACTATAGTTCAAACAGAAGTTATAGGCTTGGTACAGAAATTGCTGTGTGAAGTCTGTGGCCTCTGCTATGCATTGTTCTAATTGTTCCTTCTGGTTTTAAAATTCATGAATATATGAATGGATGAATTTGGGTGACATGGCGTGAGAAATGTTTGATTCACCTCTCATTGCAACAGAAACTGCACATGTTGCTGTGGAGGTGACATCTCCAAGACTGGTGGGAAAAGCAGTGGTTTATGAAGTTCAGCAGTTTGCCCCTGTGGAAACTGTCACTGAAATTAAGCAGTACTTTATACCCTATTTTCTCTCAACCATATTTAATATTTATTCTCAGCTGAAACAACTAAGCAAGTTGATTAAACTTGCTCTACAATGTTTGCTCATAGTAGATAATACTGTGTGCATATACACGTGCTCTTATATTGAAGTACACTAATTTATAAAGTATTCTACACAGTAATGCAAGTATTGTGTCAGCAAATATTTCACTTCCTTGTGTCCTTGCACTGGGGGACAGTCAGCACTCTAGTGCACCCTAACAGTTGGATATTGTACTGCAATCTTTTTCTGCCTCAGGACCCCCTGTAGGTTGTCAGTCTTGCTTGGTGGATCTTCAATGACTCAACCTTCTGGTCAAATCACACAGTCAACAATGGACCCCTTTTGGGGTAGCAAGGCGTTCTACAAGCTATCTGCCCATACCAGGGTTTTCAGCTTCATCTCTGAGCCCTTTTTAAATCCAGCCTTTCATTCAGGCCTCTAGAGGAATCTTTTCCCCTCCTCAGGTCTCAGGCCACTTTGTCAGAGGCTGGTGAGGGAACGCAGGCTGGCCCCTTACTCTGGGTTTCAATCCAAAGATTCTCTATACAGCAACCAAGTACAACTTCTTCTAATTCCTTCAATTAGTTCATGCAGCCTTCTAGTGTTACCACCTGGCCAGTATTTCACCAGCCTGGCTGTTTTTATCAATGGATTTGCTAGTTGCCAGAAAATTAATTTAATCTGCTGGGGTGGTTTTTTTTATGTGGATCTAAAGAGTTGCATTAGTATCACAACGCCCCGGGATACCAAATGTTAAAATTTTGTGTCCTGATAAAGATGTGGCAGTGTTTTCACCTCTGTTTAAGAAATAACAGATCAAAACAGTTGAAAATACAGCAGCTGTCTACCCACCAGCACACACGTGAGAGTGAGGAGATGTGCCAGGCATATTATATAATGGAAAATCGGGGCAATGGTGTGACTGAGCCTCCCATACCCCTCCGCCCCAAAGCTTGCATAAAAAATTGCACATTCAGTGACAACTGACTAAACAAAACAGACTACAAAGAATGGCTGGAAAAATGTATAAATACAGCAAACACCCATTTGTTATCAATCTTATTTATATGCACTGTTTTTCTAGATACTATAAGTGGCTGTTGAAGAGAAAGGGGGGTTGCAGAGTTGCCTTGCGGTTGGGGTTACAGCAGGCTTGCCTTTGTGCGAGGGAAGTTACTGGGTTTTTTGCAAAGGTGATAGCAAAAAAGGTGATACCGCCTTTCCAGGACCTCTTCCTACCTGGTCTCTTTATCACCATTCAGTACCTTGGGGTTAGTACTCTCAGCTCCAATCACTTCCAGATTTAGCAAATGCAGCCCATTGAGATCCTCTTAGCCAGAGCAGAGCACTTTCCTTTCACGCAGCCAGGCATTGACCTGCTAATGCCCTGCTTTTATTAGAGCCTCCTGGGCTCTGATTGGCAACTTCCAGGAGACCTCTCTAGGCAGGCCTGGAGAATTCACCTTCACTGCTTCTTCCTGGGAAAGGGTGTAGTAGGACCAGTGGACCTCCAGCAGGGGGGCATAATGAGGCAGGTACACCCTGTTACAGTCCTGTAATAGCCCACAAATGAGATTCAGAGAACACCATAACCATCAAACAATGGAATTTGCCACTAACTTCAAGCAAATATATTGTTTTATACAAATCAAGCATCTAGGTGCTTATGAAGTGGAATTCAGCAATGCGGTACATCAATATAATGGATAATTCTATAAATACTGTGGTAATGAAATTCAGGAGATTAACATAAGTGGAATTGAAGGAAAACTCAGGTCAGAAATGCTATTTCATTATCATTGAAGGACCTACAAAATGTCTTTCCTTGTACAATTGCTGTTATGTGCACCATTGAAATACCATTTCTAAAAGTGAGTTTCAGTTTAGAAATGCTCACTAGTCTACCTTTCCATTACAGTTTATGTCTTAACACCAAGAAGCAAACCCTCGAGGAAAGAGAAATTAATATGTCCTCAGATTCTATATTCCTAAATAAGCAAAAGTCCATCTGATTATATTGCCTTATTCCTCAGAGCTCTCTGTAATTCAAGGGAAGAAGTATATCACTTTCAAATAGCTTCTGAAAAATGATCTCTCACTTCACTGTGACAATACGACTGAGAGAGGGGCAATATATTATACTTCTAAAAAGTAGTCACTTTTCTTGTGTACTCTCTCTTTAGGGAGTGAAACAGTAGGATACAGAGGCTGATATTGGACTGGCAGTCAGGAGAGCTGTGTTCTATGCCTCTCTCTGCCACTTACATGCTGTGGGAACTCAGGCAAATCACTTCACCTCTCTGGGCCCCAGTTTCCACATCTATAAAGTGGAGTAGTTATACTTACTTCCCCTTGTAAAAACACGTCAAGAGCTAAGGATAAAAAATTTTCTGGCACAAAGCTGTAGCTCCATGATCAAAATTGGGTGCACTCCTTCAGAACCCAAGAAGGCTAATGACATTTTGGGCTATATAAGTAGGGGCATTGCCAGCAGATCGAGAGATGTGATTGTTCCCCTCTAGTCAACATTGGTAAGGCCTCATCTGGAGTACTGTGTCCAATTTTGGAGCCCACACTACAAGAAGGATGTGGAAAAATTGGAAAGAGTCCAGAGAATGGCAACAAAAATGATTAGGGGCCTGGAGCACATGACTTACGAGGAAAGGCTGAGGGAATTGGGATTGTTTAGTCTGCAGAGGGGGAATTTGACAGCTGCTTTCAACTACCTGAAAGGGGGTTCTAAAGAGGATGAGTCTAGACTGTTCTCAGTGGTACCAGATGACAGAACAAGGAGTAATGGTCTCAAGTTGCAGTAGGGAAGGTTTAGGTTGGATATTAGGAAAAACTTTTTCACTAGGAGGGTGATGAAGCATTGGAATGGGTTATCTAGGGAGGTGGTAGAATCTCCTTCTTTAGAGGTTTTTAAGGTCAGGCTTGACAAAGCCCTGGCTGGGATGATTTAGTTGGGACTGGTCCTGCTTTAAGCAGGGGGTTGGACTAGATGACCTCCTGAGGTCCCATATAACCTTGATATTCTATGATTCATTGCAGCATGCAAAGTGAGGACTTGAATTGTATGATTTCTATTCTTCCTAACTGCCTACATCATCAATGGCCAAAGAGTAGCGACCTTTCTCCACATGCTTTCTGATGTAGGCCACACAGAAATCTGGATAGGATAGCCTACCGCAAAATGTTGGTCTCCCAGGGTTCATGCATTTCAAAAGGCTGTGGGAGTATTATAAACCTGATTGGACACACATCTGTAGGGAAATTTTATAATTTTTAAGGGCAACTACCAGGAAGAGACCATTGTTTAGTGGCAAAATCTGTTACATTTGAAAAGCAGAATGGAGAAACAAATCTATGTATTACCTTTTAGTGTATAAGAGAAACAGCATGAGTTAGATCATGCTTTCCTTCATAAAGGACTATGAAAGGGCCAAAGATAGGTAGAAAACTCTGCAGCTGTGAAACTGGTTTCTTTCCTCTGTGTCATCTTCTCTGGTGAGAAGGGTATTGCTATCAGTAGATGAACAGGGTTCATAGCCCTCCAACCTTGCAGAAGTCCTAAGATCCACAGGAAATATCATGGAATTTGTGGTATCTTTTATGAATTGGTCATTTACATTTAGGGTCAGACCCTTGACAATAACCCCCAGCCCTTCACCATCATTTCCTATGATAAAATTGACCCTCAGAAATAACATGATGGCAATATTTTAACAAGGTGCTCCCAGAAGCCCTTACTGACTCAGTAAAACACAATTAGAATAATGTGGCACTAAGTCTTCAAGTTGTTTATTGAAGTGGCTCTACATTTTGAAGTCATTGTTGGAATGAAAGGATTAATATTCAAACTTGTGCAACTTGGTCTTTTAAAAATTATATCTTGTTTTCCATGAAAAGATTACATGCAGCATACACAAAGGAAGAAAGAGACTAGAGGCAGATTAAAAAGCCCATGGTCTTGGGACCATTCTAATTCTCAGTGCTTTCAATGTTAATGTTTTATGAAAGAAATGCTGTCTCAGATGCTCCTCAAACAGAGTGTTAGTGAAAAAGAAAGGAAGGGGGGAGGATCTAGCTTACAACAGCTAGCTACATCAGAGGAGTTGGGTAAATGAACCAGAAAACAAAGCCTCAATACATAATTGTCCAGACTTCTTATTAAGAACATTATGATGGATTGTTAACCATTTTCTTCTCAGTACGTTTAGATATTAACATTACCAGAAGAATCTTCAGGATATTTTGTCTCCCTTATGAAGTTTTAATATAATTCAAATAAAAGTACCACATACATTTTTTGTTAAAAAAAATTATTACAGTGAGAAACTGTCAATCGGGCAGAAAACTCTACATTATTCAGACATCAGCATCTCTAGTTAATATACTGGACTATGTTCCAAAGAGTGTGGTTTGTAAAAGTGGCAAAGACTGCTCAGCAAAGTATTACTGTCCAGTATGCCAAGAGAATACTAAACAGGGGCCTTCTTAGATAGGATTTTAGATTGTGCATAATAATCCACTCACATTGAGATTGTTTCCTGTGAATTATCCTGATTAGACTACTAAATTAAGCCATAAAAATTGCAAATGAACACCTAGCTGTCTCAATGGAAATAAGGTTACTTTTTGTTTCTCTCTCAGACAAGCTTTGTTGTGGTGTCCAAAGTAGCCCACTTAGATTTTTTTCCTCAAGTGCATTGACAAGGAACCATCACTTGGAGTCTGCATCATCTCTGAATCAGCACAAGTTCACTTTTCAAAATATGGGTCACCCACAGAGAAGTTCCCAGATACGTGGCAGCCCAAGAACACCTCAGACTCATTCAACAGTTTCCTGCCTTTCCAAATCAATCCCTTGACTTCTTCAACATAATGGGGGGATACAACAACATGTACTTGCAGGTACCCTGGATTGCCCCTTCTCCACTAAGACAGACTACTATATTATCAGAAAGCCCAAGGTCTTGCTGACTCAGAAATCCACATGGACTCAGGCATTTTCCTCTCTAAAATTTATGGGCTCTCTCTCCTATAGAGGTTACATATGACTGTCATTTCTGTTCTGCAGGCCCAACCAGGAACCTACGAATCCTATTCAGTCTGCCAAGATATGGACCATAGAAACCAACTTAATGCCTAGACTTTCTGATATTAGGGAAACGGTCTAATCTGAAGTGTTTAGAATGGATTGGCTGTGACTTTGCATTAGAACTTCCCTCCTGTGCATCTGCTTGGCCTAAAGGGGAATTGCTAGCTGTGTGGTTAATCTCTTCTCCATCTGTCATAATCTGATGCTGGTATCTCATGGAAGGATGGGGTTCCTATCCAGTCTGGAGGAGGGAGGTATAGGAAAATTATTTTCCAATAGGAAGAATACAGCTTCTAAGCTTGGTGAGTATAATAGAACACTGATAGTAATACTGTGGGAAAACGCAGGCATTTCAGATGATGAACTACTCAGAGATTAAGATGAAAACGGGGAAATGAGGCTCCATAAATGAAGTCCAATGGAGGAAGGGAATCTCTCTATTGCCAAGTGTGCAGAGATTTTCTGTTTTCACAGCTGGTCATGTGTTAATGAGAATTAATGAGGAAGGATCATGTGTTTCAACTGGATGGGGTAGTTAAAGACCTATGCCCAACACTGTTGACTTTCATAAATTAGAAAATTCTCACCTTGGACAGTCACACATCAAAAAGAAAAAGAATATAGGGAACATGATCAAAGCAATCAGTGGTCTATTAGTTTATTAAATGGATGGCACAGGACTTCTTCACTTGAAACTGGCATTGGCAATGCATATGTCACCTGGTGGCTGTAAGTTCATTTTATGGCTACTAGTGACAGATTAGTAGCAAGTTTGCCTATCGCTCTTTCGAATTTTGGTAAATGCTGTTGAGATCTGATGTTCCCTATTCTGGTTTCCCAACCATAATTGGCATGACAGGCTATGGGATAACAACTATCCACACACTCTGACATCTGACTGTTTTGTTTTGCTCAGGATACAGTAGAAATGCAATTATGACCATTGTCACATAATCACCTTATTCTATAGGAGAATATTCTTTTTTTGGTATTTTACATAGTATTTCGATATCACATTAAAACTACATTAAATATGTTATTTAGGTTGCAAAGTCATGCCTTCAGAAGTGCCAGATTTGTGATTGCCCACCCAATCTTAATTCAGCCCTTTTGTGCATACGAATTATGATACATTTTAATTACATAATTGCATAGTAATTTGTCTATAGGACTCCTATCTTAGTGCACATATACTTCTTTTAATGTAGATTTTAAATGTAATTACCTAGGTTTAATTTTTAAGGGCAGAGGTAAAGTGAGTTTTGTTATGTGCAAATGTAACAACCTCCTCATTGTGCATCATCAGCAGGTGTTGAAGCTGGAGCCTTTAGCACTGTAGCACAGATTTGTATTACTTGAGCTACAGGAATAACTACGTTAACAGGAAGCAATAGAATGCTGTTATCTAGAGGGTGGGGAGGATGCTCTGTTGGTGCCAGAACCAGAGAATATTGGAAGGAGCCTGCCTCAGGGCTTTCTCTCCCTTAACCCCTGGGGGCGGTCCTCTCCCATGTGGAACCTCTGGGGATGAGACATAGGAGCCGTATTACTGGGTCCAGGGGGTTTAGTGGTGGAGTTTATCTCATCTCTTTTTCCCCATCCCCAGGAATTAAGGGAGCTCCTGTCCTATGTGGTGCGTTCCAGAGGAAGCTGAGGGGGGGGGATATTGGGAATCTGGGTCCAGTGGGTCTATGGGGGAACCCAACTTAGTTTTCTAATCCCCCGAGTCTTGATGATGCCCTTGGCCCATGTGATGCCCCCAGGGGGTGATGGGATTAAGCCCTGTTATCTCCCACTTTCCACTACAGCTCTTCTGATAGCTCCCAGGTGTTCTCAGTCCAATGAGTACTGCTGCTGCTTTTGGCATTATCCTACCCTTGAAATGGTCAGTGATTCTGGCAGTCTGGCAATATTTCCTTAAGGAACACAAATGAGAGAAGGGAGATGGTGAATTCTCATATAAATCTGAAGAATCTTTTATAATCAAAAGTGTTAGGTCACCCAAATATAGGGTTAATACCTTCATACATATAACATATAAATACATGCAACATATATGCTGCAGGAATTTGTTTTCTTTTAAAGATTGCCATGATTCGGGTTTAATTCAATTTACACAACAATAGCAGTAAAAAAAAAAGCTGAAAGGTTAACACAAGAGAACTGCTGCACAGGATAATTTCATAAATAGATTTCAGTAATCAAACATTCAATGAAACTAAGGGGAAATGTGAAGCAGCAATCAGAAAGTAGCCTCAACTACTTGCAACTCTTTCTCTGGTGAAAGTGCAATTAATGACCTCAAGTCAACATCCCAATGACAGAAATGAAGTCTATATCAACACACTTCATATTAACAGCCCATGCTCAGGAAGTGTTATGGAAGAGCCATAATAAGAGAACCCTTAAACCTGAACAAACACATTGGAAGTGCAACAAACAAGTTGAAGAATTCTCAAGATACTGACTGACAGGAAAAAGAAATCTAACCATTGAAGCTATACTTTGTAAGTTTAGACCTTCTCCTACTAACTATAGTACAGCAGATAAGCAGGCAAATAAATATAGAATCTATACTACACTATAATACAATGACACAACCCACACAATAATACATGAAAAGAATGTCATGTTTCCAAAGTCAAGCATTCAAGAATTAGGAAATGACAAGATGAAGGTTGCCTGTGCAATTTTAATTTGGCCACCATATGTGTATGTATTACCAGAGAGTCTTGAATTACATGGTCACACACTAATTTGTCTCAGCATTGTCTTCAGAGAAGTTGGACTGTTCTTGAGTTTCGTAATTAGTGACCAAGAAAGCTGAGATGTTCTGCTGCCCACATGGGTGTCAGTTCATGTTATGCCTCCCTCTGTGTAAAAAGCCAATGAGACTATAAGGAAAAGGAATTGTCTGCATGATCACTTTCAAAATGTACTAATGTAAGGCAGGTTTACACTAGAAATGCACAGGTGAAAGCTATGTTGGTGGGAGAATGTTTCCTGCCAACATAGTGCCAGTGTGGACAGTGCTTAGGCCACTGCAAGGGGACATCTTTTTCACACCCCTGCGCGATGTAAACTAGATTGACGTAAGCAGTAATGTAGACCTGCCCTAAGAGTTTACTTCACTGTGGAGATGTAACTTTACTTTCAGTATTCGGTTGTTTTTAAGGTTCATCTGCAGTTTACAAAACTTGTGGATATTAGTAAAAAAAAGCACTTAAAGAACTTCAATAAAGTGTTCTCAGATCTGAACAAAACCGAATATCACAAAAAGAACAAAGGGCTGGCAAAGAACTTGGTAAGTGCATAGAAAATGATCCAAGTTGTCATGAAGAAATCCTAAATTAGATATTTCTGACAAGCAGGTGGAAGCAAGGAGTCAGGCAGCTAATGGGTCAGATGGAACACCAGCATGTTAGCTGAACATGCTCATGAGGAAGGTGTGGGGTGGTGAGCCAGAAGTCAAAGTCAGACAAGAAGGTGGCTGAGGAGGAGTCTGTGGGGCTGCAGAAGATAGTTACCTGAAGTGGGAAACAACACAAAGTTTGAATTGAGCATTATTTGATGAAGGATAAGTGGGAAAGTGGTGGAGCGAAGAAAAGAAGTCCAATACTTCCTCCTTATTTCTTCATGACTTGGTTTGAGAGCCTTGAGAGAAGGAGAAGCTACCATCGTAAAAGCAGCTCCAAAGGCAGTGCCAGACGGGGACCCAAAACTCTATGAGGTCCTGGAAACATAATATGAGATGAAACGTTTGTGGAGATTTATTTGTTTTATTTTAATTATTTATTTTATTTTATTTTATTTTTATAGCGTTCCACATGGAGCAGAAGGGGTGAAGGCAAAGGGGGGGATTAGTGCGGGTTTAAAATGGAGGTTCCGGATAGATGAAGGTGTTGATAGAAGGATCGTGGGAAAGATGGGGATGAATGGAAGGCTAGGGTTAAGAAATCTAGCCTTTAACATGTTTGTTAATATAGTTCTTTAGAAAATGCATGCATGCAATGTGATCTGAGTAATTACAGTGCATCAACATTTGTTTTTTGTTTGCAGTTATAAAGGAATCTTGATCTAATGAAAATGTTAGATGGTCTTTTATAGTCTCTTATGCATAAAGTGCTAAATCCCACTCCTCTTATTTCTATAAGAAATCCCACCAGTTTCACTGCAACAAGTGGGGAAATTGTGCAGGAAAAAACAGAGCAAAGGGAATAGAGATTAATACATTTTCCCAAATCACCCTGGACCCAGAGGCTACCCTTACAGTGACACAGCAGTTTGGTTTCCCTGTCTATTCAATCCTTGTTCTCTCTCCTTTGATGTAGCCACTTGTGATGGGAAGACCTGTCCACTCCCCTCCACTTCCAGAAACATTACGTATAATATAGTTTGGTTTTAATTGAATAAACACAATCAAAACTAAATGTATTGAGATAATAAACAGACACATTTTAGTCTGTCTTGATCTTCAAGATCCACAATTGCTAAGGTAATTGCTAAGGTAATTTCTTAGGATCTTACCCTTAATTGTCATATCTCAACATAAATTGAGCCTTGAATCAAAAACAATATTAAAGTAATTTTTATATAAATATCAGTGGGCAGATTAATAATAAACACACATTTATTCAATGTCTTTTATCCCAAAGGAACCTAAAACACTTTGCAAATTCAGTCTGAAATAATAACTGCATTTCAGGCTTTTAAAAGGTCACTTAAACAGTTACCAAAATGCAGTCACCTCTGGAGTGAAATGTAGATGGGTGCGTTAGAAATACTTTATGCAGATTTACCTACCAAGTAACATTCAGCATCAGTGCACCGCAATGGGGAACTGGAATTAAAATATATTTCAATATTGCACATGTTAAAATGTAAGTAAGGAGATGGTGACAATGGCATGGCAGCTTTCCTAAAATAAAATTTTGCATGGAAGGCAGGGAAATTGGAAATGCGATGTCTGTCCCCCCACAACATCCACAAAATAAAATGATAAGAATAAAAAATATTACAGAACCAAATACAACTAACGGTTAATATGAATTTAATTCCAGTGTTTTATTATTTGTAGGCTGAAGAGGTCAAATTCTATTGGGGAAAAAGAAAAGAACACTCGAAGTGAAAAGATGTACGCACAATAAAATATGCAGCAGCATCTTTCCTCAGAAGACAAAATATTATTTATAAAAACAGTGCTATTAGATGCTGATACAGTCACATTTCAGCACCAAAGGACACAGTACTGGTACTGTAAACTATCAGTGCTGTGCCTGAGCAGATTGTACTTATAGAATTACAAGTCAAAACACTGTTGTGGATATTTCAGCGAGATGGGAAGCAAAATGCATGCCTTACCAGCATATTGCTTCGTATAACCCCCCCTATTATGGTATGCCTAAACTGTCCTAAAAGCTATAATATTGTTAATAATTTCTTTGCAATAACAGCTTGAAAAATTACCATCCACTGGATATTTACACGACCACTAATCCAGGATCATATCTTTTCTGATTAATTACATTGTGAATGTTTCAGCATACAGTGACATTTCAAGAAAGAAAAGGGGGGCAAAAAAACGTTAGTATTGAATTTAAGTTGAAAAACCTCTTCAAAAAGAAACCCAAGGTTCCTTCTTTCATCCCTAGGTGGCAGCGGATTTGAAAGCAGTTAATAGAAATCAAGAACACATTCACTGTATGCATATCATTCAGGGAGATAAAATATAATTTTTATAATACTTTTCTTAAACATGAATATTGTCTTGCAATCTTACAGCTGATGCTAAATGAATTTATGGCAGGTACTTCCTTCATCAGGATGAATGGTAAATGGCAGTTCACTGCCTTCCATTTTTCTGAGATTTTAATTAGAATTAGCTTAGAAATTAAACAATAATGACTTGAATAGCATATGTAGGCTTTTTCAATTTCTGGGGAAGATTCAGTAATGGCCCAGTGCACAGCACAAGTTTCAGAGTGCTGCTGTTTTAATGAATGCCTTTTGTTTTTAAACTTTGTTCATTTGGCATAGGAACTACTTTGAGGACAAATTCCCAAGAGAAATATTCATAATATAACCTAAGTGTCGGGGACGGGGGAGGGTCATGGTTCAGTGTCCATGCCCGGTGCTATTGCCCAGCGTCAAGAGTCTGTGGCCAGTGGTAGGAGAACCTGTGCCCTCCCTGCTCCTTTGGGTTCCAACCCAGGGACCTGTGATTGGCTGGTCGGTTATGCAGGCTTGGGGGCAGGTGCCACCAAGCATACTTTCTGGGTTGTTTCCTAGTCACAGCACCCTCCAAAGTCAACACCAGGGTCGACTTTTGGCAGGGTTCTCACTGACAGGGAGTTGGTGGCTCTTCTCCTTCACTTAAAGCCATGGTTCCCAGTACCCCTGAGGGCCACTGGCAGTTCTGCAGCAGGCAATGTGGTGTTCCTGTGGCCTCTCTGCAGGAGCTAACATCATAGGATTGCTCCTTTGCTCTGCCACCCCACCTCCCAAACATTCCTCCCCACGACTGAACTGGGTCACTCCCTTTTGACCTCTGCTTTCATTGTGAGCATGCCCAGCAGATGTACCTAGGAGTGGCTTCTTCACCCAGAGTTGCTCAATAACCCTTCGTGTCCTGATGTGGGTCATATACAACCAGTCACACCCAGGAGATTAGAAAAAGTTTGTGGAACTACAATAGTCATTACCACATGTCCATGTGTCTGTTTTTATCTAATACTAAATATCTCTGTTCTGAGTTCTATTTACTGTTATATAAAAATTTTGCTGCGTGCATTGATTGTAGTTATATACAATAACCGGGCAAAGTTAACACTACGGCAACTCCATCCTTATACATTGCATACCATTTTTTTAAACGGAAAATAAGAATGAGTATTGTATAATAGAAGACTCTATATACAAGATATACATAAATACTATATATGATATATAAGTTAATTTGTGTGATGTTCAAAGAGAGGCCATTTACACATAGGAATGGGAGGAAGCCAAATCCCAGGTATAGTTCTGGGTTTGGATGTCTCTGCAGCTCAGTCTAAACATGGATTCTAAACTCCCTAGAACGTGGGAAGGTTCAGATCTGAATTTTGAACTGGTAAATTTGGAAGTGCTTGGATCTGATGTTTTGGTGAGGGCCAGTTTGTGCTCTCAGTAATTCAGATGATTTTTCAGATCTATCAAACACATAGAAAAATATTGCTTTATTATATATATAAAAACAGTGCTTTAACAACAGGGAAAGAGGAATATCATGGCTGTCTAAATATATTTCACTGGTGCAAATGTTTTGTAGTATTTCTATAATTCTTGCAACAGTATTGAAATATTTAGCCATTCTAAACTTTGTTATTTTTAGAAAAGATTATGATATCTTACTACACAGATATAGCCCTCAGAAGGTGAATATATATGTTGATGCCCTTTTAATTCAGTTTTGTAGAAAACTGCTGATAAACAAAAGCAGTAGCAAAAGATGGACACTCCCCTCCCATAACCCAGTTCACCTTGTTAAAGTGTAAACTTCAAAGTTTAACTGAGACCATTTAACTACTAAACATTGTTAAGCCCAAGTATTTGTTTTTATTTTTACTTTCAAACATGGATATTATTCATAAAAAAACTATGTATATTAAAGCAACAATATAGTCTCTCTTCTCATCAAAAAAGGCCAAAGGAAAACAAATTTATTAAGAACTGGAATCCGGTTCTTATATTACTGAGGTTGCAGTGTAAACCACTAAGCAATTAAACAGTATCTCCAAAGGTTATACAAGCTACCTTCATTAAATCTTTCTGAGATTTATCCAGTATACATCATATGCCGTCTTTAATCTTTTTAAATAATGTTTGTGCATTTGGCTTGCTTAATTGTTTGTACGGTCAGAAAATAGATGGCTATATAAATAAAATTATATGGCTAGCATTTGTGACATAAGGTACAATATTAACCAATCTCTCATCCTGGATCACAGATTAGTATTTTCAATGTAAATAAATACTTGCTGTTCTGGCATATGAGTGTATTTTGCACAGACATTTTGTTAAAAATGCCCATCATCCAAGTAAATCAAAACAGTCTATTTAAGCTATACGGTAATATTCCATATTAAAACAAACAAAAAATTTCCATTAAAAGAATGTTAAAACTGCATTGCTAATCAAGTCAAAAGTCAAGAATTATCTGTTAAGGTTGCATTTACCACTTTAAAAATGCCTCCTTATGCAGATACATTATGATACAGATTTTAATTATCTGATTACACACAACAGTACACTTTAAAAGGTTCTTCTATTTTTTATATATTCCCAATTAAAAAATAATGTAACAACTGGTACATAATGAACCATTTTAGGTCAATTACTTAAAGTACTACACATCAAAGAAGAACAGCAACTCCATAATAGACAATACTACTAAATAATTGGGCAGTAACACTAAACAAACAAAACACAACTTTTCCATCTCCTCATATCTTCTTCTATAATAGTTGCTTCTTTAGTAACCCTTCCAAACAGACTTTGCAGCATGCCTTGAAGATCAATCGCTTCAATCTATATTTCTGGTGGTGGGTGGGAGGGGAAGAGATTTCCAGAGGAAGGGGCCTTTCACAAGGAACTTCCTTCTAGCTGTACTCTTTTTTGTACCAAGAAGGGCCCAGGCTGAATGTCTCTACCTGTGGCAAAATGAGGAGAGAAGCAGTCTCTCAAAAAGGAAGGCGCTAAGCCACATGGGGCTTTTTAGGTAAATTCTATTGCCTGAAGCCTGCACTGGTAGAGAGATATTCCTTAAACTCACAACTGGAAATTCCTTCATCTACTGAGCACTAGGATGTACTGCCCACCTTACTCACATGGGTAGTCTCACTGACTTTATTGGAACTGCTGGGACATTTGTGTGAATAAAGTTAACAGCTTTTGTCCCATAACAGATATTCTAAAAGAATGTGCAGTACATGCTATCCCATTGTACAATGCATCTGTATCTCAAGCAGGAAACAGGGATGCTACTTCTAGGGCTGGACAGTAATTCAGTTTCTCTTGCTATTCAAACATTGTCCTCTCTTCTGTAACTGTCAATAGAACTGTCAGTTGTGATGGGTACACCTGTCCACTAGAGCACCCAACTGATTTAATATTGGGCAACACAGAGCTGTCAGGTGGTATTGATGTTCTGTCACTAATAATCTAGACTGAATTAGAATTAGTAATGTATAGGTGGAAGACTCCATATTCCATTGCCAATCTCCTGAGACATCCAGTCCCATTACTCTTAAGCATAACATGGTTTTGTTTTAATTCAATAGAAGGATTCAAAAATGACTCTGTTGAGATGATAAACAGCCTCTTCCTTGGGATCTCATCTTGAGATATTCTGAACACCCACAACTCATTTCTCAATATCATGCTGTCAGTTTTAATAACTCACATAATTAAATTAACCCTAAATTTAGACTGGTAACATGCAGTGTCCTATTATATATTAGTCACGTGTATATTTTTAATATAATATACATTAAATTTATTATTTTTAGTATATTTCATTCCAAGGGATCCCATAATGCTTCAACAATTGAAACTGAAATACTAATTTTATGGTATCAGCCACCCTTGGGGTGAAATGGTGAAAGGTACATTAGAAATAATATAAAGAGAGAGAGAGAGTAGGAGAGGAGAATTAGATTAGATGAGATTAGAGTTTTTGATAGTCCAGGGTTAAGAATGCCTCATGGTCCAGGTTGGGTGTGGGTTTGAGAGTCTTTAGCTGAGGACAGCAGCATTCAGGAGGCCTTGATTCTGGACAGCGAGGTGTGGAGCCCTAAATTAAGGATGTCTGGTTTTGGAAGGCTTTGCTTATTTATTATTTGATTAAATATTTTTTTACACACAAAGTAATATACTCTGGATGTTTGGAGATTAGACACTGTATACACATGTAGCAACCTGTATCTCTGTGTGTAGTACACACACACACACAATATGAAAATCAAAAATGAAAACAGTTAACCAACAACAAACTAACTATATCCCTAGTAGTTTTACTTAATTAAAAGATCTCATTGACACATATTCTCATTCAGTTTGCATTTTTTATCTGGCAAAATCCACAGTGACTTAACTGAGAATTTTCCCTAAGTAATAACAGCAGGATTTAGTCCATGTGGACTGTTTTGATCAGACTGTTTCCGTAAGTACACAAGAATGGTACAAATATAAGATCATCCACTTGGGTACCTAAGGATGCAAGATAAAACACTGTATGACATTATACTGTATTATTTGTGAAACAGTATGTTATTATATAATTAATAACAGCATCCTAATGCATATGGACAAGGGAGGAAAATTAAAGTTGCATGTTCAAACTTTGGTTTTTCCTGACTTTTAATACTTAGTCACATGATCTTAACTTAGCATTCACTTTTTTTTCTGTTTAATTAGACTGAATAGAACCATGTGGCTAAATCCCCATGCCAAAAAGGTAGCTTATTGCACATTGTAAAATCAGTCAGGAAATTTGCAAATGTTTTGCTGCAGAAGAGGAACCATCACCCACTGAAAAACACTGTACTGTTCTTTTGTTTGGTGGGAGAAGAGGGAGGGTGGAAACCTGTTGACAACCCTGCCTAATTAGTTGTAAAGTGATTAAGAAGATGAGAATGCATTACAGCAAATATAAATGATTTCTACCTCTCCTTTGAAAGACTAACAGTGGCATCTCAATGTGAGAAAAACAATCCAGTAGGAGACAAGCCCTGAAAGGCTCTTGAATACCTAAAAAGACAAGAAATCAATAAGGGCCATAATTATTGGTACAGAGATGTAATGAAGTGTAAAAACTTTGGTGTAACAACAAATTAAAACTCCATTAGCATCCTGGGGTAACAGAGGAACAAAAAAATGATTCGGAAAGATTACAATAATCTGTCCCTTCCCCTTTCCCCACACACATCCTGCTGGTAATTCAACTAGCCCTCTTTATGTAAGAAATAGATGAGAAAGTCTTTTAACAGTAATTTTAATGTGGAGTTAAGACTTATTACACAGCAAACCTAAGCACTTTTTAATACTGTTCATCTTGATACAATATTTTAAATTAGTAACAAATGTCATTTAAAGAATTTGGGAGTTGATATGAGAGCATGCTACTGACAGGTTAATTGGGTTCATATTTTGAAAGGTTTGTTCTAAATTGGCTAGTCTCTCTTTTTTTATCCTGCCAGGAGTAGTCTTTGAAGTTATTGACATTGGGCCTGATCCTGAAAGGTGGAAAATATCTTCAGCTCTGAATGACAGTAATGAGCATTGTAGGTCTTCTCAAAACCAGGGTCAAGAGTTCACAAGATGTTAGTAATTTACCTAAAATGAATAACATGGGCCTGGCAAAGATTGCTAACTCTGCCAGTGAAATTATTGTGCCTCTTGTCTTACTCAACATGCATACTTGTAGAGGCAACTTTGCAATTTATTATTGTCTTTTTTGTTCTCATGTAAATTGAGCTTCTGACTGTGTCAGTATTGTTTGCTATGACATTGTTACATATATATTTTCCTTGTCCTCCACAGGCATAGAGAATGTATTTATTTAATCATTAATTTAGTCTGATGCCTGTTACCACAAATATACCACAGAAGCTAATGACCTGAAGTGGAAGATCAGTGACAACATGCTCACTCTATGCGCCTTGACTACAGGAACAATCTGTCTAGTCATATATTGAGACCTAAACATTGAAGCCTTTTATTAGATGTACACAGGACTAGTTATATGCATTGGCTTACCAAAACACTTTCATTTGAGACAATAATATGGCACCAACAACAAGCAAACATACAATCATTACTTTAGGTAAATTACCACCCTGGGAAAGTAGAAACCACATTCCTTTCCCAAGGTACAGCTCTTTGGTGGTAATGTGCTGTTAGAATAAAATAAGAAAAAACAAAGTAAAAGAACAAGATTGTAGTGTTTAAATCAGCATTTTTGAAGAGAAAGATTTTGGACATTGCACAGGAGAGTTACCTCTAAGTAATCAGTTTAAAAAGCACAGGTCAGTAGTGGCCAAAATTTCTCATCTGATGGCTGTTTGGGAGAGCATGTGAAATGAGCTGGGGTTCTTAGTTCAGTTACTGATGGCTGTTTCCACAGCACCAAAAACAGCATCAGAAGTAGTAACCTAATGTCCCTACTATACCTTTCCTGGGAATAAACATTCTATTCTATACAGCAGAGATGGCCAAATTTATTGACTCTCTGAGCTGCGTACGACAATCTTCAGAAGTTCGAGAGCTGGGTCACATTTGTTGGGACGCGAGGATTCAGCATCGTGAGAAGTGCCTGTCAGGACTCGGGGCTTCAGCCCTGCTCCTACTGAAGCCCCGAGCCATGCCAGGTGCACTCTGCTGAGCAGAAACCCCGAGATCCCCCTCCCTGCTGGGCAGAAGCCCCTCCCCACCCTGCTGCAAGGCAGAGGTCCCAAGCTTCCCCACCCTCAGTCTGGGAGGTGTGGGGGGGGGGGTCTGCAAGACGCATTTTAACAAAGAAACAGCCGCATGTGGCTTACAAGCCACAGTTTGGCCACCCCTGCTATATAGGTTCATATATCACCCTTATCATTGTAGTGACTGGACACTTTTCAGCTATGTCATGGCTAACAGTTGTTACATGTGTTTCATTTTGTATCTTGTATCTCCTCCTCATTTCTGGGGGAGAATTGTGTCTGCAATGGAGTATTTTATCTTGGTAACCTTTTGTTTGGATGAGATTTGTGGAGTTGTTGCCGTTTTTAAATGCACACACTTATATATGTTATTATTAGAAGTGGCAGGTCACAGAAGAGCAGCTTGGTGAGGTGTGTGATTGTCCTTAGTTCCTGTGGGAGGTTGTTCCACAGTCTTGGGCCATCTCTGGAGAAAGCTCGGTCTCCTGCATAGACAAGCTCTATATTTGTGGTAGAAAGTTCAGTTGTGCCAGAGGAGCAGAGAAGTCCACAATGGCCCTCCTCTCAGATCTTGAAGTGATCTTTTAGATATCCTTGGCACCTTGAAGGTAAGGTCTGAGATCCGTTAGTATCCCTTCCTTCTAATACAGCAACATTTCTGGGCACTTTACATTTATTTAAAATATTTTAAAAACAAACAGGGTCTTCTCTATACATCTTTTAAATAGATGCACCCACCACCCAGGAGAAAGTGAGAGGGGATTGCAAGGAGAGATTATGCTGCATAGAAACTGTACTATTTTTCCTAACATTTAGTGAGAAATTACAGTGATAAGAAATGTGGGCATTTTAGAATTTGGGAGAATCATGAGACGCCTTAGAGCCCACCACCACTGGTTATATTTATGCCTCCAAAAGTCAGAAATATATAACTTATAAGTATCTGTAAAATTAGGTAGAGAACACAGAATATTATTGAGATTTCTTGTTTTTGATGGATTCTAATGGCATAAACATGGATGTAAGACCCTTTGTGGTGGAAAGGAGATGACTGTGGCATGGCAATGCAACAGCAGCCTCCACTACAATGGGGATCCCAAAGGTAGCCTGTCAGTGGGGTTAGCTAGGGAGGGTCCTGGACAGTGTGTCTGGGGTGCACTTACTCAGATAGTTGCTTTCTCAATGCACCCACCCCTATGCAAGCTTCTATGGGAGCCACAGTGGAATTTGAAGCTACCAGTCCCTGGCAGAAACCTAAGGGAGAGCAATGATAGGAAATGAAGTTTGCCCTCCCCCTGGAGTGAATTGCTTCACTATCCCCATCTAGCTCAATGGAAAACCTGCCCTTTTCTTTCAAAGCATATTCTTTCTGATGGAAATTTCATAGCCAACAATGTGTAAAACCTCAAGTTACACTGTGTGATTCCTGTCAAGTCTGATCTATAATAAGAATGGAGTCTCTTTTTGAACTTGTTTAGGTGGAAAAGTGAACAGTAGACCAAAAGCTACTACTTTCCTCAAGCATTTTCCTCCTAACCTAATACTGGATGTTGTCAGATGTCCTGCTCTATGGTAGACCTTTAAGTATAACTTAACTGAAGTTGATTTCATAGTACAGGAATAGCAAAAGAAAGCTTGGTCTTAGGCCACTTTTCATCCTTCCTAACATAGAGTCTCCTGCAAGTGATAGTTATAGGAAAATGTTAAATCTGAAATAGTTGATGTAACCAATGGACACAAATTAACCATTTTCTAGCAAGGATGAATGGAATAGTGGGCCAGATCCTCACTTGCTTTAAATCAGGACAGCTGCACTGGTCAGTGGAGCTACACTGATTTACATGAGCTGAAAATCTGACCCTACACATTCAAATTTGAAGTATTAAGTAAAATCAGACTATTCCAGATGTATCAATTGACTTCTTCACAATGGATTATGAAAATCAACTACTAGGGCGATCAGTCTTGAAGTCCTTAACCAGACCTGCTTGAGAAGTCCTAGCAAAATTAAAGGGAGTTGGGCATGACTAAGGAATAAGAAATTAAAAATTCAGACTCAAATAGAACTGTGCAAGATCAGCAGAGACCTGAATGGGCTATGTTCACCTGGCCTGCATTTGGACCTTGGGTTTAGCCTTGCATTTTAAGAGCATAAAAACATAGTAATTAGCACAATGGATCAGACTGAAACTCCATGTAGCTTAGTTTCCTGTCTTCAACAATAGCCAATACCAGATACTTGAGAAAAAGGGGTAAGAAGTACACAGTATAAACAATAGGCTGATATAGGATAATCTTCCTCCCTACTCGTCCCACCCCCTCACTCACAAACATTCACAATCTCATCCTGATTTCTCATAGTTAGAGATTGGTTTAAACCTGGAGTCATGAGGTGTAAATCCTTTTATCATCACTAATTAAGACTCTAAGTATTCTTATCCATATAATAGGTGTGTGTGTATATATATATACATATATATATGTATCCAGGTTACAGAGCTATATCTACTTTTGAGAAACATGATCTTCCTACCAACTTTAAATAAAGCAAAGATGGAAGGAGGAGCAAAGAGGCTATATGGAGGTGGACAGTAAAGAGGTTTTAAAAGAGTTGCAAAGGTATTAACTTCACCCCCGTTGATTGCCCTAGTCATCTTCCTTTCTGTCCTCCATTATTTCTCCATTTTTATTTTATCTTAGATATTTCCCGAAACTTGCAGGTTATTGCAGAAGAAAGCTATTCTTTTATAGCACTCATAGATGCTGTCTTTGTTGATTTTAAAGCAATGCTTAGTACTTTTGGGCCCATAATGACATAAGTTCCCTCTCATCTGTCTCTGTTTTTTTCCCCTTTATGATCCTAACCAGTCATAGTTTTATTTAGAGTTTTTGTTATCTTAGTTGACTGCAAGCTTCCTGATGATGTCCTTAAATAGTGTCTTTTATTTTTCAATCCAATTATTTTTTAGACCTGTTCTACTTTTGCTAAATAAGAATTTGTTTCTCATAATGCATCTTTCTGCTGCTATTGTGCCAGTTTATCAACTTGCCTGCAAGGTGTGTTTTTCTTTAGATCTCATGTTCTCTTTATTCTTGGTTAGTTATACTTAATGTTCATTTGTATGTGTGTGTGTTTTGTTCACCTATGCAGGGCTAGACTGCTTTTTCTAGCTCCAGGTAATACAACAGTTTCAGGCTCTTCTTAAAGGTCCCAGTCATGCCATGCTGGATGTTTCATGAGAAAAAGTGGGTAACTAGGGGTCAGTGGAAGAAGAGATTAGTAAAATGGCCATATGCTGATATTTTTACCTCATTGAATAGTACTATGCTCCACAGGGTCTGATTGAAGGTAATAGGATAATATGTGGGATAAGGTTCTACTCAGTGAGAGAAAGAATGTCAGAATCAGGCCCGTAATGATGTAGAGGTAATGAAAGGACAAACTAGAGCCAATAAACCCACTTCTGGCTCATTGCAATATTGAGTTGCTGTGACTGATACATAGGCCTCATTTAAACCACCAGGCATGTGCAAAGCCTTGTTACCCCTTTGCTGAGCTCCAGAAGATTCCTGGGTTTTACAGAGGGTCAGTTTCCTTGGAAGAGCAATTGGTGATCCCAGGCTCAGGATAGCTTTTAGTTTAATGTTTTTATTTATTTAATGTAAATGAATTCTGTTCTGTTTGACCAGAGATTGAGGAAATAGCAGTAATGCAGAATGCCACTGGCAGAAAACCCAGCTAAATCCATGTTTATGCTAGAAAACTGTAACTAATTAAATTGATGACCCCGGAGCATTCACCCGGAAGTTCTTCACCCCAAATTCACATGGCCGTCACTGCTCTGAGTAGAATAATGGGCTATTTCAGGTGGGCCTGGGAAACCCTTCTGCTCCTCAATACAAAGGGATTCTTCAGACACCAGTATCTCTGTTAGTCTCCATCAAGACAAGAGAGTGTTCCAGTTGACGGACCTGAATAAAAGCTCTGTGCAAGCTCGAAAGCATGTCTCTTTCAAGAACTGAAGTTGGTCCAATAAAAGATATTACCTCATTTGCCTTTTTTTTCTGAATTTCTATGGAGGTGAGATTCACTCTGTTCCTATTTATAATTTGTATCATGCATTCCATTGTCACCTTTGTCATGACAGGCAGCTAATGTCTAATTTCAGCCTCTTCGATGCATGATTCTGATTAGGGAAACAGTTCTGATGTCCATGCATCTGAAAATGATACTTCTGACTGCAGTTTTGAAAGGTCAAATCCTGCAGGCCTTATTGATGCCTTTCCAAGGCAATGAGCTTATTGGGTGTTTTGCCTGAACAAGGCATGCAGGATATGACTCCTAGTAAACAAGCTTTCTTGCAGGATTTACCAGCTGAGGAAGCTTACTGGGTAAACAGCAGTACATTTGTCCTGTCACAAATCTAGACATACTTTTTTTTCCTTTATCAGAGTTGAAATTTATGGCTCACCACCTGTCAAGCTGTAACTACTCTCAAAATACCATACATGTAAAATGTCCATTCCCCAGACACAATATATGCTAATTTTGACCTGCTCTTGGGCAGATCATATCAAGTTTCTTTCAATTAAAATGTTCCAAGTTTTCCCTTTTTCCTGTATTTCCTAGATAGTGGTACATTTCCCCCAGTAACAGCAAAACTGCAGTGTCAAAGGTTCTTTTTCTACAGCTGAGTCTGGCACTACTACATTTCTCATCGTTCCTTTCTCTACACAGCAATGTGTTTTAAAAAATAAAAAGGCTTCTTCACTGGCCAAATATTCCCTGGGTGCTTACTCTTAGATAGATTGACATCCATGACTTACTCTGTGGCACCATTTCATCACAGTCCCTTGAGTATATTAGCATTTTAATGGTATCCCTCCAAAATAATAAAGACACACACTTTGGGATGAGCCAAACTTGCTGTCTTTATCTGAAAAGCCTAGAATGTGTAGAAAGGAACATCAAAAAACTAACCTCAATCTTCCCAGGACCTCACCAAACTACTAATCTAGGAACCTGTCAACTATTTGTCTTATGATTTAAAGATAAGGTTTTATTAATCTACAACATATTGCATATTTTCTTCTATTTTCTGTAATACCTCTACATTTTGGACTACTGCATTCATGAAACACACCATAAATAAAATCAAAGAGAATATAAGCACTCTCATAATTTGCAAATACATTATCTAGTTTGTGAGATAAACAGCAAGACATCTCATCAGGGAAAAGCATTCAGAGTGATGAGATTTTTTAAAAATATTTTTTATTATGGGTTCAATTCCCTATCATGAATACTGTAGCTTGCTAAGTGCTAGTCTGTGATTATAGAAATAGCCTTTAAAAGGATTGATATGTACATTTCACAACTGAGGAGTAAACCTGGAAGCACTGGGCCTCAGAGACACACCTCAGGAGTACAATCCTTCCCTTGCTATCTCTTCAGTCAATAGGTGTAGAAGTTTGCTGTTGGCCTCTGCCAGAAATAAATTACTAAACACTTCTCTAGTGCTACCACAACTTCTTTGACTAGTGAGTTCTGGGAGTAGAGACAGATGCCAGCCATTCATGACACCCCTCTCCCCAACGCCTAGGCAGGAGTAAGCAAATACTAAGCCCAGTTTACTCCTGCACACCCAGACCTAAGGTGCAGGAATCCCACAGAGGAATAAAATGGGAGTTCTTACCCCCATCTTGTACACTTGCGTGAGCACATATCATAGGTTCATAATAGATTTCAGTCCATCATGACCTGTTCCTGAGAACGATGAGCAATTAGTTGAAACTAGTAATTTTCATTTAATGCAAGTTCTGTGATGCTTTTAGAAAAAAAGGTGACATGTCTGTGTAGATTGACATTTCACTGTTTTAACAGACTTCACAGACATGGCATTATTTTGCATATTTGGTGGTCACTTTGTGACTTATGTTGCATTTTACAAACATTTTTCTATGTTGTTAAAAAGAGTGAAAATTCTTACTACTGATATGAGGGGATATTTTAACCTTACTTGAAATCCACAAAGAGACAAAATACTTCTCTTATCCTTACATGAGAAACATTTTTCACAGATATTCCCTTTAGGAAAATTTATAATGAGTAACTTCTTGTAATAATCCTTATATACGGACACTTTAGAAAATGCATGACACTGAGCAACTTCCTGCATTCATGCTTACATGCAAACAGATAGATCTTAAAAAAAAATACAGTGATGGTTCAAAGTGTATTTCAGACTTCCAACCAATAAACAAACAAACAAACAAACAAACAAAGAAATTTAAAACTGAGTTTCATCTACTTACTATTATTATTTTATGGAACTAATTTATTGTTGGTTCCATTTTAGCACTAAGCTTTTCCAAAGAGCTGAAAAAAACATCTATTAAAAATTGTCTACTTGAATTTCCTTGGTCAGAAACAGCATATGTAACAAAGAAAATATTTTTTCACTTCTATGCATGGGCAAGAGGAGAATATTCCCTGAAGTTTCATTCTCATATCCTTGTATGAAAGCCTGATAAAAAGGCTTAACTCTGATGGCTATAGTTTTTTCACCCATGCCTCTGCTCGAACACTTGCAAAGGTACTTCATGTACATTAAAAACCTAAAAATCATAGAACCATAAAAGCCAGAGACAAATAAAATGCAGAATATCTATTAAATACTCCTCTAATCAATACTGAATGGTAATGATAGCCAACTGGGGCTAAATACCTATTACCATTCAATCATACTTATAAATGTTTGGTTTTTTCCCCTTAAATGTGAGATCTCTCAAAGTTTGGTTATTACAAACATATTTCAACTATATGTCTATAGTGTTATTTAGTCATGAATCAGAATCAGACACAAATACTACTCCAAACATAAAGGAAAATAAGATACAGTAAAGACATTATTTTACAGCCATTTTTGTGTTTTTCTTTTAATTCTCATGTGGTGTTAACCTATTTCAGTTTTATTCTAGAGTACATGCCCCTAGATTGAGTGAAAGTTAGACAGATGTGTGAAATTATGAATATGTTTAAATCCTCTAAGTAGATATTTTGATCAGGAAAACACTAATTTAAAGGTAACTGCATATTTAAGTGATCACCTCCAATTATAGATACTTGGATCCCAGTCCTCCACTGTCTTACATCTACAAAAAAAGAGTGCAAATGGTGTGTAAAATGCTACCACATCTGAAACGGAGCATACTCCTTTCTGACGTAACGTTTTGGGCTAAAATCCCTGTTGAGATCACTCACAAAGGCTCCCAATGTAGTTATTGTGTCAAACTGCATGAACAGTCATGAGCAGGATTTAGCCCTTTTTTTGGTAAAATCTGCAGACAGTTGTTTGGATAGGGATGCTACTTATGATGTTTTATTTATTCATACAGATGCTGAGTTTGTATCTTTGCCAGTGGACTTTAGAATGCTTACCTCTTTCATGCTTCTTCAGTGGAGAAAATATAGTACACGTTTAGAATACAAAATGAAATTGAACCTGTACCCGCTTAAAAAGAAATATTAAAGAGATGAACTTTCTCATAGGCCATCTTTTGTTGTGATAGCTATCCTTCTATTGCAGGGGTGGGCAAACTACAGTCCACAAGCTGGGTCCGGCTCATCAGGGCTTTGGATCCGGCCAACGGGATTGCCATCCCCGTGGTGCTGGGGGGCTAAGGCAGGGTCCCTGCCTGCCCTGGCACTGCACTGCTTCTGGAAGCGGCCGGCATCACGTCCTTGTGGCCCCTGAGGGCAAAGGAGATGGGGGTGGGGCAGAGGGCTCTGTGCACTGCCCTTGCCTGCAGGCACTGCCTCCCCTTCCACCCTCCGCAGCTTGCATTGGCTGAGAATGGGGAACTGTGGCCAATGGGAGTAAGTGGGGCTGGGCAGAACCCGCACCCTGAACCCCTCCTGCACCCAACCTCCGGCCCTAAGCCCCTTGCCATACCCCGCACCCCTCCTGTACCTCAACCCCCTGCCCTGAGCCCCCTGAAGCACCCTTCCATCCCCTGTCCTGAGACCCCAACCCTCTGTCCTGAGCCCCTCCCAAGCTCTGTACCCCCTCCTGCACCCCATCCCCCTGCCCTGAACCCCGTTTTACACCCCACACCCCTCCTGCACTACAACCCCTTGTCCTAAGCCCCTTCCTGCACACTGCACCTTCTCCCACACCGCGCACGCCCTCCTGCACCCAACCCTACATCCATGGCCTCATATGCAATTTACTCATCCAGATATGGCCCTCGGGCCAAAATGTTTGCCCACCCCTGCTCTAATATCAAATATAGGGATAATAAAATTGAGATATACAACAGAGAAAACACAATGACCTTTGTCTATGTCCAGAGATGTTCTGTGGAGAGTTGCAGTACAGATTATATTGCCCATTATACTTTTTCCAATGTACTTTGTGGCAATTTCTTGCAATATCTGGAATGAAATTTCTTGAATTAATTATTCCTGAAAGTATTCTGTGCCAAAAAATAAAAAATCTGCAACAAAAAATTAAAAATTCTGTGCACTATATTTGAAAATTTTGCAATTTTTTTTGTCAAATAAATGTGGAAGCTCAAGCATGGCATTGGGAAGCACAGGCCACTGATTGAACAGAGGTGGGAGATCGACTGTGCGACTCCTCCCCCACCACAGGGACATGGACTCAGTGGTGAGACTACACCCAAGTCTGACACAGAGCATGGACTGGGCCTGCCCCAGAAATACCCCAGAGCCCTGCTCCTCCATGCCAGGTGCACCAGGTGCAGGCAGGCAGACTCAGCAAGGCAGGATCCAAGAGTGTAGGGGCTTAGTGTGAGGGTTCTGTGTGGGGCAATCTGTATGTGGGCAGCTCTGTGGGGAATCTGGAGGCAGGGAGGAACTGGAGGCATTGGGGCTTGTTGGGGGGTTCTGGGTGCAACGATAATGGTACTCTGCATGGGGGTCTAGGTGAATGTGGTTAGGGATCAGCAAGAGGGTTGTGGGTGTGAGGGGGGGGATAGAGCTCAGCAGGGGGTATGGGTGTGGTGGGCTCACTGGGGATTAAGATGCTGGGGCAGTAGGTCTCAGTGGAGTGAGGATCCAGGTGTAGCTGGTTGGGGCTCAGTGAGGTGGGGATCCATGTATGGGTGGCTTATCAGTGTGGTCCAGGTGCAAGGGGAGTGGGAATCATCAGGGGGGATTCTGAATGTGGGGCAGAGGGGGTTAGGCTTGGCAGGAGTGTCTGAGTATGAGGGGGTCTGGATGCACAGAGATTGGGTGGATGTGGGGAGAAGCTCCCTAAGGAGTGCAGGAAGCGGAGGGAAGGAGGGAGATTTCATAGCTTCCTGTGGATGGGAGAGAAATCTGGGTGTGGGTCTGACCCAGCACTGGATGCTGTGCAGGGGAAGAGGAAGTCCCATCATCTCCAGTCGAGCCTGGACTAACAGTTGAGTGCGGAGGAGGGTAGGAGCCACCATCTGGGTCTTCACCAGTCCCACCTCCTGCCCCACAGTGATTTACCTCTCCCCAGGCTTCCCTGGGCCCCCAAAACATATTGCTGGCAAGGGTTGCGCCACAATTCTTGTGGCTTCACTTTGCTTCCCCTATCAGAAAGTCGTTTTTCTGCAGGGAAACAAAGAAATCTGTGGGGGACATAAATTCTGTGCATGCACAGTGGCACAGAATTCCCCCTGGAGTAATTAACTGTAACCTTATTGAATTAATTTTAACATTGTTTGAGTTTATCGAATTAAAAATACAATTGTGTACATGCTCTTATGTACTTGCATATATTTCCATGGGAAGGGTAACTAGGAAACTAGCAAGAGGTGATTAGGCAAATTCACTCAGGTTGTAACATCACCACAGAAGCTAACTCCCTGGAAGGGTATGTGTATGCTAGTTCAAACTGGATTCTCTAGGGACCAATTGACAAAGAAAGGAGTTTTGGATAAATAGCCTAGTTTTAAATTGGCTCATGGCCTTCTTCCTGATTCAGCAAACAGACAGGATCCCTTGTTCATGAAGGGCCCCAGTCCTTAGGCTAAGCGTGGAAGGAGTTAGCCTACCAAGGCCTCATAAATATGGGGGCTTGTTCTGAGCTAAAGCTATGAAGAACTTGTAACTGCAAAAAATCCCTTTGGGAGGAGGCTTGAAGGCCTGCTCCTTCCAGAATCCATGTTAGCACTGGGGTTAATACTATTAAACTTAGTAGCATGCATGTAGGCCATTTTGTTGTTTTCAGTATGTTTTTTCTGTAATGCTTCTTACTTTAAGAATAAAATAGGCTTTCAAAGGAAGTCATAAACAGTTATTTTATTACTAAAACATGATCCTTGTGGATACTGTCATATAATCCCCTTTTCCAATAAAAAATCTGCTAAGTAGTTCATGTACAATAATAATAAAAAAACCTACCACTCTCTACTTTTCTTTTCAAAGTCCTTTGGGAATAATGTCAAAGGGCATTACCATTTGATTAATGTCACCAGAACAATATTGCTCTTTTTTGACAGCATTTTATGATTCAGGTCACTTGTCTGAACCATACAGAATGGCTTTGTCAAGTGCACAAAACATTTTTAAGACTATAGAAATGTGGGCTTTCTTGTCTTTTTTTAAAAAAGTGAATCCCTCAAATGTTTATATTCACTCTTTCTTCAAGTGCATGTGGAAACAGCGTAAACCTACAGGAATCAATTCAAACTTGAATGATGTAGTTGTATTCATAAATATTCCATAAAGGAAACATGTAAATAATGCATTTGGGGGCATATAAAGATGCCATCAGAAAAAGCAAATGGATTTACTTCAAATCTTTTATGCACTTTTTTTTATTGAAGCTGCTTGTTAAATAATTGAAAGCAGAGCAAAAACAATCATAAACCAAAATCTACAAATGCTATTATAATTGTAGTCAGCAAAGTACAAAATCATTGTTTATAGCTGGTAGAAAGTCACTGAGACCTACTTATAAAATTAGGTAATTTTCTTTTCTTAAAAATTGAAAAAAATATTGAATATACTGTTTCCAAAATAAATTATAAGAAACCTGAAATATAAGATTGCTGATTCTAAAATTCTTCTGCTTTAAAGATGTAATTAGATACATTCTTTTTTAAAACACTGTCTTAGAAAAACACTTTATTTTCAGAGTGGTAGCCATGTTAGTCTGTATCAGCAAAAACAATGAGGAGTCCTTGTGGCACCTTAGACACTAACAAATTTATTTGGGCATAAGCTTTCGCGGGCTAGAACCCACTTCATCAGATGCATTTTAGCATTCAAGGAAGAATGAAGAAGTATATCTTTATATATGTCATTTACAGTACTCTAGAAAAAGAATACTGTTAGATGTTTTTGTCTTATGTGTCCTTGGATTAATTAATGTATCATCTAATCAAGGAGTTTTTTTCAACTTCATAGACCACAGACACAATAAACAAGAATTCTTGTAGTATCTCTGGGCCAGATCTTCAGCTGGCACAAATCAATGTAGCTCTACTGAAGTCAATGGAGCTATGTGTATTTACATCAGATAACAATCTGGCCCTTTATACTCTGCCCTTCTCTTCTTTCAGATCTTTCAGATCTCTATGCAAAACTCACTTCTTCTTCTTTAATTACAAGGAATAAGTTAAACTTCCCCCACAATCCAAAAAGTAAAATTATATCCCAGCAGAACCCCAAAGTTGTGCATGTAGGAAAACTGAGTGGCCCTATAAGTATGTTATGATTGCAGCCCTTATCCTTCCTCACCCCATTCCACTACATTATTTGTTCAACTCTTACCATTTTACATTTTAATTCAGAATAAAAGCTTTTTGGAGCAGGAGCCCTGTCTTTATATTTGTATTGTAAAATTCCTAGCACATTTTTGGCAGCTATGAAGTAACAGCAACAAGACATGCAACTACTACCAAAAATCATTATTTAAATTAATATATGCATATACATGAATATACATGAAGGCTAGATTGTGCCTTTACATTTAGAAGAAACACCACATTGGACAAATCTGCTGTCAAGTAATTAATAGCATTATTAGTAGGAAATGTTTACACTAGGAATGTTTATAGACTTAAGTAAAGTTCAGATCAAATTGATCTAATGAATTTAGACTATATGTTTATGACTATATGTGACTATATGTTTAAACCAAAAGTACCATTTTTCATTTGATATAATTTCAGCTGATAAGAATAAAAAGAAAAGTTCCACTGCCATGTTACGCTAAGTCTCCATTTTCCTTTCATCAGTATTATGTAACCAGGCCAATAAAACGTAGAGTTTATTGTCAAAATGTCATTTGTGACCAGGTTTTTTTGTAGCTAAGTTTGGGCCTCAGTTTTATGGGTACAAATAATGGTAGATGCAAATAATAGTATTTATATTCCTAACCATCTGATGGAACCTGTAAACTAAGTAGCTATCTTCCTTATGCATGTACCTGGGCTGGAATTATTTGTAGTCACAACACTGTGCTATATTGACTACAATAGCAATACTGACTGCAAGTGCAAAATTGGAGCATAGGGAGTGCCCCCTTAAAAAATGTGGTCTTCAATGTAATCTGATTCTTCATATGCATTCACAGAATATATAGTAATGGGTTCTCTAGAGCTCCTATGTATGATGTGAATATATAACATCAGTAGTACACATTGCATAGTATAGCTCCAGAATATCCACTGTGATTTAAAATTCCTATTGATTGGAAAGTAGTGATTTGCAGGGAATATGCAGTAGCTACTTTTTTAAACGTCTCAGCATTTTGTTTTCATATTACAAAACTTGGTAATCCAATTCATGAATGAAACCTACTAGAGTTAACTTTAAGGAAAGCAATCACATTTAAAATTGAAAACCATATAAATGCACCCTAACAGTAAAGTTTTTGTCTGACTTTTGTCTGCTGTTTTTGTCTGGCAATATGATTTATTTTTAAATTCACTATTTTTCCAAAACAATCAGAGTTCGGATAGACCACCTATTAAACAACATGTGCTGATTTTTTAAAATGCCTCCACACCCATTGTTGTAAGGCATTTTTGCTCACCTCGAGATTTTAAAAGAGTTTTTGTAAAGCCCAGAGAGCATCAACACCAAAAAAATCATGTCCAGCTCTCCTCCTGTTTTCTTCTGTTGGCAAACATCTGCCTTCTGAGTCTTCAGGTCCAGTTTTGCAGGTAAATATATTCTTGTGGAGTCTGCCATCAAAATGTTTTGTTTCAGTTTATTTACCAAATCTGAAACACTTCATTTCAATTCCTTTCAATATTTTCCCATATGGGTACATTGCCTTGTTGGGATTCTAGTTCTGAAGTCCAATACCACTTTTCTCCCCTATCGGCCAGGGCCCATGGATGTACTATGTCTCCCATAATAAACGCAGAGTCACATGCAATGCTTCTTGAGGCACCCAGGACTGAGAGTCAGCTTGCTACACTGCTCTACAGCCAAAATGCTTCTGAAATAAATGTAGTCAAACTTTACTAATTCTGGGTCACTGAGAACGAAAATGATGCTTAAAATTGTTCATTGGCTCTAGTTTTCAAGATATGCTATTGGGTCAGTATATACGACCCTTGACATGGGAATGGTGGAGGATAAGTGAGTTATAAAGGGAAGGGATCTCAATTTAAACCAGAAATGACTAAAAGACATCTTTGACTGGATCTATGAATAAATCTATGACTGGGTTTGGACAGTACTTGCTTTTTAGGCAAAACAATGAATGATGCAATCTGAAGCTGGTATTGCGTCATGCATGACATGAATTGCATCATGTTATTCCTAGAAGTCATGGATGATGGAATCCTAACGAAGCTTACATCACTCTGCTGAACAAATTGCCCCATATCAGCTCTAGAAATCCTACAGTGTCGTGCTCTCTTATTTGTCAGTGTTTGATTTTGCAAAGGGACACATTTCTGGTTAGCCAAAGTGAGCAGAGATGCCTCGTACTTGTGTGAACAGTGCAGATAACTTCTGCTATGTTTGTGGTGAAGTGACTTTTGCATCACAAAAGCGCAGAATAACCACTATGGTTAAGAAAGCCTATCACCTTTATTTTGGCTGCAAAATTGGAGATCAGGACAAGAGGTGGGCCCCACACATATGCTGCAACACTTGTGCAACAAATCTTCGCCAGTGGTTGAACAGGAAAAGGAAATCTATGCCTTTTGCAGTGCCAATGATTTGGAGAGAGCCAACAGATCATACCAGCAATTGTTACTTCTGCATGGTGCCTCCAGTTGGGAAAGGTGTGTCAAAGAAGAAAAAGTGGCCTGTGCATTATTCAAACATTCCATCAGCTATACGCCCAATACCCCACGGAGAAGGACTGCCAGTTCCTGATGCACCAGAATCATTCTCACTTGAGTCAGACAAGGAAGAGAAAGAGGATGAAACTTCTGGTCCTGAACCATCAGTGTCACAGGACCCACATTTTCTCCCATCCTCCTCCTCTGAACCACACCTCATAACACAAGCTGAACTGAATGACCTTGTCAGGGATTTGGAACTACCCAAGAGTAAGGCAGAGCTGTTGGGCTCCAGACTACAGCAGTGGAATCTCCTGGCAGGTGATGTTAGGGTTTCCATGTTCCGTGACTGTCAAAAGGATCTTGTCCCATTCTCCTTCATGGAAGGTGATCTTGTAGCCTGCAACAACATCGATGGTGTGATGGCAGCCCTCAACATCGTTCACCATCCAGATGAGTGGAGACTCTTCATTGATTCATCGAAGACGAGTCTTAAAGCTGTTTTGCTGCATAATGGCAATGTTTTGCCATCAATTCCAGTTGGTCATGCAGTCCATATGAAGGAAACCTATGACAACATGAAACAACTTTTGAGGTGCATAAACTATGACCAACATCAGTGGCAGCTTTGTGACGATTTGAAGGTTGTTGCTCTCTTGCTTGGTCTGCAGACTGGATACACAAAGTACTGCTGTTTTCTCTGCGATTGGGAGAGTCGTGCAAGAGATTCCCACTACATCAAGAAAGATTGGCCACTCCGACAGTCATTGGAGCCTGGGAGGAAAAGCGTTCAGCATCCACCACTTGTTGAATCAAGGAAGATTTTGTTACCACTCTTACACATCAAGCTGGGTCTGATGAAGAACTTTGTCAAGGCCATTGACAAAACACAAGCAGCTTTCAAGTACCTCCGTGGAAAATTTCCAAGCTTAAGTGAAGCTAAGATAAAGGAAGGTGTCTTTCTTGGTCCTCAGATTCGTGAACTTCTTCGAGATGATGCATTTGACCATGCACTGCGTGGCAAGGAAAAGACGGCATGGAAAGCCTTCCAGTCAGTGGCAATACATTTTCTCGGAAACAACAAGGCAGACAACTACAGGTTGTTGGTGGAAAACCTCCTCAAGGCATACAAAAGCCTTGGTTGCAACATGTCACTAAAGATACATTTTTTGCACTCTCATCTAGATTTTTTTCCACCAAACTGCGGAGCAGTGAGCGACAAGCACGGCGAGCGATTTCACCAGGACATTGCAACAAAGGAGAAATGCTTTCAGGGCAAATGGAGCCCATCAATGCTTGCAGACTATTGCTGGACAGTGACAAGAGATGCTCCATTTAATGAATACAAGAGACAAGCCAAGAAGCGCCGAGTAGACACTGAATAGGACTAAACTATGTACATAATAGTTTTTTGCCTTTTGTTTCATAATACATTTTATTTATATAACGCTTTTGCTGATTTTTAAAGTGTTACATAAACAGGACAGGTGAAATATTATCATGTAAAGCAACCATAAACACATGAAAAGACCTAGGTTTACAATTTATGATTAAAACTCTACTATCTACACCATATACATAAAATGTAAAAACTTAAATATCTTAGAAACAGTAGCCAATCAGTTGTTTTAATTGTCATATTTGAATTTAGCACATCAAAATACATAATAAATATCACATTTTATCTCTGAAGCAGACAACTTCTAAAAAATTGTAGACCAGTGTTATCAACTGCCTCCAACAAAAGGGAGTCTTGCCTGTACTCTCGTTGTTAGGTCCCTAACACAGCCAATCTGTCAGCCACACAAGCACTGTCCTCTGGGCTATACCAGCCCTGCCTTTGTCTTGCAGGTTGACAACAGAGGCACCCAAGCACCTGAGTCCCTTCAAAATGTCATCCTGAGGTATCCAGTCCTTGATCCCTGGATACCCACAGAAATCCCAGATCCTCTGTTCCCCCCAAAAAACAGTGTACAACAGTTAAGCAGTTTTAACTTAGCCCACCATTTCTTTTATTATGCCTAGCAGTTGAGTCCAATAATCAAACAAAAGACTTTTTAAATATTTTTTTAAATTAATTAAATAAAATAATTAAAATAATATTGAAAAAAGAATATTGAAATAAAAGCCACTATTCAAGATGGGAACAAATGATAGATATAAAAGAACATAACTCACTTTCTAGAAACTAAACTAACAAGGCATTCCCGTACCTCTTTCAAAATACCTTACTTCAAGTTCTTTCCCCAGCATTGTCAACAAATTTGAGTCAAACCCACTGGCAGCCTGTCCTCACAGAATGAAGGAATGTCAGGGAGTCATTCTGCTCCCCCACATGTACCTCAATAGACCTTTGCTGTTCACCTCAAGATAGCGTCCCCTGTCCCTGCTGTTTACTTCCTCCTGAAGTCGCCACCAGCTTTTCACTAGCATCTGACTTAGAACGCTGTTAGAATCCTTTTGTATGAGAAACAATACCCATTAGTCCACCATGAAGATAAGTGTCTCCCACCATCGTGCCTGGAGAAGTTTGTCTCAAGACCCACTACTTTTGAGTTACCTGCTTTTAACTATAGACTTAGAGAACTTTTAAATATATACAACTAATTCCTCATATATTTTCCTCATAATCAATTATTATGATGATCAGTATAACACAGGCTTTCATCAGAAACTTTACATGACACTATTTTGGTGAACCTATGAGATCTTTATACCTATGTATGCCCCAGTGCCCTCTGTTAGTTGGAATCATATCACAGTTAGTCTTCGGTCACATCATATGACACCAATAATGCATTACAGAAAGGAAAATCCACATTTTATTATGAGAGAGGAAATCCTCCAGCCCATAAGAAAGAATAGGAACCCTAACCACAACCTTCCTAAGATGATGCACCACAAGGAAAATACAGTTTAATGTTTTATAAAACTGATTAAAAAACATTTCTAGTCAATTAAAAAATGAAATAGTCTGATGAGTCAAAATACCCTACCATGAAATTTCATTTTGATTTTCCCAAAGGAAAATTGAAAAATGTTGGCAAAATTTTGAGGAAAACTTTGTTTTCCATTGGAAAATCTGCTATTTAAGGGCATGAATATTGAAAGATCTAACAGTTGCTCAGGATTCAAATATGCATTCACAAATACTCCCTTGCAATATTCAATCACTTCTGTTTTTAATGTAAAATTCCATAGGCTCCATTATAATAATTGAAATATTTTATTAAGAGGGAAAAAAACCAATACTACTGTTATAGACCACAGTACTACTTGCCAGACTTTATATTTCAACCACAGGTGTACAAAAGAGAATCACTTTCTCATTTAAAAGAATTTTGGCAATTAGATTTTTTCCTTCTTTATTTTATTCAGTCACAACTCACTTACAAGTTGTGTTTCTACCTTAAGCTTTTAACACATTTGATGAATAATAGTGGCATTCACATGAGATCTCCAATTTACAAAAGGATAAATTCCATAAAGGTTACTTTTTAAGTGATAAAATATCTGCCTACAGTCCACTAAGCTCAATGATAAAAGCTAACCCTCCCCAATGAAAAGATTATATTGCTCTTTTTTTCCTGGCCTATGTTGCAGCTATAATAACCAGTGAACTACTGAGAAATAATTGGTGAGGGGGGCAGGGAGAACAATGCTTGCTTTTAGACTTGCATGGAAGACACCCTTTTTATTGTACAGCAATGAGAATAGTTGCTTTCGGAGCTTATAAACTGCCTCATCAACAACCGTCTTCCCACTATCAAGTTTGCTTACAATTCATCTACCCAGGGATTAATTTCCTTGACATAAAGTTTAGCTCCAGTGGGCAGATATTGAAGTCTTGATCTACTGCATAAAAAAAGAAGACAAATTGTGGTTCAGAGAAAAATCAATGAATAATGTTTTAGAAAAACACTATAATGAACCAACTGGATAACTTGTCCTTCAGTTAGATGCAAAGTAAGTTTTTCATTTTATTTTAACAGCTGCATTGATATAACAATCTTTACCCGAACATGATACACACTCAGCTTGATTTGCCCAATCTAGAGAAGGGATGGCAACTTACATTTCCCTGCACCACATGGTGCCTTCTACTGTAGGGCAATGGGAAGGGAGGCATCTGTGATGATGGTATCTGCCTTCAGTGCTTCTGCTAGATGGGAACAACTTTATAATCTGCTAGTGGCTTTTTAGGAGTTTTCTGAGATGATATCATTGAGCTAAGTCATTAGCTAAGATTTTCAAAAATCTTAGCTAATGACTCAGGGAAAAACTCAGGGCCAGTTTTTCAGAGGTGTTTAGACTCCTAATGATGCAGATAAGCACTTAATGTGATTTTGAAATTGCCTAAGGTGATAGGCAACTTTAGAAAATCCCAATGGGTGCCTATCTGCATCTTTGGGTGCCTATATAGCATGAAAATCTAGACCTAAATGATTTAGGAGTCTACATTCTATTTTCAAAATTAACAGACACGTAGGCTCATAAATTCCACAGACTTTCAATGAGAGTTAGGCTCTTAGGAATCTTAAATTCTTTTTGAAAATGGGACTTAGGAAGGATATTTTATCAATTGCCACCCAAGTTCTTGATGCACCTAGTCATGTATGTCCCCCTCCTGCAGAAGGGGCACTTAAGGCTATTTTCTGTGAATGCCAGAATGAATTTAACCAAGTCCTCTGGGTATTACTGTTCATTTAATATACATTTAAGTAATTTTAGGATAATCTGAATGGTATTACAAGATACCATTGTAAAAATCTTAGATGGACTAGCTAGATAAGTATAAATAATATGTACACAGTTGTTGCAATTTAGTAATCAACATGTAGAAATACAAACCACAAATAGTTTTTGTTTTATTTTAAGTGTATGGAAAATGGTCAGAACTCAGACACTACTGTTTGGTCATTATAGGTAAATTCTGAGTTTAAAATGTTGACCACACTAAGGACCCAGAAAAAAGAAAGGTAGGATTGGTGCTGCCATCAGCAACAACTATCATAATTGTTAGCCTCTGGGCCTCTGAATATTCATGTATCCAGTTTATCTGAATCAGGTATATTTAATGAATGACATTGCATCCCTCTGTAAACTTGACATGCAAATTTATTATATAAAGACTAGGTGAACACTTTTCAAATGAAGCAAGAGCTGTCTTGACCCTTTAAAAAACCTTGAACTAACCCTGACCTACTGAGGTTTGAAAGAGTTTGGTTCACTTGTTCTCCCCATTTCTGGGCTAGGCTTAGGGCAGGGGTCTCAAACTCAGATGACCACGAGGGCCGCATCACTGACACACACCCCTTGCTGCCCTCGGCCCCGGACCTGCCCCACCCCTTCCATGAAGTTCCACCACTGCCCTGCCTCCTCACCTCAATGTTACACATACAATGATACAAAAGTATAGTAAAAAATATTTTTCACGGTGCATCGAGTTGTAGTGTCGACGCACATTATACTCCTTGGGAACAGCAATCGTTTGCTGAAAATAAGGCATCGAATTTTATCTTTTACCTCTCTGAAAAAATATAAATTCTCCCATGTGTCTTGGAAAACTCTCTTTTCTCCCATGAATGTTCTTTTTTTTTTTGATTAAGTCATTTCCAACCAGTTTTAATAAAATATATTCACTTAATAATGCACCTTACTCAAAGGACCAAACAGGAACTTCGATTTACTTCTATTAAAAGCACCCTCCTGGACTGGGCTATACTCACACTCTACTCTTGTTCCGTCTCTTCCAACCCCTTCCCTGTCCCCTTCAAACCCCTTTCACAAAGTTCCCACTCCAACTCTGCTCCTTCTCCTCCTCTAGTTCAACCCCTTCACCAAAGTTCTCACCCCAACTCTGCCTCCTCCCCATCCCTAGTCCAACCCCTTCCCCAAATCCCCGCCACGCCTCCCCTGTGCACAAGGCTTCCCGTTCCTGGCCCCTCCCTCCCTCCCAGAAACCACTAAGCCACCAGAGAACTGCCTGGCAGTAAGCGAAACAGTGGGAAGCAGCGCGTGGATGAGAAGCAAGTGGGGGAGCAAGCGGGTGGGGGAGTAGGGAGCTTGGCCGGGGGGGGGGGGCGCAGGGATCGGGGCGGGGGATCAGTGGGGGGGCAGGGAGAGCATCGCAGGCCGCATGTTTGAGACCCTGGCTTAGGCCTTGTTCCATTGGACCAGCAAACTCCAACCTTAGTTGTGTGAATTTCTGATGACAGAGAGACAACCATGGAATTCAGAATAAAGAATTTTCAAAATGGAAGGCAATTTCTTACTTGGACTGTGACTGCATTCTTGATCTTTCAGTTACAATTTTAGGCATAGCTCTTAAAAGTAAATTATTCACACTTATTCAAATTGAAATAGATCATTTGAACATGTACAGTTACATTCTATAGTCTCACCTGAAGCATGGGCCTGACTCATGACTGGAACACCATTGCAATAGAGATACACAAACATACCAATGGAGTAATGCAGTAATATCAGATCCTTTCACAGTTTTTTGGTTTTTACACACTTACACAAGCTTAAACTGTTACACTGAAATATAAATTTTACACATTTATCTCCCATTGGGAGCTGCTGGGTGCACAACACTTTTGAAATTCAGCCATTTGTATACCTAAATATGATTTTAGGATCTTAATTTTTAGGCACTAACTTTAGAGAATCTTCGCCCATATCTTTAAGCCACTATAGTACACAATTAAGGAAACTGCACTGAGTATTTATCTACTCTCTATGGCTTATTCTCAATCTGAAGAGAATAAGCTAATTATCTGTTAATAGACATAAACGTACACAGCCACTAAGTGTGAAGTCATGGAGAGTTATAATCTCAAATAAACTACAAACAGCAGGAGAAAATGAGTGCTTTTAAAATCTCCCCTCTCTCCTAAAAGTAAAAATAAAACCCAAATATCTTCTTGTTGTGAGTGTCTCCTTAATAATTAACAGGTGAAGATAAGCAGAATTGTCTATTAACAGAACCTTTTCTATAAAAATAATACAAGTCACTTATACATAGCCTTACACATTCAAAGTGCTGCACAATCATGAATTAGTTAGTTCGTGGATCAGTAGGCTTTTGAGTCAGTGGCATGATGCTGCAAAGCTGACCACCGAGCACCTTTTTTTACAGCAGTTTCTGACCTCCTTCCTCTCTCCCATCCCATAAAGCAGAGCTGCCCTTTCTGGGTAAGACCAGACAAACTCTGCACCATCTTAGATGTGGTGCAGTCATCTTCTGCAAGGTGCAGTGTAGAGCGGAGCAAATGACCATCACTAAGGGCTAGAGTGTGCTTTAATATTCAGCTTTGAGTAATAGATAATGTTCACTCGATTGCCCCAGGAAGGAATTGTGGCTCAGAGAGTTACAATTTTTCCGCTGTTTTCCTCTTGCTCCAGGATGGAAGTAAGCTACTGCAAAGTGCAGATTACTTCCACACTCATGTCAGGCAAGCTATTCCATCCAGAGAGTGGTGGGGAGGTGGGAAGATGAAAAAAGGCTTGCTCACTCTACCTCCCTCGCCCCTGACTCACTAACTGACTGAGAGGAGAGCAGAGATATACTGCACACCAGACCTAGGACCCAAAATCCAGATAGGGTAAAGAAGGGGGAAGAGGGTTGTGTGCCTTATTCCCTCTCCTGACAAAAAGCACAATATATCCCAAAGCTGGAATCAAATTTCCAGTTTTCCCTAAAAATATTTAGGTTCCTTCATTGAGAAGACAGCAAAGATCCTTGCAAGTTCTCACTCGTGTAGATTTCAAGATTACTTCCCCTCACACTAGTCCCAACGAGCTTTTGGGAGAGGACAGTTTTGCTCCATACACACTTGCAACTCTTCTCTTCAACTATATTTTTAGCCATAGCTACTATTTTCAATGGCAAAATTGAACAGTTGCACATTGACCAAACAATGTGAAGGTGTGAAAGGGTGTCAGTGTTCTGTGGCCTGTTGTAGCTTTTCTCAAGGGTGTTCCAACTATTTCAATACTGCTTGCTGCCAAAAAGTCCTCCACTTTTTTCTTTCAAGAAGTGATGTTCCTGTTTAAATTAGTAGTTTAAAGAGCATATTGGTTTTGCAGCAGAAACCTCTACAGTGCAGTGCATCTTCTTAAGGTCATCTCTCGGATTTATACTTACTTTTGTCACTGAAGAAATGTGAAAACAAGACATTTTCTTTATGAACCAAATTGTGTTCCCCACTCTTGTTGCTGGACTCTTTTTGGAACCAAGCTTCATGCATGTTCTTATAGCTTTTTTTTTTAATTACCCTCTTTTTGGAACCAAATTTCAGGTACAAATGAATATAGGTTTCCTAAAATGGGTCAAATAAATCATCTTGCTATGGCAAAATGAGAGATGCTGAAAAACCACTGCACTATCACTTTTTGAGGAGAATATGTGCATTTGACATTTTGTACCTCCCATATGGCTTATCCTGAACCAACTCTCTTTAAATTACATTACATTTTTCAATGCAAGATGTCTGGCAGGGCATATAGATGTATATCACTCACCATATTGAAAAATGATATATGAACTAACATATCAAGCACAAATATCTACTCTAAAATATTTTGTAGTACTTTTTTTTTAAAAAAAAATACTAGCCTAAGATACTGTACCTATAAATGTGGAGCTCACTGGAAATTATTCACTACATAAAAAATGCTTTGGCTTACTTCTAGCATTGAGGTGAAAACACCTCATTCCCCTGTGTCACCTCGCCGCATTATGAGTAGCAGTGCAGGTGTGGAAGCAGGCTCTGAAGAGCTGCTCTGTCTCCACTACACACGTGGAAAAAAGTGAGCACAGGTTGGGGCCTTTGTTCCATCTCCTCACTGCACCAGCCAGAATATCTGTGCCAATATGCAAGGGAATGTACGTTGTGTCAGACAAAGACCATCCCTCCCCAGAGCAGTGGAGGAACCAAGAGAGATGGCTGTTTTGGGGGTCACACAACATATTGCTCCTTACTCTGGGCTCATGACAATACCACAGTTGAGACCTCATTCAATTTTTTTTCCAGGTTTTACAAAAGTGATATGATTCCTTTTACAGAATAATAATGACAAAATAAAAAGTGGGAACAATTGTGCTAATTTAATTCACTAGTTCATCTTCTTTTTTCATGTCACATTTCACAAAGCTTATATCAAAAGATCAAACACGGCATGAAATGTTAATCTTACTTTGATAGTCATCCAGTATCCTAACCGTTTTGTTGCCATTTTGGTATCTGAAAAGAAAAGAAAACTAAAGCACTGTTCTACAATACTGGTAATGTTAAAGACAGACTTTAATGGCCTTATCCCTAGCAGCTTCAGACACTGCTCCATTGGTCTCCTTAAATACTGAGCAGTTGTTTTCTAAAACAAATTCTTTGGGCATGTTCTCTCCCTCTACATACAATAGAGGGGCTCTAACCAGATTCATATTGGGACACAGATACTTTTGGATTTCAGCCCATGTGTCTGCTGAGGTATTTGCATATGCTGACCTGTCATTGAGGCAGGTCAGTGAAACATCTTGCCTGAGTGGCAAGTCATGAGGACTACTGCTCTCCTGGGAGGTAAAGTATGAGATTTTACATAACTGTAAGGGACATCCTTATTGATGACCTGCCTCCAGGGCTGGTTTATATAATTATCTGTCTGGAAGGTAGCCACACACTGACCTGCCTCCTGGGCAGAAATGAATATAGTGAAACCCATCTGAAGTGATCATCAAAGGAAGAATTAAAATCAATTCCTGGTAGAGATGGCTTTTAACTAAAGGTCAGACACAAATATAATTTCAAATTAACTAAAACCAGAGATTGCCTCTGACAGGCTGTCCTTGGAAAAGTTTTGACTACAGTTTACCTAGGTACCGAGATACAAGGCAAGCCTTTGGTTTTAAGATCACATGTATAAGCAATGGGACCAGGATTTCACCCCTTCTCTGCAATGTCCTCTACAAACAACCGTTTCCAAACTATTTCCAAATTGTTTCCCACACTTTGGACTGGTCTACACTGGGAGGGGGGAAGTCGACCTAAGATATGCAACTTCAGCTACGAGAATAGCGTAGCTGAAGTCGACGTACCTCGAGTCGACTTACCTTGCATCCTCATGACACGGGATTGACTGCTGCTGCTCCCTGATCAACTCTGCTTTCTCCTCTCATCTTGGTGGATTACAGGAGTCGAAGGCAGAGTGATCAGGGATCAATTTATCGTGTCTACACTAGAAGCGATAAATAGATCCCCGATAGATCGATCATTACCCGCCAATCTGGTGGGTAGTGAAGACGTATCTTTTGAGATTAATCTTTAGGCTTGTTGAGCATCCCTGCTTCCCACAGAAGCCTATGAACAGCATCAACTCTCAGCATCAGTCCCTTTAAGGCCCCATCCTCTTTTTGGAGGGAGAAAGCATGTCTTCTTTAAATATAAATAGCAAGAAAATCCTGCTTTATATTTAAATGAGCCTGGTCCGAATGTCCTAAGGGAAATAAAACCCTATATGTCCATTTATTGACACTGTGGCAATGACAGCTTCGGAATATCTAAACTTGAACCAACTGGAAAATAAATACAACAGGAATTCAGAAAGCATTTTTGTTTCTAACAACAGACATGCATGAAATATTATCTTAATAAAATAATGCCAGTATTACTAATATGGCAGGCCTGTGATGCCAGGTTTATGGTTCTACCAAACATGAACCTAGAGTTCAGTACTAATGTGAATTGGCTAGGGACTACAAACCAGTGACTTCTTCAGGTGCACATGCACTTGCTTTGGCCCCATTTCTGCCCTTCTAACAGAGACTGAAAGAGCTCTGCTATCACCCTTAGTTTATCGTCTTCATCCAGTGAAACCAGGTCTCTTGGTGGAGGAAGAAAGGCTGGTATAGAACCCAACCCTCTTCTCTCCAACAGTCTTCCACACAGGAAAGTACTGTACGTGAAAGCTTCCCATGCTCCCATCCTCAAACAGGGAAATAATTATACATACTGTGACAAAGCTCCAAGTCTGTACTCGTGGGTCCTGCGCTTCCTGGCAGATTTAGGGGCCTCAGAAACTCATCTAGGCCCCAGAGTGACCTCCCTTTCTCAGTATAATTGGCAAGAGTCACCGCCTAGTGAGTCACCTTCATCACAGGCCAGTATGGAAGATGGAAAAGGGGGGAGCCTGGGCCCGCCCTCTACTCCGGACTCCAGCCCAGGGACCTTAATAGTATCAGCTAAGATGGCTGAACTTTTAGGCACAAATCACAATACAATTCCTGGGGCTACTTCCCCACAGCAGTCCCCGCTTCTTCAAACTCCACTTCACCCTTACCTCAGGGCCTCCTTCCTTCTGTATGATATGTTGTCCAACACTCAGTCTCATCAACAGCAGAACTTCCTTCCACAGCTCCTGACACCCACAGCCACCTGACTAACTGGGAGGTTTTTATCTGGTTTCAGCCAGTCCCTGATTGGCTTCAGGTGTCCCAATTAGGCTAGCTGTTTCTACTCCTTTCTAGAAGGTTCTTAATTGGCCCCAGGTGTCTTGATTGGCCTGGAGTAGCCTTTGTTTGGCTATCCAGGGAACAGGGACCTGCACATCCTGAGACTAATATACCTGCCTTCCAGCACTCTCCTATATCCTTCTGGTCTGACTCCGTCACAATACCTATAAACTTGATTTAAAAGATTTTACTACAGTTGGAGATCAAACTTCACTTTGTGATAGGAGCACCTACCTGCTAATGAAGCTTGGCACTATTGCTAATTTTGCCTCTCCAGCAGAGCTGAGATAGAGGAGCAGGAGAAACTCCAATGAGGAGGGGAGATGGTAGTTCCATGGATAACATTAATAGCTTTCAGAAACACTGCACTGTAGGTACTTCCATGGCAGACAAGTCAAGATAGAACTGAGAATTGACATCATCATCCTACCATAAATATAGGCTTTTCTTCAAATTATATACTACAGTGCAAATATTGCATAGGTCAATGGTAAGACATATCTCAGGCTTTCATAAACATATGGGCTTTCAATTTAACTGCTTTTGTCCATTTAAATGATGTGTCCTCTCGTCAGTGATAACTGAGAGGGGAAAAAAACATAATAGTAATACTTACTAGCTGGAAGTCAATGTCAGATGGGCACTTTAAGACTACAGCTGTTTGCCCCTGTCAAATTTAAAGGCCCAGATATAAGAGAAGAATGCTGGGAAAAGTTTTTATAAAAGGGTGATTTGTGGGAGTTTCATTTGTGAACAAGAAGTCATAAAAGAGTGATGGATATCATGCTCTGATAATAAAACCTGAGATCATACTGATATTAGTTAACACTGCATTCAATGTACCAGCACTTCATCACGTTTTGCAAATATTTTGTTTCTCAATTAATTTTCTCCATTAAAAAGTAAGGTATCAAAGTGATGCTGGTTTGTAGGGTACCTGTAGGTTGCATCTAGTAGAAGAGGATTATTTTACTGTTTCATATCAACAAACAAACAAAAAAACACCGAGGAAATGATGGTATGTATGTTTTTGTAGGGTTTTTCACAGATTTTTTAAAGGAAAAAAAGTCCAATGTGAAGATAGTGACTTAGGCACTTTCACCTAGAGAGTTAATTCTGAGCAATGCTGAGACCTATATTACAATTCCTAATATGTAACGTCACAGCTCTGCTCAGCAAGACCTAAGCTGATCCAGCACAATGGAAATATTTTTCTTGCAAGACACAACAGTAAATTCCACTTTAAGTAAGGATATCTATAGCACTTAATCAGAAAGTCATACATTCACTATTAAATTCTCATTTAATAAATCTTTACAAAAAATTAATTATAAAATAGTCAAAGTGTGTACTGTGGGTTGCAATCTGGTACAGTACTTAGAACTTTGAAATACTTGCCTAGGATCTTTTGGATGTTTCTGGCACTGATCTGTAGTATGACATTGGAAGTCACTTAAACTCCATGTGGGCAGACGCGTTGATGCTGCTCATTCCATATGGGGTACATGTGCACATTTTGGACCAGCTGTGAGGTTGCCACGGAATGCTATTCATGCTCTGTGGGCCAAAATGGAGGGTGGCATGACCAGCCCTTATCAGTAGCTCACTTTTCATATCCTGCTTACTGGTGGGGATCAAGAGCAAGTAGTGCTTGCAGGATTCCATATAACACTAAGACTGGCTCCTATATAACCACACAAGAGTGGGGAAGCTTCTTGCATAACCAGTACTCAGACGGACACAATTTTAATAGCAAATATAAAGTTAGCAATTCTATCAATTTAACCATGGAAACAGTACTTTTCAGTGGTATTTTTACATGACATAATCAATGTAGCACATAGGCTGAAACCTTTCAGAGCTTGGCCTGGTTTCTTTAAGGGACTTGAATGAAAAAAAATAAAGCTGTGTCTGTCATGATGGACTTTTATGCCAATTAGTGTTTATACTTTCAGCTGAAGGCTGATAAGAGGTTTTCGAAAACCTAGAAATTTCCTATATCTGACATGAATGAAACCTATTGTTCTGTTTCCTCCTATTTCACCTACATTAATGAAACTGATAATAGATTTGGACCCCATGCCATTTTGTCATATAGTTACAGCTTGTCCTTTCACAAAAGAAAATTAGAAAACTGTTGAGTGTTATAGATATTAATGGTTGTTAGAAAAGAGTAATAAAAGGCTCCTTTTCAAAAGCCCTGCCAAGCTTGTATGTCATTATTCATGAATGACTAATATATTCAAAGGAGAAGAGTGCTGATCTCCAAGGAAGCAGTGATGAGCAGCAAGAAGGAAGGGCAGAAAGAGAAAGCAGTTTGTCATGCAGGGTCCTAATAGCAGGCTGTGTCTAATGAGTCATCTTAGCCGGAGGAAAAATTAAATTTTTTCTTGCATGTGATGGGCAGCTTATCCCTCAGGAAGGGAGATACCTCAAATCCACAAGGCTGTAGGGAGAGCTGGGCAGTCCTGAACAAAATAAACAAAATCCAGTAAAATCTTGATATACTAGAATTTGCTAATCGGCATATTTCATAATTTTCACAAGAAATGGGAGTGCTCTTCCATTTTCTCAGCATAGACTTAAAAGCAGAGTCTTTAAGAATAAGGCCTCATAGTAGCAAAACTACATTTCTTTTACAAAGTAATGGTAATATATTTACAAATAGGAACTCTTACCATAAACATTAAAATAGAATGCAATTATTAAAATAAATAAAGTATATTTTGTGCTTTACTTTATTTGTGCTGTGCTTTGTTGTTTTTGTTTAGTTATTCTATAACTCATCAAACACATTAATTTTAAAACTGAAGACTCAATCATTAGTATGAAAAAACTAAGATCTGCTGTTGAAATAAAAGGCTAATTATGTAATAGTGATTTTTGTACTCAGTTGCTCTAATGACTGTGACTTATTGTTTGTTTGTGATCTTCCAACTTCTATACTTGTCTGTTTAACATAACAGCATTAGGAGCTTGATCCAGAGCCCATCATGGGCAATGGGAGACTTTTCACTGACTTCAAAGCAATTTGGATTAGATTCTTTATAACTAAAAGATGCCACTCCAGGTAAGCTTTCAGTCCATCCTTTGGTGGTACAAATGTTAATAGTACTAGATATTTGTAAGAGAGATGTCCCACTTGAACCCTATTTTAAGGGACTAGATGTGATTTAAGTAGATCAAAGGCCATGTGCTGGCCTTCTCATAGGAATTTCATCTATAGAAAATAAACAGAGAACATCTTTAGTGTATCTTAAAAAGGGGTACTGAAGCTATATGAAGTCGAATGTATATATTTGATATAAACATCAAATGAGTAGGGGTACACATATTTTTGAATTTGATGAACTAAGCATGGCTTAATATAACAACAGGTACTTAGGAAAATACTGTATACTATTCACTTGTCTATTAAACTGTAATGGCCTCTTTTAGATAATCCTGTTCTCTTTTCGGCTTCCACTGTCCCTTAATGGAAAGCTGTCCAATACAGGCAAGGAGAAAGGAAAGGGTTTATACAGCTGAAACTGAGTTGCCAGGGGCTAGATATATGATTCTTTTGTTTAGTCTGTTACTTGTGCTATCAGAACTCAGCTTTGGCCTAACTGGTTATTACATACAGGTATAGCAATGATTAAATACTAAAAACAGTAGAATGTCCCTTCTGAGATTAAATTAGATGTTATTTTTTCTGCCTCTGTTTGTGAGGTAAAAATTCAACAGTAATTAAAAGTCAAAAGAAAAATGTTCTACTCAAAATGGTCTGTCTGCTGTCATGCTATCCAGATTGTTTATTTAGTTTCCCAGCACTCTTTACACACACATGTATATTTATAGAAATGTGACAAATAGGAAACACCAGGAGTGCTTTATTCAAAATGTGTCTGAGTTAATGAATCCCAAGGGGCAGATTTTCAAAAAGGTACATTAGAGTTATAAGCACAAATTATAAAATGCACCATTTTGAAAAGTTTATGGATTAAAACTACAGATGAATACAATAACTGGAGAAAAGGTATCTATATTTAGTGGGTAAACAATCATGCATTACACATGATGTACAGTACATTAGTATCATTGTCTAGAAAAATGTGGTAGGTAAAATGGAATAGGAATAGAATCACACAGTGACTATGGACTTAAAATAGATGAAAGCTAAAATTAGCCACTGGAGAAATAGGTGTTTTCAGACTTTTCCATCTTCAGCTCAGCCAATCAATATTTCCACATGAACCATAGGACTAGATATCTCTTCATGACTATGGCTATTATTAGCTCAAACTGACAATCAGAATTAACACTGAAAGGAATCTGTTTTAAACTCAACTTCTTTTATTAACTGGGCAGAAATTTTTTGGTTATTCCTTTACTGAAAAAAGAAAGGGAAAAAATGCGATTAATGCAGTCACAGAAGGCAAACAAGCCTGTTACAAATATATGCAAGAGTAAGTTAGATAAACACCTGTCAGGGATGGTCTAGATAATATTTAATCCTGCCATGAGTGCAGGGGACTGGACTAGATGACCTCTTGAGGTCCCTTCCAGTCCTATGATTTCATGATAATACTGAAGTTGGCATATTTTGCCAAATTCATATTCATACATGGAAAAGGTGTTTAAAGAAGTCTTTCAGATATGATACATAATAAAACAGGATTAGTCAAAGGTTAATAAAGTTGAATAAGAAGATCCAAAAAATGTAAAAAATGTCAATAATATTAGTTTGAGATTTTAAATTTATTCAGCTGGAGTAGGCATTCATCCATGAGGGTGGGCAAATGGTAGTTGGAGCACCACAAAGGGAAGACAAATTTATTTTATGGCTAGCTCCATTGCCAGAGGCTCCTCAGGAAATTCTCTGAATAAGTGCATCTCCCAGCTGGTTTTGCACTTCCTGGTTTGTGGGTGACCTACCTACTCTGTGGACTTTATCAGCTGACTCTCCACTCTTCGTGGAGTAGAAGTTGTGAGTGGCTTCAGCAACTGCTCCCTTCCATTCCTGAGATTCACAACCCTCAGTACAAATTGGGTCCACCTCCATCAGAAATTTTGATCAGGTCTAGTTATACCCTCTGGTGCTGAGTTCAGTGCTGAGTTCATCTTTAGAGTGGGAGCAAGTCGCACACAAAGCTGGTCCATTTAGTACATTTATCGAAGATTAATGGACAGAACAAGATAAATTAAAAGGAAGTCTAGATGTATTAATTAAGTATGAGGATGACAACCAGGATTAGAGCTGGAGGTCCTGAGCTGTGAATAACTGGAGAATTCTGTTCATTTTGATTAGTTTAAAAGATGACTGAAGTTTAAAATGAGTTTGAAGTAGCAAACAAGTAGTGAACCAAGGGGAAACTACTTTGTATTAAATGAGATAATAGAGATTTAGAATAGCAACAGAGAAGCAGAAACACTGACACTGAACAGAAGGCACTTTGGGGATGTCATTAATAGCTGGTGTTTGGTTGGTTTTTTTAAAGCTGATTTTGCTAGTAGATATCTGCATTTGGACTAATGGAGCATTTGTACTTACATAATTTACAATCCTGCTGATAGTATAATTGAGTAGTTTATGTTAAGGTTTTATTTGTCACCTGATCTCTATCACACCTAGAGCAGATTAGGATAATCAGTATATTTAAACTCCAGTATGTGAATTATTTCCTTAACCAGAGAAGTCCCTGCATGACAGAAGCCCTGGTGGTACTATTTAGAGAAGTGGCACTGCTGGTTAGAGCCAGAAGTGCAGGTATTATGCCTATTTACTACACAAAACTAACAATCATTACATTATCATTAATATCAGTGAATACTACATATATTTGGTCAGAATGGGATTAGGATAGTGATTTATTACACATCACCACAAGGCTGTCACGTAAATGATGCACTGTATAACACTAAAAGCTGCTGCTCTGATGAAGTATAATACCACATGCCATAACTCCAGGGTTCTATTTCATCATGGTATGAGAACCTACACTAAAATACATCACAGCAGTTCTATGTTCTTTTTCCAGCTCCTTCATCACTTATACAGGAGGGAACAGGAAATGGCAAAAGACAAACAGATAAAAGGTTAAGCATGATGGCTGTTGTCAGTTCCTCAGTTATTTACATCCAGTCCCAGAAAACAGATCTACTCCCTTCCCAAGTCATATATGGCCATGCCTGTGGGCTTCAAAGAGGGCTAATTAGTATTGTAAATAGGAGCCAGTGGTGTAAGATTAAATAACCCAAATCTTAAAACCTCTTGCTCAGTTGTGGAGATGAGATGAGAAAAAATGTTATACAAATGAGTTGTCTAGTTTTGAACTTTATAGTTCTCGACTGTAGATTCATCCATGTACTACATCCTGCTGTAGCTGCCCAGGCCATGAGAGCTGTTTCAGCTTGGGAGTCTGTGTGACTCTTTAAGTTCAGTCTCTAGTGGAAAGCCAGGTTGACTCCATAGCCAGTTTATGCTTGAGTTAGGTAAAACTTTGTAAAAAGGTGATATGGCAGATTGTGCATCTATGATGTAAGATTTGAGGAGTGAAAGAAAAGGGGAGAGAAGCATCTGCCTTACAGAGGGATGTGAAGCATTCTGATGGCTGGGCAAGAGGATTTTCATTCATGAACATTCTGCTGCTTGAGCTATTCTTCTTCCACTTAACTCAATTCACTCCTGGATTCTCCTTTCTGAAACTAGGGAGATGGAGGAGGAGATGACTGGCCCCTCTTCATCTTCTTGCCTGTTCTCAGAATGAAGCAGCTTCTCAGAGAGAGACCTCTTTAGGCAAGACATACTTTAAAAGGTTTTGCTAACAAACTCGCCTCAAGGGAAGAACCCACTCCTGTTGTGTGACTCATTGACTATACAGTATTCTTAATTCCCAACCTCTTTCCAAAAGCTTTGTAAAAAAGCCACAGATTTCACTCCTGTGAAAGAGGCAGACATGGAATATCTAACATGGCATTTTGCAACTGCAAAAGAAGGTACTTCCTTCTTCACATACAAAGCAGTATTCACAGCTGCTGAACCTGTTCCTCTTCTCTGCTGGACTGGGCCATTCGTTTAATTTACATTCCACAGAATTCAGATTTGAAGAAATGATTGGTTAGAGACTGGGGCATTGGCAGTCATGCCTAGAGGTTAAAGCAGGAGCTACTAGCCATGAACCAAAGCCAAGGGTCAGAACCAGAGTCAGAAATCAGAGCCAAGTGTCCAAGCCAGGTTACCTGGAATGAGGCAAGGCAGGGGCAAAACTGGCTGCAAGGCTGGGAATAGGCACAAAGTTATAGGAGCTAAGGACAAATATTTTGAATAGCCACTGAACTGGTGCTGCTTTTGGGTTTAAGAGCTAATCTGCTGATTCTTCCAACCAATCAGGTGGTATAACCAATTAGGCAGCCTAGGACAGGCCAGCTGCACTCATTAGGTTGCCAGAGATTGGCTCAGCTGCAGGCTGTTTTCTGACAGGATTTCGGGTACTATAGTTACTAGAAATAGAAAATAGTCATTGAGAACAGGAAAGGCAACACATGTGTAATTTAAAAGAGAAGTACCTTTAATAGTTAAGTTAATTAACAGTTCCAGCACTATCACAACTAAAGATGTAGTTCTGTGTGGAATGTTCCCTGAAGAACATGAACTACATCATGGACTGAAATGTCAGGAAACAAAATGTTTGTGTAGAACTCTGTCGAAATACCTGAAAATGATATAGGAGTCATCTACTGTGATATCTGCTGATTTGAGAACACAGTGTGTTTTTTAGCTACCGTACAATGGTTGCCAACAAAATTGAGTACATTATTGTGAAAGTAGTGTTCTCTTAGCTCTGGTCTACACTGGGGAGAGGAGGATCTACCTAACATAAGCAACTTCAGCTACATGAATAGAGTAGCTGAAGTCAACGTATTCAGGTCAACTTACATCTGCATCTTCACGGCGCTGAGTCGACTGCTGCTGCTCCCCTGTTGACTCCGCCTGCACCTCTCGGCACGGTGGAGTTCCAGAGTCGATGGGAGAACGCTTGGGGATCGATTTATAATGTCTAGATGAGACGTGATAAATTGATCCCCGAAAGATCGATCTCTACCCGCTAATCCGGCTGGTAGTGTAGACCCGGCCTTAGAAGCAAAAGAACTGGAAAATATGTACTATAGAGGGATAAGGGGTGGATAGGTAAGTTCCATTGGGGAAAACCGTATTTCTAATGAGGAAAGGATAAAGTGCTAAATGTGTGTAAAATGTGTGTAGTGTGTAGCTTAGCAATGAATAAACATCTGGGTATGTATGGGCTATAACCAGAGTAATGTGATGAACCTGAGAAAGGGAAAATTAGAGATACAAAGGGAAAAAATAAAATCCCGAGAGTGGGTTGTATTAGTCTGTGGAAGAGTCTCCCATTGAAATTGATAGAAGCTCCATTGCTTGGAACATTTGAAAAGAGATTGGAAAAAAATACATTTGAAAATGTACATACTCTAGAAAACATTCCTGCATTGACGGTGAGATGGTCTGGAGAATCTAACAGATATTTTAGATTTGTAAATTCTATGGTAAGCTTGTAATGACAAATTTTTAAAGAACCCCTCAACAATGCTTTAAAAATAGGAAAAGTATCTTTTCTCTCTTTCTTTGAATACGAGACGTAGAAAAAAATCAAATTAATTATTTTTTATTATTATAGAGAAAACATACTGTCGAGAATAAACTTGCAATGGCAGGGAGTGTGGATTAAATTGCCTAATTTTATTTCTGTGATTTATCAAGCTATGTTTTGTTGATATTTGCCTAAAGAAAGATGGTTATATCTAGGGCTTGGGGTCAAAGAGTGGTTTAAAAGAGTGAAATGAAAGGACACTGGAGAGTTGCTCAGAAAATGAATACATTTCAGTAAAAACATTAAAAACCTTGTTTAAAGTGCCATATACCCACAGCAGAATAGTAGCTTGTGGGAAATAAACAAAAAACCCAACAACTTAAAACTGTGATATTGAAGAAGTAGACTACTGCATATCATCAGTGATTTTTAGCATTTAAGGTATTCATTATGCTGTAATCCATCACATCTTGTCAAATCAGACATTATTCATATTAATATAATTATTTCTAATTATATTTTTATTGTCTGACATGATGTGGATTTAACTCATTATAATGAAAAATTGTCTTTAAACTTTACACGGTAATAGTGGATTTTCATGCATTATTAGCAAGTGTATTAGAGCAGTGAATAAAAAATGAAAATCTAACAGAATTATATATTTTCAATGGGTGATATTAACCTCACTCTATATTATATCATATTTAAATATGAGTTTATTAACAAAATTCTCAACTGATGCGAAAAAGCTTCATATTACAACATGCAAGGCCGGAAGGGTCTAACACAAGGAAATCAGTAATAAAATTAAATATTTCACTCTTAAATAGTTCTGTATCTTTGCAGGAGCCGTTGAATACTTGTAGCCAATTTGGTGAAGTTCTGGGCACTCTCCACTGCCATTCACTTCACAGTAAGTGCCTGACACTTTGCAGGATCGGGCACCTTGTCTTGTGACCATAGAACACGTACTATGGATTGTATGGTATCTATGGTACTTATATCACCCTCTCACTGGGTTATCTCACCATCTCTTAATCTTCAGTGTATTTATCTTCAGAACAACCCCTGTGAGGCAGACAAGTGTTTTCCTCATTTTACAGATGGGAAACTGAGGAGCTGAGATTTTGTAACTCGCCCAAGGTCACACAGGAAGTCTGTGATGGAGCTGGGAATTCAACTCGTGTCTCCCAAATCCCAGACAAGCACCCTAGCCAAGATTATAGCCTATAGCTGGATCTTTCTTCTATAACTGTGAGCAGAATGTAATGTGTTTTTCCCAGTGATCATACTATTAACAGAAAATGTTGCATAACGATACTACTGACTGCTTTAAAGGCAAACACATATCTCTTGTTATGTCCAACATCTCTGCTAACTTGTAATTCCAGCTTTACACTTTTATTAGTCAGAGCAAGTTGTCTCCTATAAATTGATTTCTACCGATAAACTGACTGTGCTGAGCCCTCTGATTTAACTTTGGTGCACTTACTACCATTTATACTCTGATCTCTCCTGCAAAACTGAGACTTGTAAGATTTTATTTTGATTTACTTTTGACCTGTGACCTTCTGCCATGGGGTTAATAGCCGCAACAAGAGCTAAGTTCAAAAAGCTACAGGTTCCTCTTAAAACTAAGAAATTGATTTGGGCCTGCATCCAGAAACCTGGGGATCCCATCTCCTCCCACTTCCCAAGCACACTGAATAAGCAAAACTACTTCTCTCACAAGCACTGAGTCTGTATGAAAAAATGAAAACTTTAGTGAGGGAGAAGGGAACACAGCATTAACTAGGAAAAATACAGCAACAATACATCTAAATGATTGATAAGGATAATGCAGTAATTTTGGCAGTAGACTATTGACTCATTTTGTTACCTGCCAGAGTGAATATCAAAAGGCAAATGTCCCTTTCCCACATCACTTCACTTCTTCTCCATTCTAAACCCTACTCACAGTTTGCTGTCAGCGGGTAATCCTAGAGTCTTGAAGTGCACTCAGGCAAGCCTGTCTCTAGTTCTTTGGGACTAGACCTAAGCGCTACCAAAAGCCTGCACCCTCACCCCTTCCTGCATCACAACTGCCTGCCCCAGCCTTGAACCTCCTCCCAGAGCCTGTACCCCGCACCTCCTCCTGTACCCCACCCCCTATCCCAGCTTTGAGCCCCATCACACAGGCAAACTCCCTCTTAGAGCCCCCACACTAAACTGCCTACCATGCCCCAACCCCCTGCCCCAGCTCGGAAATCCCTCCCACACTCCAAAGCGCTTGGACCCAGCCCAGAGTCCCCTCCTGCACCCCAAAGCCCTCATCCCCAGCCCCACTCCAGAACCCACACCCCTACCCAGAGCTCTCACCCCCCTACCCCAATACCTTGCCCCAGCCTGAAGCCCCCTCCTGCATTCTAAATCCCACATCTAAAGCCCCATCCAAGAGCCAGTATCCCCTCCCACACCCCAATTCCCTGCCCTAGTCCAGTGAAAATGAGTGAGTGGGTGTTGGGGAGAGTGAGCGACAGAGGGAGAGCTGCATGTGAGAAGGGGCGGGGCAGAGGTGCTGCAGGGGGCAGGGCAAGGGTGTTCTGTTTTGTGTGATTTGAAAGTTGGCAACCCTACATGCAGCTCTTAATACTGCCTATCACAATGGGACCTTGGTCTTGGTTGGATCCTCAAAATTATGTCTATACAGACCATGGAGGTGAGCCTCCCAGCCTGTGTTGATGTATTAGCAGGGCTCTCACTAGCATTCTAAAGAGCCCACCCCCACCCCTAGGCTTTAGAGCCTGAGCTCTAGCCTGAACTGGAATTTCAAGGTGCTGTCTATATAGCTGTTTTTAGAGCAGTCGCCCAAACCAAGCTGGGAGACTGGCTTCCACTGCTTATGGAGAGATACTGTAAATAGTTAACTATCATCACCATACCTTGGGCTTAACACTTTTGATTAATTTAGTCATTAGCCAATGTATTTATGTTTAAAATATTTTTAGGTATTTGAGTAATCGGGAAACTCATAGGGATGGGGGATTTTTGTGTGACATGGCCAAGGGCTGGGGGAGTCTGGTGGGACTGGTGTAGTATAGGAAGCTGCTCCCTGTAGGAATGTGCTACCTGTAGCAGTTACTCATATGCAGTGGATTATAAAAAACTGCTGTTGTAAAAAACTGCTATCTGATGTAGCTACTCTCTACGGATTTCCATTTTCTCATAAGGTGTGTGAAACTGCTATCTGTAGGAATTTGCTACTGGGAGCAGTGAGAGGTAGCAAATTGTTATCTGTAGCAGTTACTGATACTTATGGGTGTTCTTATTTGCTGACTTGTTCTAGTTTGCTAAAACTTGACAACGGTGTGGAAAGGAAGCATAAAGTCTTCAGCACTTGTCCTGTTGCCTTGGCTGAGAAGGGTTTCTGATCAAAGTGAGCGTAGATTCCAGCAAGCTCCTGAGTTAATATCTCATTGGAGATAATAGGGATTGTTCAGAAAAAATATTTTAAAGTCTGTAGGTAAAGATGAGCCACATGGGTTTGTCTCCAGACATGTATATTTTATTCTCTGGGGGCTGGGTAGAAAAGAGAGAGAAGACTTTTGCATTTCCTATTTTGGTTTACTGAGGACCATCTATGGTCACTTGAATTTTTTCCTGCCAGAAGCAGTTCCTATCTATTTATTACAGGATCAAAATATGGCTGCCATCACACGGAGGCATTAGGGGTGATCCTTTTCCTCCCCCAAACACTCCCATGCATATGGAAGCCTTAATGTTGCTGCTGACTAAATAGCCTGAGGGCAAACGGGTAGGGGCAGAAGGCACTGCCAGCTGTACTGAGCACCCCAGAGGAGCCATGCATTGTGTGGAGTATATGCTGCTACACCTATTCTGTACCGGTGAGGGCAAACCCAGCCATTACTCCCCAGTGCTCCTGGTGTCCCTGGCTTCCACCAGCACAAACTCCCCTCCTACTACCATTCCTTGAAGATGTACCCCCTTTTCCTCCTACACACTATTGCTTTAGAGCCACTACTGAGCCTGCAGTTGGCAAAGTGGTCATGATCTCTATAAAACATGACATAGGATGATTATAACTATTGCTACTGAAGATCTCAGACTCAGATAAACTTTAGCGGGGAAGCAAAGAGTTCTTCTGAAAAACTGACATGGTGTTTTTGGTGAGGTGAATAGCTCTTTAAAGGTTCAAGCTTTACCCATGAACAAATAAATGAGCTAGGGAAGCAGCCTAGCAAAATAAATAAACCTACCCTGCTATTTACACTACAGAGGATAAATGATGCTGAGTACTGCAGCTGATGGAAGGTGATATAAACCAGTCTCACACAGACCTTTCTTGTTCCCACAGCTTTCGGCTCAGCTCTGTGCATGCCCCACACTTCCTACTTCCATCTGGCTTCTCTCACTCAGCACAAAACTGAATGCACACAAGATGACCTTTGGAAAGATGAGCGTTTCACTTGATGAATCTGCCAGTTAATAGCTGCTGCTTCTGGAAATACAGCAGGGGAGTATACTAGACAGATTAAACTCATCAGGCCTTTGGAGAATTTACAAGGGGAATCCAGAAAGTTTATAAATTGGGATTCTGCAGTGAAGTACTGAGAACTGAGAGCCAGGATTTCCACTGACATGCTGTGTAACCTTGGGCAACTCACATCACCTTGGGTGCCTCCAGTTTCTCCTCTCAACTTCCCGCCTCTTCTGGTCTGGGGTAGCAAAGTGTGACAGAGGGGAACACCTCTGTCACAATTTGCTATGAATGTGACAAGGCATCAACCCCAGAGCACAGCATGAGGAAGTTCAGAGGTAGAAACCTTTATGAATGACTGATGCCCTGTCACAATTTGTTACCATTGTGAAATTGCCATTGTAAATGTGGATACAACTATAGAGTGGCATTTTTCAAAATATAACCCTTTTACTATTGTATCGAGATATCTGAACAAGAACAATTTAGATTTCATTTCAACAGTCTTTTTAAAAAACACCAAGCAATGGACATATTTATAGATACAGTTATTAACTCATTTTTCTCTCTTGACTACTACCTGCCCTGAACCCTGGTGAATATCACCATAACCTTTAAATTGTGCCCCCTTACTATCAGCAGTTACCAGTCGCCTATGCCATTAGCAATTCTTGCAACACCTGCCAGACTCAGGAAAGTGGTGTGATCAGAAAAAACAAAAACAAGGCTAAAAATGTACTCTTTTTAAATATATAAAGCTATATAATTAAACATGAAAAAGATATGTGGTAGCTAGGTGAGAGATTATTTTCGGCTTTAAAATATTTGAAATCAATTAAATATTGCTGACAAACAGGAATAAAGCTAATAAGTAATTAAATATACAATGTAAAAAAATTACTAACAAGGAGCGTTGAATATATTCTGTGAAATTGGAAAAAACAGGATATGACATGCTGGTAAATCTGTTATTTTAACCAGAGCAATTTAAGAAGAATGCACAAGAGAGTAAAATGATAAATAGTCACTAATGTTTCACTATTATACAGAAGTCATATAACAGTCTAACATTTTTAATATAGATTGCAGGCAGTTATATTATTAACGGTAATGACTTCTGTAAAAGGAAGACAAACTCGCAGGCTTGAGACAGGAATGAGATGAACGTGCAGTCTAATCCAGTTGCATGCAAATGATCTCATCTGAATAAAGTTAATATTTGCATTTTTATAACACTCTGAAAATACTGCAATTTCCACTGTCTTTTCTGTAGTTTCTTAAATTTTCTTGAAAAACAGAAAAATAGATAGATAGATAGATAGATAGATAGATAGATAGATAGATAGATAGATAGATAGATAGAT